>VWZT01013566.1:24151-61917 GCA_013397055.1 Pachycephala philippinensis | reverse complement strand
AAGGATCCTGTGAGAGACAGTATCAAAACCTTTGCTAAAGTCCAAAAAGGTTATGTCAACTGGCTTCCCTTGATCACCTGGGTGGGTTACCTTGTTCTGAAAGGAAATCAGGTTTGATAAGCAGGACTTTCCTCTCATGAAGCCGTGCTGGCTGTGACCAATGACGGTGTTGTCCTTCAGGTGTTTTCCAATACCTCCCAGAACAATCTTCTCCATAACTGCAGCCTTTAAGCCTAAGGTGGAGAAGTGCACATTCCTGAAAACAGAAACATATCCATCTGAAAAGGACACTGAACAAAAAAGCAAGGTTTCATAGCTGCAGATCCAGCCACAGAATAACTTCCTGTGCACAAAAAAGTGAAGAAGTAAAGTAACACTGCCTTTACCTCAGCTCCCCAGCCTGGATATGGAGACAACAAAGCCCGCTTACTTTACGTGCAGCCCTCTTAATTCTCAAGGTTAAAGGCCGCAGAAGAGGCCTTCCAAGGGCTCCCTTCTTACTAACACAGAAAGGTTCACATTCATCCTGGTTCTTTACTCTGTAACTGCAAATGCATGAGGAACTGCTAAGTTATGTATACAGAGCTGCTAACAAGGCTGGGTGTTATAACAGCCTTATGTAGTGAACATTTATGTTTGAGATAGGACCCATGTTCATCAAGAAAATGGCATAAAAAA
The DNA here is from genome assembly GCA_013397055.1 of Pachycephala philippinensis. Taxonomy (NCBI): domain Eukaryota; kingdom Metazoa; phylum Chordata; class Aves; order Passeriformes; genus Pachycephala; species Pachycephala philippinensis. The sequence goes on along the minus strand of VWZT01013566.1, from coordinate 61,239 downwards.
TGGAACACCTGTAATAATTCACTATTTTGCATCTTCAAAGCATTGTATACATAAAAAATGTTCACTCCGTGTAATTGATGCTGCTGTGCTTTTTCTATTTTTCAACAGAGAAAGTAGAAAATATCATGATTCATCTTGTGATTTAGGATATGTATACAAGTTGCACAGGCCTGAACATGCAGCATTTAAATTAATTCTCCATTGATTGCATATGGTAGGAAATACAGATTTTCAAGCTGGATTAATAAAAAATAAATAAATTAAATTAAACTAAACCCAGAAACTTGAGGAAGTTTCTGCTGTCATATTTCATGTATAATTTAGCTGCCTGTTCTGACAGAGGAGGTAGCTTCAAATGAGGTCCTTGTACTGTGGCAGTGAGGCTATGGTTTGTCTTTGCTTTGGACAGGGTGAGGACAGGGTGAGCCCTGCCCTAAAATAACCTCCAAGGCAAACAAACCATCAAAACATAAACAAACAAATAAACCCTGCCCAGACAGTGGGCACATGGAATTCATATCCATGACAGTATATTAAAGTCAGTGGAATGCCAGCAAAGTCCCTGAAATTAATTGGAAAACCAGAGTTAGTGACAGCCGCCAAACCAAAGCTGACTGGTCTGAAGTCTTGCAATGACAGTGCAAGACTTCCTTCCAGCCTGTGTTAACACAGCTGATAGTAAAGAAGATGATTTTTCTTCAAACAATAAACACCTGCAGAGGTTCACAAGGCAAATATACTTTCAAGAGCAGCTATAATATGGAAGACAACCTCTTCCCTCCCTTTATTACCCTTTCTCAGTGCCGTTTTACTGCAAGGACCAGTGGGCATTCAGACCCATACTCAAAGGACATCGAGCAAGCAGGATGCAGGAAAGCCAGTGTGGATGTTTGAGACTTGCTTTGTACTTGCTACAGACCCTACTGTGCGAGAGGATCATGCCAAGCTCAGGGTCTCTAGGTTACTACATGGCTTTATTTCCCTGGAAGCTCCTGCCAGTCTTATGTTTTAAATTAGCTTCCTACAACATTCATCATTGCCATGTCTCTTCCCTAAAAAGCTCAGGACTGTAGCTGACACGGGAACAGACCTCTGAGCAGCAGATGGATTTCCACCTTCCAGTCCTCTGCCACTTCCCCCTTCACCTTGTAACAAGCAGAGTAACCCAGTCGAAAAGCCATCCTGCCCTCAAAGCAACTCACTGTTGATATGGAAGATACCCCAGTCAGCTTCACCCAGGACACAAATATGCCCTTTGAAAATGGAGCATCTTATTTTAGGAAATAGGAAGCTTCATATGTCACTTCTGCATTAGACACTACTTTCCGGGATAGCAAAATACACCAACAACAAAATACACCAATAACAAAAGGAAAACAAAGGATGATGTGGGCTCACGAATAAATGGAGATGGGACCCTGGTAACAGAGGACAGAGAGAAGGCAGAGTTATTGCATGACTTCCTTGCATCAGTCTTCACTGATAAGACCAGGCCTCAGTGATTTCCAACCCAGGAGACCGGGGTAAAGGAATGTTAGAAGGAAGACTTTCCACTGGCCAAGGACTGGGTCAGAAAACATCTAAACAAAGTTGACATCTGCAAGTCCATGGGCCCTGACAGGATGCATCCACAAGTGCTGAGGCAACTGGCAGACATCACAGCCAGAGGACTCATGATCATCTTTGAATGGTCACGGAGATCGGGAGAAGTGCCTGAGTGTGGTGGCCAACAGCTGGCCTGAAGGCCTCACAATTATAATTAATACCCGTTTTATAACCGAAAGGTAACTAGTTATATAAGTATCTTGATTATGTAACTTGACCAGTGTGGAGGGTTGGAGACAAGGCCGGGGCCGTTGGGGAGGTGAGCAGCCATTGGCTGATTGGCCGGGTGGCAACTGGTTCGGCCAATCGGGATTGAGCATGCAGAGCTTGTGAGCTATATAAGGAGAAGAGGCCTAAATGGAAGGAGCTGTTGTGCATGAATCGAGGGTGTTGTGTCGCTTGTCTGCCTCCGAAACTGCCACACCTGAGGACTGGGAGAAAACCTGGTCTTCAAAGCGGCAAGAAAGAGGATACAGGGAACTACCAGTCAGTCAGCCTCACTTCAATCCCTGGAAAGGTGATGGAGCACCTCATTCTGGGTATGATCTCTGTCCACATGGAAGACAAGAAGCTGATCAGGAACAGTCAGCATGGATTCACTAAAGGTAAGTCACGTTTGACCTGCCTGATTGCCTTTTACCATGAAACAACTACCTGGATGGATGAGGGGAGAGCAGTGGTTATTTTCTACCTCAACTTCAACAAGGCTTTAGACACAGTCCCTCACAACATCCTGGTAGGGAAACTCAGGAAGTGTGGACTGGATGAGTGGACAGTGACACAGATTGAGAACTGGCTGAGTGCCAGACTCCAGAGAGGTGTAAACAGTGGCACAAGGTCTAGTTAAAGGCCTGTCAATATTGATGTCACCCAGGGTTCAATACTGGGCCCAGTCTTGTTTAACTTGTTCATCAATGGCTTGGAGGAAGGAACATATGCTTCCTCAGCATGTTCACTGATGGTACAAAGTTGGGAGGAGTGGTCAATACCCCAGAGATTTCTGCAGCACTTCAGAGGGACCTCAACAGGCTGGAGAGATGGACAGGGATGAACCTGCTGAAATTCAACAAGGGAAAGTGCAGGGTCCTGCACCTGGGGAAGAAGAACTCCAGGCATCATACAGACTGGGGGTCAATCTGTCGGAGAAGGACCTGAGGGTCCTGGTGGACAACAAACTGTCCATGAGTCAATTCTACCATCATGGTTTTGTTCACTAATCCTTCCAGGAACAGTTATACTGTGCAAATGTGTTTCTCTTCCCCTCCAGAGACATATGTGATGTACAGCAAGAGTTTCCTGGATTTGTCGGAAGACAGGGCTGATACGCAGTAGCCCTGGAGTTTCCATGCAATGAAGAAACTTGCCCAACCTCAAGAAGAATTTTTCGGTGCAATTAATTTATAATGTTTCATTTTTGTTCAGGTGACATGGAACAAATACCTAAAGACCATAAACCTATTTCACCTTCTGGCAGTGCAGCCAACAAAGCAAATAGATAACTGATACTTGCCACTCTTATTTTCTTCTGGAAACATTTCTAACCCTTATTTTTTGTGTGGAAGGACTCCTTAAAATCATCTTCACGTGCAGAGTCAAAACACACCTACAGTCCCGCAGATAGTTCCTCATGTTCCCAGCTTGCTCCATAACCAGCTGCTATCCAGATATCATGTGGCAGCATCAATGTAATGTTGAGTCCAGACTCTAAACTCCACTTTCCCAAGAGCAGACATGCAGCTGTCTGCACCACGCATGAGCGTCCTTGATGTCTCAGGACTAGCTTGCCAGTAAGCCAAGGACACTGAGGGATCCAGCGAGGGTCAGCAGAGCCAGACCTGCCAGGGGAGGGAGCTAACATTACAGACAGGGTTCTCATCTGGCAAGCAGTGCAGTGACACCCCAAATTCAGACATTCCATGGACACAAATGCCCCTGAGTGCACAGCCTGACCACTGTTGCCAGCCCAGGATGTGGTGTGTACGCCAGGTGAGGTGACAGAGGAGAGACTGATGCTTTACTAACAGCTCTGAGATCTGTTTGAGCACAGAGCAATTCAGCCTCCTGCTTTCTCTAGACCTCCTTGAGTAGCATGGCTGGATCGTGTCTAGGCTTATAGTTCTTATATTCTTTAATCAAAGAGGTTTATTTAAGTTACAAAGCCCAGACCTTCTATAATTATCTTTAAGAGTGCCAATCCTGTATATATTAAGTCCAGAAATATTAATGGCATCTCAGACTGAGTTTGAGTGTGTTTGAACACTTGGTTAATTGGAATACTTGGTCTCTCAGTGCTCTGTATCTCACAGATACCTGGGAATCATGAGAGCCACATTATTTTTTTCACTTCCAATGTGCGAAAAGCTTAACTTCAATGGTTAATTTATTTAACCTTCACATTCAGTATACTTTTTTTCTCTTGCTAGTCAGAAAGAGAATTGACACAACTGGCTCTCTGCCTTCTTTTGGTCCACACTTGGTATTTCTCATAGCTCTGTCCCTTTCCACCAGCATGCATTTAGTGCTGTTACAGAAAATTCAGAATGCTTCTCAGCTTTGCTAAGGCTGTAATATTTATCTGTGTGCTCTATTAGAAATGCATTTCATTGCCTCGTTAGCAGAGATCGGATAACCTCACTTGTATCAGAAAAGTACAAAATATTATCAGTCTGGCTATCTAAGACACAGTACTTCTGCTGTCCAATGTTATGTCTGATAAATGTACAGCTGCCTTATACTGAAGCTTGCAGCAATTTAGTTTTTGAGAGCTGTTTTAGACTGACAATAATGAGTTTAGAAGGATGTTTTCAACTGTTCCCCAAAGATGTTCAAACTGCCAAGATCAAATAAAACTCTCTCATAATATAGGCACAATAGATTAAACATGTTTTTGGGGTTTAAATCTTTTTCCAGCAGTGATGTTGTAATCTACAAGCCAGAGCTATATGAAGACCATACATTGAAATATTCCCAACAGGAAACCAAAGCAAAATACGCAAAAACTCACTGGAGCCTCCTGCAATCTCACGGTCCTGAAACAAATATTTCCCTCAGAAGTCAAATCGGTATGCAATGGTGGTAGGGTTATTCTACTTTTTATTTACAGCTGTGCTTCATTGCCTGTATAATTGCAGAACATGAAAAGGAAGGAAGTAGGGGAGGCATTAAAGTCTCTGCATGTTTTTGATGGGATCTTTTTCTGTCCCAAGCGTGGGAGGTGAGAAAACATCAGAACTTCGGGTGCAGTAAAGGCAGCTAATGACACTCAACTGGATGGGAAAACTCTTTTACGGGGAGTATGGAAATATGGCCAGGGCAAACTGGTTTATGGGTAGATGGGCAAAAATTTCTTGGAGAAAGTCCATGGCAGCAGAGTCATCCTTTAAAAATAGCACTAGGGAGGTTTAGTTTTCATTTTAGCATTAGCTCCTTCTCCATCCAGTTTGTCATTGCAGCAAAATCTTTGGGAATGCCAGCACCAGTGCATAGAAAGGTAAGAGCAGGTTTTCTGTACTTTTTCAAAGCCTGACTGGGAGTTTTCTCCTGGATTTCTGAAACTTCTATGACACCCCAAAGAGAAGAGGGTGCTTTTCTATAGAAGTACATCATACTTCTGCTATATCACAAACATCGATTTATTGGACAGGAAATGAATACCTATGTTTCTCTGTCCACAGCATCACAAACTGCTTCGAATTTTCTTTGACAGGTTCCTTTGTCCTATCTTTGTGTGAAGGACGTTCAATTTTTTTGGCATGGGTGCATTTACTCCTGCTGTTTCTATTTCATATCCCACCATTATCACAAGTGGAGTAGATTTTGATTATTTTTTTATTATTATTATTTATTCAAACAGTTTATAATACTAATCAAGTAGATGTCTGAATAACATAGCTCATAATATAGTGCTTCATATTTTCCTTAGCGAAATTACGTTTATGTTGCCATTGTATCTGTATGAACATGACCCTATGCATCTCCCAGATCCCCCCTAACAGCAGCCAAATCCCTTTACCACTTTCAGCTGAATTTAACAGAAAGTTCAGCACCTGCCATCAGAGAGAGAAAGAAAGAGAGATTTGCTACTACTGCCTCTGCAGATAGTAAGACAAAATGCTCTCATTCCTTATCCACTCAATCCTACTGAGCCACTAACCAGGCACGAGCCCCTCAAGCAGCACATGAGGTCCCTGACCCATCAGTCACAGTGCTCTCAGGCCGTAAAGATGGAGATGGGAGAGGGTCCTAAGGACATCTGGTTGTGATGAGGATCTGAGGGATTGTGGGGCTCAAAGAAGTAAAGGGCCAGAGCTGTGGGTATTAAAGCAGGAGAGAGTGGGGAACTGGGCAAAACTGAGGGCATGCCAATAATTTGTACAAAGCACACAAGGAGAGAGAGAGGTGTGGCAGGGAGAGGAAACCAGGGGTCCTGCAGGAGAGTCTGCATTGCATGGATGACAGATCAGGAATCCATAGGTGCCCTCAATTTCTGTGTTCAGGGAACAACTTGTTACGATCATGCCTGATAGGATATTTGGTGTAAATCTGTTTATACTGGCACCATACCAAGTCTGTGGGTTTGCTGGTATGCTCTGAATCCAAGGGTAGGCTGACCTTCTATGTCCAATTTTTTGCTTTGTACAAATTCAGATGTACCAACAACAAAGTTTACGGGAAAAAGCTGGTCTTTTCAGTGAAACCAGAGATTCTAGTATAAAGGTTAGAAGTTACTTCAAAAGAAACACCTTCTTATACTTTCTTAGAAATCTTGCCTTTTTTACAGTTAATACTATCTTACCTTCATTTTTCTGGACATGTAAACAATTTTTTTTTAAATTATAGAAACATTTAGGATTTAATCTTAAGTTTTATTTGAAAAGTTATGATTTTGTAAACCTAGGTCTAAGGTTTTATTTTAAAATGGTTGCTCTTGTCAATGCGAAGAAGCCGTTGCTGGGGAGAGATTCTGTTCTCAGCTCTGGCAGTGATTCCTCATGGGACCAAGACATTTAAATTTCATGCTTTCTCAGTCTAATCCATCTGTAAAATGAATGTAATAGGCAACTTCATGAAGTTGTTGGGAAGCCTCTTTAATGCCTGACAAGCATTTTGATGTCATCCCACAGTTGCTTGTATAAGCAGAGTATGGTAATTGTAAGTGCTTTTTAATTCCTATTTCATTTTCTCAGCCCAGTCTTGGTTTTGTGTCTTTTTGCTGCAGCCTTGTCACAAAATACTCTGACTGCATCCTGTGGAATCTGTTTAATTTGTGCTAGATAAGGACAAGAAATGGGTTTGTCTTTTATAGCACAGATACAGTACAATGCATTTTTTCTAGGAATGTATCTCTTGACAATTAATTTTTTCTGTCATCTTACCAGATTTTAGTGCTGTAAAATTTAAAGAATCTGGAATCCACATTGTACATGTACACAAATTTCATTTAATTGAACAGAAAATACACTGCAATGACTGGTTTTTTTATCTTAAAAACTGTTGCTAGTACAAGTTTTAAAAACAACATGAAAAACCAGTCTTGAGGTAGATTGAAAGCCTGTATTTCAGAAACCATTTTCTGTGCAACTTCAACTCTTTATTAGCTACTGCAATTGATCCATCTTTATTAAATTAAATTTTAAATAAAAACCGAACCATACAGTGTAAGTATAGCTGAATATAGTGTAATTCCACATTTTGATACCAAGAATAAAAGTAATTTTCCTGTCATATTCAACACAAAAGCTATCCTGGCTAATGCTGAATCTGTGACAACCAGAGAAATCCAAGAAAATATGAAGTTAATGCTGACATTTTCTTCTCAGTGCTTTTCAACACATCATTCTCCTAGGAAATGATTCTTTGATTTCCATGAAAAGATTTCCAGGTGTCAGGGTGAAATGAAACCTAAAACATGCACTGAGAACAGCTTCTTACTTCTTTCCATGCAAGTCAGACTACAGGTTACAGCCATGAGCCTTATCAGAAGGACAGAATCTTTCCTGTTCAGAGCACAGCTGATATGGATTAAAACAGAGGGCTGTGATTTAAAGTATTAATAAAGTGGTGGGAAGCACAGGCCCTTTCCTCCAGATCTGGGATTTCTACTCCCTCTGGGAGCAAGGCAAGTAATATACTTTACATTATTCACTCCTTGCACAATATGCTGACTTTAATACATCCTAAGTCTCAAAAGTTATGTATTAATATAATAATATCTGTTGTACAGTCACTTTAGCTATTATACAACTACTTGTGATTTTATTTGTTCTTTATGGTTTAGTATTGAGGCAAATGGAGCAAGAACAAGAGAGATCAATACTGAAAATATTCTTTAGTATCCTTAAAGTGCCACCTCCTTCACTATCAAGACATCAGTGTCTATCTCCAAATTGCCCATATTGTCAGCCCGCATGATTTGCTAACATTTCTAACGTCTCTGGGATTTTCCAATAGTACATCTCACACAGATTGTAAGCACCAGCCAAATAACCCATTTTTCCTACCTCAGTTCACTGCATGTTCTACATATTCTGCCAAAAGTTTGATAATAATAGGGCTTGGGGTAACTGGTGTTCTAGGACCATAATTACGAGCTAGTTCTTTGTTTTCATTCTGTATTTAAATTTCAGGTTTCTTTGGTACAGAGAGGTTATTTTCTGCTTCTGCAGCATGTAACAAAATAAGGTCCTACTGATTGACTATGGATTCTAGATCTTAAATAATAACACCAAGCCCTACTCTGATGTCCTCTAAGAAATGTTTCAGAACCATGGAACACAACAATACAACACATTCATGTTCACACTCAAATGACTTAGAGATGGGTACCTACATGCAAAATTCAAGCCTTCAGTCCTCTGTTTACCATCTAAAAGTATCACCTTTTGGCTCAAGAAGAAAAGCGTGTTGCTGTAACTAATGCTGTTCCAGGGCATGAGCCGTATCAACTACCATGCCTGAGTGCAGGAGAGATGCATGTCTGTACTGGCCTGTGTATGCTTAACCTTAAATTTTCACCAAAGTATCTCTTAGGTAAATTCATTTTTGCTGCTGGCCACAAAGCTGTAGAGATTATGACTGGTGCAGCTCAGTTCCTGCCACAGGCTTAACCCACGGTTTAAGATTTCATGAAGTGCTCTCTGCATTTTAAGGAAGAAAGAATCCTGTTAAGTTCACCATTCCCAAAATGGCAGACTTCTTGCCAGAACCACCTTCTTATTTTTTCTTGGAAGCCTAAAGCTTTTCAGTAGACCAAAGCATTCTATAACTGAAGTACAAGGATGTAAATGAGACAAATTCAAGGCCATGTAAGGTACAAATTGGAGCAGAGATCTGAAGTCTACTTCCAAGAAAATGCTTTAACTACCAGGCTATTGAGCATTTCAAGGAATGCTATCTCCCCTGTTGAAGAGATTGCGATATGCAACATGTGAGAACTGTGCAAATACCCAATTTAGGATGGTTTGCTGAACTGAAAGACCACCAGACTAAAGCTAAATAATTATCTATTTTTGCATAGATAATTAAATAATCACTGGAGCAAGAGCTTGAATGTAGCACTTCTTTATTTCAGACAGATTTATGCTGACCGAGCTGTTGGCCAGAAGTGCAAATGCACCACACGTTCCTTCCCCTCCTCCTATTCCAGCTGCACTTTATGTGAGAAAGTCCTGGCCACCCACCTACTTGCAGAAAAGGATTCATGTCTGTCAATGCTAAGAAGAAACAGAGGCACCTTCCTTCAGAATTAGCTGCCTATGCCTCTTTGAGACACAGAGTAGGACGAAAGGTTTCCCACATCCTCAGGTCCTCTGGTCAATCCCTTGTTTAGTGTCCCAAGAAAGGATTCCTCTCCTTTCCCTGTGCTAGTCAGACATCCCTAGCTGCCTGCGTCAGGACTGCAAATTCTGCCATTCAGGACGATGACTAAAAGATGGGAACATTAACCCAAACCCAGACAGGCTGATGTTGCCCTCAGAGACTTCCTGCCAGTGCAAATTTCTGAACCTATTTTATTTCGGTTATGCATATAAATGAGAAAATTTTGACTGCTTCCAGACATATTTGAGATTCGTGCTGAACGAAGCTGAGTGTGTGAGATTAAATAATATTAACATGTGGCTCCAATGCTCCATTTGGGTTAAGCATTATTAAATTAGAATATTTTATTACCAAATGGACACTGAGACCACAGAATTACTATCTACTCATAATATTATTTTGCAACACTATTATTCAAGTCACCCTTGGCTAATTAAATTCCTATTGGGGAAAAATAATAGGAAATAAAAACCAGACTAACGAATCAAGATAACCTGTTCTTTAACAGTTGTCTTTTTCCTGTGTCAGCCAAAATCTCTGACCTAAGTTATGGACCTGTTGTAGATCTTGCAAGCCCTTAATCAAAACCAAAAAGATTTGTGTGATATCAAAATTTAAATCAGGCTGAAGATAAGTAACGTCCATGTTGCTGTTGTTTTCCATTTTAAAAATATAACTGATTATCCAGAATTAATTGTAACAGGTGTTCCAAAGAGAAAATGTGTTTACTATTGATTTATGCATTTTTGCCCTGAACCATGGAAAATTCATATTTATAATGCAATATGACATTTGCTATCCATCAATTTTATTGCACATTGTTTCACACGCACTCAGCAGACCAGGCACTGCACAAGCCACAGTCAATGCCTCTACACTCACTTTTAAAAATCAGTTCAGGAGCAGGAGGATGCTGTAGGGTCTCTAAATTGTATCCAAACACAGACCCACAGTTAGCCTATGGACTGCCTGCAAGCTGCCCGTCTGAGGGTACCCAGCACCCAAGTTGCACACAAGATCTGTCATTTTCCAGAGGGCATTTCCAGTGACACATTTCCAGTGACACATTCACCTCACAGAGCTTGCTTTCACTTTCTTTCAGTCTCGTCTTGGAAATGGCTACAGCTACCCTGTAAATACTGACCTAGAACACCTTACAGAAAGATAACCTTAGCTATGAAAACACGATGACATGATGCTTGCTTCTGCAAGGACAGAATGCACACACGTCTGTGGCATGTTCCTGCAGCAGGGATTCAGTGCAGATGTGTGCATCTGCCTTTCCCAGGGTGCAGCAGCAGGGCCTGTGACAGTCGTGACAGTGAGCAGATCAGACTGAATAACTGACTCAGGAGAGATGAGTAAACCAAAACCCCGAACACCCCTAGAAAAAACCTTCTACTTTTATCCAGCAAAACAAGCAAAAATGTCTTTCACGTGATGCATTTCATTTACAAGAGCAGGGAAGACTACCTTAGAGGGGGTTTCAGTAGCAGTAAATCCATGCACATTACTGGAAGAAATACACCTGACTGCTGAAATTTTTTTCCTCAAAGATACCAGACTGCAGCATTTCAATCTTTTTTCTAAAATACTTCTTTTATACATGAAAAATAAAGGTGAATTCTACACAAATTCATAAATAATTTCCAGACAACTGAAATCCATGAATTTGATAAATAACTACCAGCGATGGTGAAAAGCTACCAGGCACTATACCATAGGACCCTAAAGCTGTTGAGAACCTCCCAAGAGGCATTCAGTTCTGTACAGAGTCAGGGGATTACAGTGGCAGCCTGAACCTGATGTCCCCATGGATGAACCCTGTTACACAGCACCAAAAGAGATCAGTGTCTAAAACATCCAGTTCCCTCTCAGGTAACGTGGCAAATACCCATGTGACCCACTGAAGAAACCAAATAAAGTCTTGCTTGGGCAGCGAGAATCCTGCCTAAGGTGTGAAAAGTTATAACCAAGTTCAACCAACTTTTGTATATTTTTATCATATTTGGTAAAATGGTGCGATTGAATTACTGTGATATTTGATGTTGTTGCTTATTTGGAAGGGTACAAAAACTAATTTTCTAGCAAAAATACTGTTTTCAAATATGAAGAGATCAAAAATGAGACCTTATCGCTTATTCATGAGAGACAGATGTTATTTTTGGCTTCATAGTTTAATGAATACCATATTATGTTCTTTATAACCTTACACCAGAAATAACATACTTCTAGCACTCATGAACTTCAAGCCATTATCAGTAAAAGCTTCTATTAAAATCCAGAACTTCTCTCAGTTCTCACTGCAAATGCCTTAAGCTGTCATCTACAGTCCCTATTATGGCAGGTTTTTTTTACTCTGCAAAAGACATAATCCTTAGCAGTCAGCTAGTTGTGATTGGAAACTGCAATATTATTCCCATTGTCTTTACTGTATTGAATTTGCACATTTGATGTCTTGCTATATTTTTGTGTTTGTGTTTGGTTTATGGCCTTCTAAAAGCAAAAAAACTTAATCCTTTTAAAAATGCTGTTACACTTCTGTTTACTTTCACTGATTTGGAGCAACGCCTGCCAGTAAGTATGAACTGAAACTAATTACCATCAGCACAAAATCTCCAAGCTGAACTGGGATGCTGACAAAAATGCAACCAGAAAATGAATAAAATATTTCTGGGGAAGCAGAGATCAGTTTCACCAGCCAGTGACTACAATGAAAAATAAAACCCTGCATACAAACAGTTATTCTTAGAATTTCATTTTTGTATGGATAACTTTCTTCATAGAGTAAAGGTTGCAGCTAAAGCTGTCTGGTTTAAGCCAACTACAAAAGATTTTGTGATGCCTGTGTCAGTGTGTACTATAGGATTTTTCCCACTGCATCTGATACACTGGCTTGAGACAAATAAGGCTGTTCTAAGAAAAAGCCTTAAAATCTAAAATTTCAGGCATCTGTCTCAGCTTCATAGATGAGAATTCAGCAGTATGTCTCCCAAACAGGTAACCACAAAGCCATCCCAAGCTTCCCAGGCCCGAAGTACAAATCAACGAAGCTCAGGAGGGCATGGAAAAGGTAAAATACCCTTGTGGGCCTACCACAAACTGTGTGAACAGATCATCTTTGGAGGTAAGTGTGAAAATGTCCAAATTATCACCTATGTTCTCTTGGCCACAATAAAGACATTCTAGCAATTGCAGATCTTGAACAATTTTCAGCTACAGCAACCTGCTGCTTTAGGCTTCACACAGGAACCCACCAACAAGAGTGCTGAGGTCAAAAGCTGGCTCAAAAGCTTTACTGGGAAATATCAAGCTAGCAAGAGACATCAAGAAACAGGAGCAACACGGGATTAAACCAAAAGCAAACTTATGAGCAGACCATGCCTCATATTGCACAACTGCGCTGAGAAGCATTTCCACGGCCGTAAAGGAAGACGAATTTCTGGCACTCCAATTCACCTCATGATTAGCCTGGCTACATCACGTGTCAGCACATCACAGAGAAAAAGGGACGTGATGAGAGCAGATCCCATGTTGTTACACAGAAGCTGACACTGCGTTAAAATAAAAAAAAGGTGCCCAACAACACACTTCTTCCCAGGGCAAACAGAGCTGCCAGGCGTGTGGAGCACAGCCAGTGACAAAAGCTATCTGCAAAGACTCACAGCAGTCCACATGTGCCAAATTCTGGGAACAATAAGGAAAGCCTCAATTTACATAGGCAAGTATAAATTTATGGCCCCGTGCTGGATGGCCATTTCTCCTGGGGACCTTATCTTCCTTTAATTTTTTCTGAACAAAAGAATTGCCATGATTTTAGCCAAAAGTTCCTCCAGCTCTGTGTCTTGTCTCTGATGATAGCCTGGAAATCAAGAAAAACAAAGTAGCAGTAATACCAGTAATTATTTGTATTTGCCATACTGTCAGTGGGAAATGGGAGTAAAATACAAAGTCTGCCTTAACCTTAGCAAGTCCACATACTTAGAATAATTGACTGGGAAAAAAACTTATCTCTGAATGCATACATGAAACCCAGCAAAGGAAACTAAAGTATTACTGGCAGCAAAAACCACTGGTTAAAGCTGTAGTCAAGTGACTTTTATGCAGCTGAAGAGAAGACAATTTATGATGTTTAGACTACACCAGTGCTGGCATTGACAAATTGTCTGAGTAGGCCAAAAAAACACTCAGAACTTAGGTAAATTTAAATATGTCTGCACATGCACATGAATGACTGTGAGTGTTTTATTATAATTCCTTCCTTTCCTTTTTTGATATTCCATACATAACATAATTCACCCTTCCCGACCACTGACCTGGAAATTTAAATAATAAAATGCCACAAAATGCTTTGAAGTTGTAATGTCAGTGAAAAGTGCTCATAAAATGTCTTCAACTTTTATTATTGTTTGTGTTCTTTTATCTCAAAAATCATCAAGTTGACTTTTTAAGATACCTTGAGATTTCCTTGTATTTCCTGCACTCTGCTGCTGATGGTCAGGTTTTAGCTGAAAAAACCCCACTTTTACAGTTCCATTAAAATTAGATAAAAGTCAGAAACATAAGGCAAGGGTATGCTGATGCAGAAGAGTTTTAGTCTCATAGAGGGAAAAACAACATCTTTCTGTAGGATACTGCCAAGAAAGAGCAAGATACTGAACCAGGAACACCAGTATTGTTCCTTCACAGTGCTGATTCACATCAGATGATCATTTGTCCCCCAGGTTTTTTTCCTATTACATATTTTCCTTTTATCCTAGTGTTCAGAATGTTTGCCGGAAAAATGCAAGGTGTGGGAGCCAAAATACTGTCTGGAGAGCTGGCAATTCCTTAAAACATTTCATCACACTGTCTCCGCTTGGGAGACTTGGGATAAAACTCTTCCCTGGTTGACTGAGCTGATGCAAGGATTAATCTATCACTACTTTAGGTATTTTCAAAAGGACAAGTTCTATACAGATTACAGTCCTGCAGAAATCCAGTTCCTGAGCCTGCAGCTTTTACTTTTTGGGTTATATTTTGTAAATAGACTAATCGAGCGGCTCTGCACACTTAGATAACTGCTTATCAGCGAGCCCCATAGTGTGGTGACAATAACTTGTTATGAACCACTGGGAGCCCTGTTCCTTCAAGACGAGGCTGCCACAGGTGGGAGAACAGCTTCAGCACAGAGAGGCTCTGCACACCGTTAGGCACTTAACTCTCAGGTGATTCAGGAAAATGGGGATTATGTTTACATGGTGCAATAGAGAGTGAGGCAGAGAGCTCAAAGTTAGAGCCAAACATGCTAGCACATACTCAGAGAACGGAGCAAAGCTGTGCAGAAACCATACTTGGGCCCTCAAACCAGACATCTCAGCACGTAATGGGCCTGATACTAATTAGACTGGCTGTGAGGCTCATTGCCAAAAGACTCTGCATCATGACAGCCATGTTGATTCTGACTGCAAAGTTTCGTAGTTCACTGCCTGAGGCACTTGAAAGATTCAACAGGTGCTTCTCAACAGCTCTAAGCAGATCCATGTACCCAGGTTTTAAGTTAGGAGTAGTTCCAGGACCTCTACTAATGCCACTCCTTGAATTTAAGTCACTCAAAAAATCAAGTGTTTCACTGATACAAAACAGCTGGACCCATGTCTGAGGCTGAAAGGAGAGGTAAGGATGGAAGATGACAGACAAAAAGGGGAAAGCCAAGTCAGTTTTAGGATCTGGAAGGAATTGGAAGGAATTTGAGGACTGTATAACTCAGCCACCTGCATCTTTGGAGCAATAGTTTTAAGCCCAGAAGCTGTCCTTGATGGATGGACAGCTGGAAATGCATCCCACAACAGCAGTTTCATACCCTCCCTTGGCAGCTGTCTTTTTTGTTCCATTCCTCTAACAAACCCTCTCTGCTCAATTTATATTTTCATTCCTTCTCCATCCATAATTACTTCTACCATCCTCATGGATTAACATGAACAATTATGCTGCTTCTCCTTGTAAGACTGTTTTGATGTGAGATAGTCAGGTCCCATGTTCCCATCACTCATCTCTGCATTACATATTCTCACTTCTTTTCCACACAGGTCTTCATTTCCAAAACATCTATCACATTAGCTGCTCTCCTTTGAACTCTCTCCAGCTTGTCTGGGTCCCTTTTAAAACATGTTGCCCAGAATTGAGCACAGTATTATAAATCATGTGTTGATTACAGCAAGCTAGGAACACTTGCCTCACATGTAATACTCTTGGTAGTTCAATGAAGTACAAGAGCAGCTATTTTTCTCATTAGTACTGCATTGTTTACCTACTCAAATCACCATCCACTATAATCCCCTTCTCTGTGGGGATAACCCTACTTCTTAACCCTACTTCTCTATGGGTTAAATACATGTCCCAAAAGATTTCCCACATTCTATATTTATTTTTTCTTATGTGAAACATGTTATGCTTGCATTTAAAACTTTACTTGACTGACTTCAGTCTGTTTCTGCTGTTGTCTTTCATACAGTATTTTTAGCTATGTTCTACAAAGCATTCATGACTCTCTTCAGACTATTTTTATGAAAAAGTAATAATTAAGATTCTGAGAAACATTTAAACCCCCATTAGTACAGAGTCCTCATATATCAGCATATCCCGGGAATGAATAAATAGCAATAACTGGTTATATTCGTTTAAACTTACTGTAGTCAGGACAGACTAGAATCTCACTATGGCAGCTATAGCTCCACCACATACCCGAGCTTTTCAGAGGAAAACTTCACACAAGGAAAAAAAAATCAGTATGGGCACTGCATTTCTTTCCTTCATTAAGATAACCACCAAACACATAATTTAACTTGTCATGAGTCATTCGTAACAAACCCACATTATCTTCTCTTCGTTGTCTTATTTTCCTCTGTTAAGATTTCCCTGTGCTCTTTGTGTAGCATTTAAGGACATCAGTGAGACAGAAAAAAAATATATGATATTTTTTCCTTCTGTACAAATCAACAAGAGGTGGGTTATTTAACCCAAAACAGTCTTTTGGTCTCTTTCAGCACCTGAGCTAACACATGCAAAGCTACCTCCATATGTCTACACTGCACTCCAGCCTGGAACATGCACAGAGAAGCTCTTGTTATCCTTAAGTACAGACACTGAACACAGAATGAAGCAGATTTCTGGCAATCACTGATAGATAGCTGAGCATTCCTAAATTAAGCACTCCTCCAGCTCCTTTCTCCTCTCATTGTGATCACCACAGATTTAAAGCCTCCTCAAAATGAGAAATTTTGTAAAGCATTTGTAGTGTTTCATTCTGTATCTGCCGGCAAAGAGGTCCAGCAAAAGGCAGACTTCAGAGTCCAGACTCTTCCTGTTGTGTTCATCAACTTTCATTTATTTCTGGCAGAGAAAGCTAACTATGAAACAAAGCTTAAAAAGTGGAAGGAGTAATGTCACATAAAAACAAAACATGAATGATGTCTGCTTAAACAGAGTGCGTAAAGAAGGCCAACTGATTGAAGAGTTTGGGGGTGATGTAAAACTGAAGGATAAAATTCTCATATAGACAAATCAAAAGGAGAAAGGATAAAAAGCTGGGTCAGTAACACAAACCAGACTGTCACAAGGATCAAAGTCCAAAGCTCTAGGAGACAGATTAAAACCTTTGACAAATAACCCTTAACAATGCTGGTATAATCCGTGGTTTGAACAAAACCACTCTCTCTGGAATGAGGTGGATATGGCTATTGAACAAGTGACATGATGAACAAAAACACTGCAGCTGAACAGAGTCTGCACACCATATTAGATGGGTATTCTTGACATTCACCATGGTAGAAAACAAGGTCGCTAACAAACAACACATCCTCCTCAAGGTTTTTGGGTTTTCAGCCCAGGCAGACATATGCTACCAGAGATTAGGCAATATGCTGCTCACATCTTCAAAGTAAGCACCAAGAATCTTGTTTTGTCCAAGAAGATGTCAGGCAGGCATAACATTGGTCACTAGAGACAAGAGTCTCAGGATACAAAATAACTCTCACAAATAAACTCCTTGTTTTTGAAAACCAGCAGTGCTGGTTGATTACATGTGAACTTCAGTCAGATCCCGTAAGAACCTAACTAAGTTACAGGATACTGTTTATAAAGGCCAGTAAGAGTGAAAAAGACTGAATTAATCTAGTATAGCGCTCTGACAATGCTACAGAAGAACTGCATCAAAAATGTGCTAGGAAAAAAACGTGAGAATGGGACTAGAAATAATTAAGCCCAAAAGGAAGCACTGGAAGTAATTAATGATGAGTTAAATTACCGACTATTCAAAACATAGCTCTTTAGAAACCTTCCAAAAGAAGAGTGTTTGGGATCAAAGAATAACTGAAACTTCCAGAACACATAACTTCTTTAAATAAACTTCTAACAACAGAAAGAGGGACCTCTGGGCATTACAACTTCCGTCAGTGACAGGAAAACCCTAGACCTCAACTTCAGTGTTATATTTTCTTTCCTGTTGCTACATTTCCCCTGCCTACCCCTCTCTTGACTACCACCTCCTTCACATCTTGTTTCACTTTGCTATGTCTGATTTTCTAGCCATTTGCCTCTGAAAAGTCCAATTTGGATAGCCCAGAGTTGTCTTACAAAGCACTAGTATCAACCAGTGTCTTCAGAGGAAAAGTTGTGTTGAGCAAATTACTGAGTTTGCCAAATTTGGTAGTGACTGTAGCTTTGCTTCTCTGACACTCAGAAAACCAAGAGCCCATGTTTGCTGTTTCTATGCTCTTTTCTGCCTCCTTCGTCTGCTTATCTTTCTTTGCTTTCAGAAACAGAATCAGATTTTAAAGACAGCAGAATCATCAGATCCAGCCACAGAACCATAGTGTTCTTTTTCCCAAAGTGGAAAGGTATTATGTGTCACATTTGAAAGACTATTGAACAGAAGCTTTCCTTAGACAAATTCAATCATCCACAGTTTAAGGGGAAAAAAATCTCATTGAAACAAATCTTTCTTCTACTTTCCAAATAATCTAGCTGTCTCCTTTTCTATCTTTTAAGGTTAAAAAGATTTTGAGAGGCTCTAAGGGATAACACCCTCAGACCACAGCCTTGTGGATACTAGGAATCTCTATCCTCAGCAGTAGAACACAGAACAGCCATGGATCCACACTGGTATAGCCTAAAGTGAAGTGTAGCACCAGTTGTGCCAGCTCAGTCCAAGCACCCCGGGATGCTGCCTTTCCACAGCTCATCAGCCCTGACTTTCAGCAGCATCAGACTTAACATGCTGGAGAGGGCTCACATTAACCCAGCGCTGTAATTATGTTCTGTCTCCTTCCAGCTCAGAGTTGAGGCCTAGGTGTCCCTGCAGTAGTTGCAGATCTCTGCAGAACAGAGATGTATAAAATTCCTGCATGTACCTGACATTATCCAGCACCAGCTGATGCCATACTGAGAAAAAATCTCGTCCTTTGCAAACACCGAGAGAGGAGAAAACATGGGCATTTACTGACTTGGTCACCAATGATTGCTACAAATAAGGCTCAGCTCTGCTATATCTCTTCTGTGAATAAGGTAGACTTTTTTGTGACCAAGAGATTGATTCTCTGAGGCTTTCCTCACTTTAAATTATGCTTTATTTCTGATTCTGTGTTCTTATGTGGTGGTTTTATCCCCATAAGGAGGGGAACTGCTCAGAGAGGTAGAGTGCAGAATCCTTATCTCCTTTTTAATCTAAAATTTTATTTCAAAGTTTTAATTAATTTCTGACTATCAGAAAACCAGAAATTTTCATTTTTACTGCCCTGTCATCTTCTTTTACCAGTATCATTACAAAGATAAATTCAAAATCCTTCCCTCCTACATACTCCAAAAACATCTGGAATTAGGCCTCAGAATTAATATCTCAAAATTACAGTGCAGATCAGTGTTCTGCAATGCAAGCAACTTTTAGCTGTCACGTATCCTGGCTCCAACCTAAAACTCTTCACACTTTCTGACAACCAGGGCTGTTAATATGAAAAAAAAGCTTTGTAAATGAGTGTATTGCTTTATTAAATACATCTTCTATAGAAATACATTTTAACTCTTGCAACCAAGTTATCTCCTGAATTCTCCAAAATATCTCATCTACTGTCATAGATCAGTAGTCCAGAGGATGTTACTGACAGTTTTATGTTTGTTTTTAAAGACTGGAATGGATACAGATCCTAATCGAAACCTCACTGAAGTTAAAGAGATTCTTCCCTTTTTTGCAGTGTTTCTGGAGCAGTGTCATTATTGAGGCTTTCACGCTAAGATTTCATCTTTACACAATAGGCCAATGTCAAATCTGCTGCAAATAAGTACAAATCATGTGGTTTTATGTTGGCTACAAGATTTAAAGCATTCCTTAACATCACAACAATCACTGAATATGATGCAAGCAAATGTGTCTATTGGTCAGGTTGAGTTACCACAAATTTGGGAGATCCACGTTTTCCAACTTGTAAATCCTTTACCTTTTAAAAATAAAAGAAATATGGGAAATTACAGTTCAAGAAAAAAAAAAAAACATTAGCAAAACACTTTATGCAACTGTTTGTATGATGCACTCCAACCTACTGAAGTTGAAGGTTTAGATAGCTATCATTGTCCAACTTCAGGAAATAAATCTAAATGGCAACTCAACAAATACATTATGTTCTAAGTTGTACCATAAACTCTAAACTAATCAGAAGATTTGGTTTCTAATGGAAGGCATTCCACCAATGCTTTACATGTAAATAAATAAGACCATCTGTAAATAAATAATCTTTTAGATGTCACATAAAGAGTAATTGGTCTAACATAGGAGATGGAAGAGTGAGTGAAGATTTCAGACACTACATGACAGTATCCACATTATGACACCTAAAAAATTAGTTACCCAGTTGAACAAAAATTTCAGTAAAAGTCAAGGAATTTCTGTGACATCCTTCCCAAATGGCAGAAAAAAATTCAAAACCCCTTCTCTTCTTTATTTCCTATCATCTGTGTTACAAATGCTGGAGTCATTGTTCTAGCAGGGATTAAAAAAAAAAAAAAATGAGGAAAGATGGATATGTAGATAGATAGATAGATATATATATACTCATTTTGGAAAACAGCAGAATAATTTTAAGCTTTGGTCATGAATCCTTATGTGGTTCCTTTGTTGGTATGCTGACTATGAGGAGAACAGAAAGAAAAGAAAGAAGAGGAAGAAGAGAAAGAAGAGAAAGAAAGAAAGAAGAGAAAGAAGAGAAAGAAGAGAAAGAAGACACCACCTTCAATTCCTTGATCATCTTTGTTTAATACTGTACATTTATATCATGACATTCATTTGAGGCTTCTTCTAGCTGCCTGCAATGGTTAGGAAAGAACTAGTTTCCCCTTTTTTATAAAATTTGACATTTTTATTCTTTTTCCCTCAGTCTTTCAAATGTTGGAGATAAGTCACATAAAAAAAAATAATATAGACCAAGGCATTTCAATGTAGTACTGATTTTGTACTGTTGCAAGATCTAAACTCAGTACAGGGTGTGTGCCTTGTGGTCTCTGATAGACTGACACACATAGACTAAAAAATCTTCTGGACTGATCATTTCAGGTGTGGTTCCCCAACCCTGTGGAAGTCAAGACTCAATGATGTAACCAGTCTCTTTTGTCCATTCTGCATTCGTATCATCCTGTGCCTGAGGATACTCAAAAGACTTTTATTAATATACTGACCTCATTACAGAATCATAGAATATGCTGAATTGGAAAGCACCGATCAGGATCATAGAGTTCAATGCCTGATTCTCTGCAGGACACCCCAACAACCACACCATGTGCCTGACAGTGTTGTCCAAATGCTTCTTAACCTCTGTCAGTCTGGTGCTGTGACCACTGCTCTGGGGAGCCTGTTCCAGT
The DNA here is from genome assembly GCA_013397055.1 of Pachycephala philippinensis. Classification (NCBI taxonomy): domain Eukaryota; kingdom Metazoa; phylum Chordata; class Aves; order Passeriformes; genus Pachycephala; species Pachycephala philippinensis. The sequence goes on along the minus strand of VWZT01013566.1, from coordinate 39,933 downwards.
GCCCAACCACCCTATGGGTGAAAAACCTTTTCCTGATATCCACTCTAAACCTCTGTTGACTCAACTTCAGGCCATTCCCTTGAGTCCTGTCACCGGCCATGAGAGTAGCAACACCAAGGTGCCAACACTAGAATGTGAAACAAGGTTCTTCTGGTCCACCAAGGCTGAAACAGGGTGACAAGCCTCATAAGGGAAGCTGATAACTAAAGAAGAGATCACCAGATGAAAACCGTGGTGGTAAAAGCAATAAAATGCAATATGGAGGAAAGAGTAAAATGTAGTGAAAATAGTGTCCAAAAAAGCCTACTGGCTATGGTGCAAAGCAGAACCTGATGGTGCAAAACCCATTCCGAATAATCAGGCCTGGGTTACAAATCGTATTCTGGTGCAGTTATATATAGCTTATTAGAAACCACAGTAGACCAAGCAGCTCTGGGTATCTATTGCATTGTCCACTACAGCTACAATCTGAAAATCATTGTGCTGAACTTCACAAATAGCACTCACCCAACCAAAGAAAATATTAGGAAACACAACAAGAGGGGTGGAAAATAAAGCTGAGTACATTGCAGTGCTGTTACATTTTGCTGTGACACACCCCCAGTCGCAGTACCGTCTCACAGACTTATCTCTTTGGCTCAAAAAGACACCCAGGCTTTTTATAGCCCTAGAGTGCAGCTAATGAGACCTAGGCGGCCTGGCTAACAAAACAATCAGACAGTTCATTGCCCCCTAGTCTGACATAGCCTCACACACTCCTCCTTTGTTTGAAGTTGGAAGGTCACAAACTGAAACTCCCATGCTATCCATTTTATCACATCTACAAGCCTCAAAATTGTTTCTAGAAGACCTTAATCACAGTACATTTCAAACATTTAACTAAATACTGCTTTACATTAATCTAAACTTGTGAATCCCTTAAGTAATTTCATAACATCTTGCCTTGAAAAATACACGCTACAAATTGACACCATTTCTAAGTTTGGAAGTAGAAATAATAATGGCAGCATCTACATTTGTCAAGTCAAATCTCTTAGTCAGAAAGTCTCTGTGTTCCCTGTTGAAAAACTGGTGAAGATCCTGTCTGTTTCCCAAGCACTCTTGGGAACTCAAATTCCGTCTTTCGCCACTGGACCCCCCAAAAGCCTAGGAAAAAAGTGTCCAAGAGTGCCACCAGAACTGCCTAATCTGACCTGGACAGCAGATTTTGCATTGAGCATGATGTGCTCAAGCAGCATGTACCCTTATCAACACCACAAGTGAGAAAGGATGTTTCCAGGGATAAGACATCCACCATATATGTGGGCAACCTGTGCCAGGTTTTACCATTCTCATTGTAAAAAGCTTCTCACTAGTATCTAATGTAAATCGACTGTCCATCAGTTTAAAACCATTACCTCTTGTCCTTGTACAACAGACCCTGCTAAAAAATTGTCCTTGTCTTTCTTGCAGGCCCTGTTCAAGTACTGGAAGGTGTTATCTGGTCTCCCCAGAATCTTATCTTCTCCAGGCTGAACAATCTCAGTGCTCCCAGCCTGTCCTCATAGGAGAGTGCCTCAGACCCCTGAGGCCTCTGGACTCACCGCAACAGGACCATGTCCTTCTTAAGATGGGGACACCAGACCTCAGTGCAGTGCTCCAGGTGGGGTCTCACGAGGGCAGAGCAGAATGGGAGAATCACCCCCCTTGATGTTGCTCTGGATGCAGCTCAGGACACATTTGGCTTTCTAGCAGCAAGTGCACCTTGCAGGTTCGTGTCCAGTCTCTCATCCACNGGTGCCCCTCCACAGGAAAACCTTACTGCTTTTGATGTGCTGTAGCCCAGATCAGCTCGTGCCTGGCCCTGTGCCTGGCATGGAGCCCTGCACATTTGCCAGTACCACACATCCCAGCCCAGCACGTGGTGTCAGGGGGGTGGTTTGCACAGCTCAGTGTGGTGATGGTGAGGGGAGGGCCTGTGCAGTCCCACCCACCCCATGTGTGCCTCCTATGTCCAGTTGAGGACACTCCGGTGCAGGCTGTGCATTCCTTGGCGCCCTGGGTGGGCAGTCACTGAGTGGCTTCAGGTGACCTAAAACAGGCTGGCTGCAGGCCCCAGAGAGCACTCAGACACTGTCCCCACAGCAAGCATCATGTCCCAGTGAGTGTCTGGGGAGTTCCTGCATGGGGAGGTATCAGTGGGACATATTTCTAACACGTTGAAGAGTGTTAAAAAGCCACCACATGGCTGCTTGCCTTCCTAACAGGAATGTGACTTCATGACCATTCTTCATGTATGTGGGTTTCCTGCAGCAAAACCCATCTCTCTTCCTCCCAGCAGTGGAGCAGGAATACATGCTATCTGTTTCCTATCAACTTTGGAAAAGGCCTCAGGCCACAACCTCCCTTCACTTTGGGAGGGAGCTTATAGAAAACCCAGAACTAGCAGCCCCAGTAGCAGAGAGGAAACAGTGCTCTGCCAAGTGCAGAAATGAGGAGCAATTTGACAGACTCTCATTTCTACAGTTGCCTCCAGGTGTGGGTGGATGAGCAGAAAGCCACGTGGTGATGTGAAGATTTTGCTGTTCTTTCCCCCCTATTAAAGTCACATTCTGTCAGCCCAATCCTCAGCTCTTGGGAAAAAGTCTCATTAATTTCATTTTCAGAATATAAAGGAGCAGATAATCACAACGCAAAACTCATTAGCAAAGTTTTTTAAAGGAGCTAATTTAAGCAGCATTTACTTCTCCACTCTGGAACACAGTTCTTAGTTGGTTCAGAGCTAGGGGCAAAAGAAGAAAATATTTCCAGCAGCAAAGAGGAGGTTGCAGCATACCATTAAATTTGCCTGTGGCATTCCAAATCAAAACCTTTTGCTCGATACATTCAGCTTACTGAGGGCTTATCATAGGAATCCCCATGCATGCCTGCACAAAGAATTGCTATGGACCAATATACATAACTATTTAAAAATGCATGGGAGGGGGTTGTGCAGTTTTCCATTTCCTACGCCATCTAATTGGAGCTGTGATCCTTGAGGTCAAATTATTGTACATAGATCCAATAAGAGAGTTAACCCCCGCAGATCAGGCACCAAATACCTGGCCTCTAAGCATCTGGCTCCTTCTGTGAAATTCAAAACCCAGAGCTGGGTGCTAAGCCTCCCTTCATTGAGCACATGCAGAGTTAGACCTCTCAGAAGGGCCATCCAAGAAAGCACATGTAGAGCGGGAGCCACTTGGAGCTGGAAATGTTAATTGCAGGAGCGTGGCCTGAATTCTTGTACCCTCTCCAGGGTTGCGGCATCCGCCCATGCCAGAGCTCCAAATAGAGCCTGACCCTGCTCCCTCCCACCAGCAGGCAGCTCTCATCAGGCTTCTGTTTTCTTTCTAAAACCCAGGCAAGATGCTCGAGCAGTGCTGGCACTCATGCATGTGTCATGCCCTGGTGCTGGCAGCAGGGTGCCAGAGGCAGGCACATGGGTGTATGGGCTCCTCCATCATCTGAGGCACCAACGCCTGCCTTCCAGCAAAGCTGCTTTGCAACAGGTGTCTTAGATGATGTAAATCAGGCTTCCATAGCTTTCCCTGGAAATCCCAACCTGAATTATGGCCCTAGCAGCAGGTCTGAGCGCTTTGGGTGTGTACAATGAATATGGATGGAGTTTTAGCATTTCACAAGGACTGACTTCCTATGACCACCCATCCCCTGATATTATCCAAGACTACTGCAAGCTTTCATTTGCTCTTATGGATATCAGATATACCATCCTTGCTGAGAGCTCTCTACATGTTGGCTGGGTTTCACCTGCTTGAAACCAAATGCACTTCCTGAATTTTGTCCTGTTGCATAAAAGGATAGCATTTATTGACAGTTTGGGACAATTCATCTAAGCACATTGTAGTCCTTTTCAATTCTCTCTTGCTAGTTGAACAATTTTCCCTTTTGATCACAACACACACAGACACATCTGTGCAGGAACTGTCATTGTTTTTACACAGGAATATATTTTATGACATGTAACAGGGTTGAGTTAAAGCTAACCTGTCATAAGATCTGAGTTGAAAAGAAAGACATATTTAGTAGTGATGTTTGATGTTAAACCTATGTCCTTAAAACATATGACTTCTTGTGAAAAAATGTTTCTTTTAGCAGAGAAATTAATTTTTGTCAATATTATCTCTGAATCTGACATAAATAATAAAGGGACATGGCAATCTTTTTGCAAAATGTGAACTACATGTCTATCAGAATTGATGTCCACTGATATTAGTAGTAAAATACTGCTCTGAAATGTAACTCTAACATGGATGCATGGTGACATCATATTTCTGGTTTTTGCGTTTGCTTTGAGCACCTGCACCCGAATTCCCTATTGTGAAATCAGCTAGAGTTGGTATAACATAGCAGATAATTATATTTAGGCTCAGAAGGAAAATACTGAGATTCAGATTACATGGCAGAAAATAAGAACTCCCATTAGACCTGAATAATTCAAAATAAAAGTTGACTTTTAAAGGCTTAAGGCATGAAACCAGATTACTGACAGACCTTTTTTGCATCCGAAAATACTACTTTAAATTTGGAAGTGTTGCTTCATTGGAAAAAATTCTGCAGCATTGCTATAAACAAGTAGTTCAAGAAGTTCCACAGAAACCTCAAATGCATAATTCCAAAATAAGTTGCATTGAAACTGAATTTAGCAAAATATGTTCCTTGACCTGTGGCAGGAGACTGCATGCACCTCCCAGCTCCATGCCACTTGCAAGTCAAGAGTTTTACTTCCCAGAGAGAGGTACTGCAACCCCTTGCTATTAAAAAGAAAAAAACAGTGAAATGAAAACCAGGGGCAGAATGTGAAGAGATACGTCCTTGTTCAATATGCAATAGCAACCCAAAAGGAAAAGGCTGGCAAAAGTCCTGAAAATTTGGGACCACACTGAAAAAAGAGACTCTCGGGGCATGGACATGATAAGCTTTTAGGCAGAGCAGCCATCTAAAGAGTGCTCCCTGCCACCAACATGTGGCACTATAGCTGGGGAAAGCAATGATCTGTCCAGGAGACAAAGGTTTTGTGTTTTTCCATGAAATGGCATAAAAGTGAAAATATGTCTTTCCAAACCAAGCTTATAACAACGGAGCAAATGAAATGGTTACAGCCAGATACCTCAGCACCTCTTCTGGAACAGAAGAGCCACTTTTGTCATCGTTCAATCCTTACACCACTATGAAAAGTATCCAAGTCCTCCTTGCTAGGCAGCTTCCTGCTAAAGTCCTATCAGTTTAATGCTTTCCACTACTCATGTCTGCTAGACTTTCCTTATCTGAAGGCCCCCTTTGACTGAAATGGAGTGAAAGAAGAAAGCCAAGATACACACAGGATGTCTCTATCTGAAAAAGTAGGAGCAGGTAGATAACTTTTATCACATATCCAGGCACTGAGCCAAATTTTCAATGCATGTAAATAAGCATAGTTTCACTGAAGCTTGTGGAATCTTGCCAGTAGAAAACTCACTTGAGTCTATCATTCTCTTTACCACCGTACCAAGCTGATATCCTAGGATAAAACCTGAATTCCTTAAGCCAAAAATAAGGAAAAAAAAAATAACATAAAGCAAAGCTGTTGAACCAATAAGTGTCTGAAAGAAAATCAGATACCTGAAACTGTAAGCTCTCGCTGCTACTGTGATGTAATCTATTTAATGAATATTGCATTTACCTCCAGAAGTTTTAGACAAGGTAAAAGGCGATGTGCACATGACTGTTACCAAAGCTGCAATACTTCTCTCACCCTGGATGAAACTAAATGATTGACTCTTCAAAAGTAGGGTTGAATTTCTCAGGATAGCATTGCTAATTTATTAAAATCACTCTTGTGCAGTTAAGACTCACTTCAGATAAATGAGGACAGACCTTGTGTCAAAGTACATTGACCCTGCATCTTATTTCCAGAAAATGTAGGCACTTGTGCAACTCAAACTTAAATATTGAATGTCAAATTATCATATATGCTGACTAAATTACTAAATAGCAAATAGATAAATATATTCATAATACAAAGAAAAACCTGTTGCATGACTGCAAGCATACAAAGCTTATAAACAAAGGAAGAATGCATGCCTAAGTTTTATACATAAAATATGTGAGTACCATTTCCAATATTTGGAATTTAAGTTCAGCAGGTCATGAATCTCAGTAAGAAATTTCAATGTGAGGATTAATGGTACATATTATTTAATAATTCATTGTGAATCTGGGTGGGAAAATTATAGTTCTGGGTATATTATTTCTAAATTCTTTCAGCATTCATGAGAGCTTCCATTAAAAGAAATTAAATATTTAATGTCTCAGTCTGAATAGACTTTCAGAATTGCAGTGGCTAAACTGAAATATATTTTATATTAGGTAAGATTTTGGATTGTCCAGGGCCTAGAATGCCTCATTACCTAATCCATACTTTTTATATATTGTTGCCGCTGTTGCAAATGTAATAACTTTACTTAAGACAAAGCAAATGACTACGGGAAAACACAAATCAACTTGTAATGAACTTAAAGTATTTTTTTTCATCTACGAGAATACTATCTGAGCAACATTCATCAGCATCCCTTTCATCTATCTGATATCTGCCTGTAGAAGGTGCAGAAGTAGATGCCTGATGGTCTAGCTCACCAGGTCTCCCAACAACTTCCATTCTGGCACAGGGAAGTTTATATGAGCAAAGGCCTCAAGTGTCTTTAGGTTTTGAATCACATTTCCAATACACATCAGAGTGGACTGTACAATTTTGAGAAATTTGTCATGTATTTTAGTCCTCGCACAGTACATTATTTTTATTATTTTCATCTTAACAAAGTTAACACATTGTGATAATTTGTAGAATTAATGACACTTTAATTTACACCTCTCCAATCTATTCTGTACAAAATAATGATCATACTTAGGCATAAAGCACTGGACTTCTCTCAGTCTCCCTCCAACTCAGTTTATGCAAGTTCTTTTTACTATTAACATTTTTCACAGAAAAAACACTTTCTACTGAATAAAGATTTATGCTGCAGCTCCCTACAATAATCTTCAAGAAGGAAAAGATATTTCTTCCCTCACAAATCCCCTTGCTCCATGCACACACAACAGTGTGCTCTCGATAGGATGAAGAAAAATTAGAGAGGATATGATTACTTTACTAGAGAAAGCCTACTCTCCTCCCGCGCCAACAAGATATTATAGGTCAGGTCAAGTAAGGTCAAGTGAGTTCTTGTCATGTCCAGGATCCCTGATTTATTCTGTCAGCTGTTCTCTGTCATGCAGCACGGTGGGTTGAGTGTCAATACTGAGATAGTGCAAAGCGACTGGACAGGTTGATTTAGGCTCGGGTGGCTCATGTTCACTTGAAACACACTGTGAGCCCTGCTGGGTGATTACAGACATCATGGGGAGTGTGGGATGAGCAGTGTATTAGTACACATAATTTATGTGTGGGGCTTTCTTTGCCTGCAAGAGTGCAGCCCCTGGGATGTGGAAGTCCCTCCAAGTTCTGTTATATCCTGACAGACGAGGAAACACTAAGGAAGTAAATGAGGAAGAGCTTGTGCAGTTAAACCCACCTCTTCTCCTCTCAGCAAGTGCACCCAAGGTGGGGCAGCAAAACAGAAATACAGCTAGGATCCAAAGCCTTGAGTTCCTGTTTGCCAGCCTGGTGGGGTGTATTACTTCCAAGCGCCTTGAAGATACACTTCCAAGGGCTGAAGTTCAGCATTTCCATTGAAAAGTTAGACTGTATATGCAGATTGTAGTGGTGGTGTTATGCAGGTGAATGATGACATCAAACCTGCAAATTTTTTTTTATACTTTACTTTAATCGGTAGATTTTTATTTTTCGCAGTACTATTATTAGAGATTAGGCGTATTTGTTTATGCGGATCTTTTTCACTTCTTTTTTATAAATGCACATTTTCTGTGGGCAGAATGTAAAGCAGAACAGTTGCTGATAGGGATCTGATGATTATTGGAACATCCAGAACTTTCTTAAAATCACTAGTTTTTGATAGCCTTAGACTTTATAGGCATGGGTTTCAACAGCGAAGGAGTCAAGTGCCTCTCTTTAAGTGGCAGCTGCAGTCATTCATCAGATATGGAGTCAGAGGTACCACAGTTAGATGCAGTAGTTGTACCACTGCCCAAAATGTCAATTTGTTATAGCATAAGAGTATGGGACGTAGACACTTATGTATACATGCATTTTTGTGCATTAGATTGTGCAAAAATAGAGTTTAATACGGAGTTCTTTAATAAATATTGCCACGCTATAGTCTAAAATACCTGTAAACTAGATTATGTAGAAGTCAGGTTATTAAGAAACCTTATATATTGTGGGCAAAACTGTACCTCAGGTGAATTAATTGGCAAAACTTCATAGACACAAGTGTATGCAACACTCCTCACTGTGAAAATGTTATGAAGCAGGGTTTAAACAAGGGTAGTATGAAACAATCAACTTCTATCTGTTATATGCCACACTTTTTCCTAAATTATTCTGATTTGGAGCAATCCATAGCCTGTTGTGCTTCCACTTCCCACAGAGAATGGTTTTTACACTGTCTTCAATGCCAAAGTTTAAGGTTCTGCGTGGCCTTCCATGGGAGCTGTGACAGAACGTGAGGCTGGGCTGATGCTTTGACAAACACACCAAAAAAGCATCTGCTCTGTGGACTAAGGGGAAGGGCGAGGATGTTAAAATAACAGGAAACAGTATAAAAAATTACTTTCCTTTATAGACTTTGATACCATTGGAGCCAAAGGAGCTGAATACTGTCAGGTAAAGCAGATAGGACTCCATGGTCATGCTGTGTCTTTGGAGCCCTGTAAGTATTTCCACTAACTCCTCTTCAAAGAACTCAATTTCATTTTGAATTTCAGGTTCAGGAAAGGATTTCCAGTTTCCGTTTCTATTCACTTCCTGAAATGTCCCACAATTCATTCCTTTCTGATAGCAAACCCATGAAATAACCATGGAAATCCCTGTTTTCAGACCTGCTTTTGTTGGTTAGGACTTTAAACAGCAGAACACTCAGGCACACACATAACTTCAAGCAAGTGAGTAATCCCAGCACTTTGGGCTGCACCACTGAAGTGAGTGGGAGTCTAGCCATTGAATTTTATAGGAGCATTATCGGACTGTAAGTGCTTTGCTGGTTCAAGGCCAATATTTTCTCAGACTTTAGAGGAAGCCAGATTGGGCCTAAACTCTACACAGCCTGTCCTAGAAAGACCAAAATAAAAACAAATGATACTAAGCAACAGGAATGCACATAGCACAGAGGAAAGGAGCATTGAACACAAGCTGAGGAAGCATTACTCATTGTATAGGAGAGAGTGGTGGCAGGTTGTTTGGTTCACAACATCCTTCACGCCCAGTTTTGCAGACAGACAGTTTATCCATTTAGCAAACAAACATCTGTCTGACTGAGATCCAGAGAGACAGACAAGCCTGCCACAGAGCCAGGGCTGTACCTTACTCCAGCAGAAGGGGCTTGTGCTGCACTGGTTAGAGAACAGGCTGTGCAAAATACTGCATGCACTGATCATCTGTTTCACACACCTATGGCAGCAGTGAGCAGCCCAGGCCCCAACTACAGGCAGAGCAGACAACTGACTGCAGCCTCCAGCAGAACAAGAATGGCTCTTTTGCTCTTTTAGTCTGTACCTGCAGAGGTGAGAGCAGGAGGGGCAGCCACTGCTCAGTGCTGGGCCTCTCACAGCCAGCACCCTCACACCACTGCCACAGCAACCCAAACTGCAGTCCAGAAACATCCATGTCTGTCACTGGCAGGAACAGCCTTTCTGGAGCAGCAGCAGCCAAGTCCTGAACCGGTCATGCTCTAACACCTATACAACATTTCGGGGAAGTCACAGATTCCTTATTACAGCACTATTTGGCTTAATATAGCTCTGTTTAAACTGTGTTGGTGCTGTGATACTCCCTTCACATTAAGAAATTCTTCCCATATTAGGAATTGTGTAGACACGCATTTTGTCCAACATGTTTATCATTTATGTGCACTCAGAGCTTGAGATATTATGTGCGTGACCCACTGTATGTTTTAATGAGGCATCCACCACAGGGACACGCAACCGTGGCTGGTGATCACACAGGTTCTCTAAGCCAGCTGAATCCTGCCAGAGCAGAGTCTCTCAGGTCCAACACTGAGTTAGGAATAAAGCCACCTTGGGGTGGTTTTTTGGTTCTATGAAGTGAGGGGCTTTTTTTCCCTCTTGTGGCTGCATTAGACAATGCCTCCTTAAGCAAAAACTAGCAGGTATGCCCTTTGGTTCTGATTCTGTTACTCTTTTAAGAATAATCCAGTCACATGTGTTGTTACTCCCATTGAAGTCAGTGTGATTATTTTGTGGGTAAGATTTATTCTTCTAAAGCCACAAAACCTAGACCCTCGGTTTTCTGCTGTATTTTCTTCAGTGGGAGAACATTTATTTACTCCTCTCATTCCATTCAACCACACAATTAGTCAACTCTTTCAGGCACGTGTATCTTTTTATGCAACAGAAACCAACTCCCAAATGCTGTGTTGTTTCAAGCCGATTGAAATCAATGCTCTGCAGAGCACATGAACAGCTCAGCTCCATTAAAGGCACATACCCTGAATTGCTAACCAGCTCTGGTTAGACCAGAGCATTTTAAATGACAATGTCACATGCGGCTTGTGAGTAAGAAGCTATGCCACTGTGATGTCTCTAGAAATAAGTGCTACTGTTTTCCCTAGGCACTCCATGACCTTGTGTGTTGATCTCAGTCCATTTTCCAGGACTGTAAATAAGAGCACTTGGAAAAGCTTTTCTGTTCACACATTTGTAGTTACGAGGGAGAACTCCTGAATGGAAGCATGGCATCCATCAGGCAAGCACAGCAGGTGGCACAGGACAGACTGCATTAAGCAGATCCTACAACTGGGACTTCGACAGAATTTTATTATGGCAACAACTGAATATATATTTATCAAACAAAATTAAATAGAATAAAGTCATTCCCTTGCACAGTAGTAAGCTGGCAAGTTTCCAGTTGGCAGTTTACTGTTGGCAACACAAAGAAGTCACTTGCTGGGGTCACCAAGCTGCTGAGAATCTGCAATTACTTTTATCATATATGTTATTTTATCATATTATTATTATAAGGAACTTTGTTTGGGCTCCCATATACTCCTAGAAGAACTCTTATTTGGTCAAAAGACCAGTTAAGCTGAACAGCTTCATTGATAGTATTGTAAATATTGTAAAAGTTACTTTCCCCCATTTTCAGTTTCACAGCTGGTGATACTTTCTGTTTTCTCTATTAGTCTCTATTTGTATTGTTTTGTTCAGGGCTATCCATACTGAATGGTTAAGCAGCAAGTAAGATTACAAAGTGGCTTTTATACTGTCCATCCTAGAGTGCATAGGAAAAACGTTGCCAGCAAAGCATCTGGGTGCTGATATGAACTAGTTCTAACCCTGAAGTCAGAAAAGAAGCCTTGGGAAACTCGGAAAACCACAGCCATTCTGCCACTTTCACACAAGGAAAAGAAAATCCCAAGATGGAAAATGACATCTGCAGGATAACATATGTGCTAAACATGCTGCCAAAACGAGGAAGTACTAAGTCCTCAACACCTGTACTTACCAAAAACACTAATGCGATTACAGTGAATGCTTCACTGTCTTAAAAGAAAAACCTCTATCTTCAGTTTTCTGGAATCACCTTTAATAATTTCAGATACATAGAAAAGAGGAAAAAATTGAAGCAGAAATAAGTAAATGGGAGACAGCCGTGGTTATTGGCAGTTTCTGCTGCTTCCTTCCTGTAATCTTGATACATTATTTTACCTGCACATTGTTCTCTATATGATCAACTACTGATACATACGTGCACTTGCAAGGCCAGACATGGGCCCAACCTGCCTGGCAGCTCCCACCTAATATTCTGGGGGACAAATGAAACACAGGACATGGGCCCATTTCAATGGCCCAATTTCTGACTGTGATAACCTATTACTAGATTTTCAAACAAATACATCCTATTTTTACCATATTGGTGCTTGCACCTGGGAGCAGCTGCCTGAAAGCAACCACAAAGATGCCTCACTGTTGTCATTCAAATTCCTCCTTAAAATTTACTTAGCTAGTGATGTCAACCAAGAGCTGACAACAGCAAAGTGCTGAGATTGTGGCTTAGTCACCTCTCCACTCTCCAGGTGCAGCCAGATTTTCTCTCCTGTACTTACACTACACGTCTTTAATGAGGAGGACTTATTCTGATGGTCAGTAGAACTGAAAAATTAGGACAGCTCTTCCTTTCACAATATCCATTTCCCTTCACACTACATTAAAGGATATAATTAAATATATTGTAGCCTGTCAATGGCTTTATGATAGCAGAAAGCTCCCTGACTACAAGAGCCCTTACAAAAGGGAGGAAATTCCTCATACAGGAATAAGAGGAATAAGACTAAAAACTCACAGCTTTTTGATACGCTAAACAGAGTACCAAAAAGTGGACATACTAAACCAGCAGGTCTTCATATAACAAAAAGTTCATTTCATTTAATACAAGACAACTATTCCTTCTTATAAAAAAAAATGAAACAAAAATCAGAGGTTTTACCAGTAATTACTCATTCCCTGAAATTGAAGAAGAGAACCTGTGCCAGGAGGAGGAGGAGGAGAAATTGCAAAGATAAGCCAGAGAAAGTCTAAAAATAATGCAAAGGAAGTGGTAAAGAAAGAGTTTTCAAAAGGATCTTTACACACTGCAGAAAAAAGATTTCTTCCCTGTAAACACCTTCCTCTTTGTTGGAGTCCTTATTGGCTAGAAACTGATTCCAGCCCTGTAGTACAGCATGGAAAGATGATGAAGAATTATAAGACAAAAATTGCAGTGAAGAAAATGCAGAATTTCAAGTAGGAGTCAGTCTAAATAGAAACCTTTTTCCTCAGAATTTCTGGTCTGATAGGTTTCAATTTTTATCATCCCACGGCATTACTAACACTCCAGAAATGTGGCATTTTATGTCATACTTATTAACAGGGCAGGACAAAGGAGACTGCCAGTAACAACACTGAAGAAAGGACATGTCTTTTCTCAAAACATCTGGTGTTCGGAATTCCTTTAGGACCTCCAGCCAAAGTCACTTGTGGCACTGAGGTCTTGTCCATCAATGCCATTAAGTTTCTGATCTCTTTGGGGAAGAGAGACTGACAGTCATTTTTAATCCCCACCAAAGACATGTTTTCCTATGCAGCCTTTTGAGCTGTCAAACCCTGAGCCAGACCTTTCTATAGCAACAAAGCACAGTAGGAGTCATGCCTTCTGGAAGCTTGGAAGGGCAGGAAGAGAGATATGCCAGTGTCTCTCTATTTATACCTTTAAAGCCTATGAGGAGACTGGCGGGGCACGAGGACCATGGCCAGCTAGGAATTCCTTGCAGAGCTAGTATTGCTATCTGCTCTGAACCTAGATTTTTTCTCTCTAAGCTAACTGTTGCTCTATGGAAAATACAACTTGCGTGTTTTGCCAATATTTTAAGGCAAATAAATTAAGATATACTGGAAGCTAAGGGATCATGTGTTTTGTTAATCAATACAGACCACATGGTATTTTCAATGGCTTAGTTAAGCAACACAAAATAATCTGATAATTGTGCGAGTTTAAAAATTCCTCGTGTTCCAGCCTGAAACTACCGGGAACCCATTGAAGAGACGACCAAAACTGCCCACAGAAATGGACAACTAAAGGACAGCCAGCTGCGTGCAATAAAGGCACATATTTTATACTAACAACACCAATTTATTATACAAGGGAAAATATTTATTTGATCTAGATCTGCATAACATCTGATAAATATTTCTTAGTACATCAAGTTTTTCCCAAGTGAGTCAATGTGAAATGTTATTAATGTGCATAAATACCATTTTAAAAAATCAGATTTGTTTCTGGAAGCCAAGAGGAAAAAAAAAACAAACAAGAACAATTTATTCTAAAGAGAATAATAACCTGTGTAAAGCATGGCTCAAGATCCAAGAAAATGAAAGCATATTTAATGACAAGGCAAATCTGCTAGCATTTTATTGAGATAAAGGAAAATTTGCTTCTATACCTTCCAAAATGTGAATATCTGTTAGGTAGGTCACTAGAAACACCGAAAAGTGGTTTTAACTTTACTTTTAGGGCACTTCTTAATTGTTCCCATGGAAAAATATGTCCTTTCAGTAGAGATTCTGATAAATTTTTAGCAGATTATTTAATTTATATTTCTCTTCTTTAAAGCAGCCTAAATCATTCAAACTTAATTTTACACTGTCCCATTTCTGGGAGCTTGACTCAAAGAGATCCCCCAAAAGCTCTGCAGCACCTCCAAACCACTGTATCTCCACACCCCACAACAGCCTTGGTTCTGCACCCACACCCTCTTTCTTGTCTGCCCTCTGGAGAGAGGCAGGGCAATGAAAGGTCAGGTCAAAGTTGATTTTACACCTTTGTATTGACAAATTTCAGAGAACTTTGAATTAAACCTTCAACTGAAATATATTTCTGGTTATTTATTACTAACTTACATTCTTCCTTCATGTGTTCATTTTTTAGATGTTATCTGGCAAAAACCCGGTATCTCTGATCTGTTGATTCATGCAGTTCATTTTAGCTTTCATTTTTCAAATCTAGCTGAGGGCTGCAGAGGTTTTCCTAGGAAAAAAAAAAAAGCATTCTTTCTAAAGAGGACCAAGAAAAGTTGCCAATGGATGAGTATCTTGGCCCCACGAGCAGCCGTTATCCTCATGAATGGCTCTTGAAGTTTGGTCCTAACCATCCTCTTTCATGCTCTGCCTTTATCAAGTCCATAACTACTTGCTTTAAATGCAAGATTAATAGCACAGCAATAGACAGATGGAGGCATGATCTACTCCTTATGAGAGGTCTCATTCCAGTCCATAATTGTTAGCAGAAAAATGAAGCTATTTATTACACGATGTAGCAGTTTGTCAACCTAAATCTTTTTTCTTTCCTTTTTTTTCCTGCTTCATCTTAATTAAAGACCTGGCCTTTTCCATCTGCTGAAGAGAGATATGATAGCAAACACTAGATTATCTTCACAAGTATCTGATACAGCTAACTGCTTCATGTCAGAATTGCCTAAAATGTTTTTCTCTGAAGGAAATGATAAATCACAGCTCTCATTTTTCAGTACACGTTCCAAGGCAATGGTTTCCAAACTGTTTTGGACCTTGCCCCACTGTTAACTCTCAGCATTACTTACACGCCATCAATCGCCATTACTGTCAAACATTCAGCCCAACTCCCAGGAGAGCGTGGCTCCGTGTGCCAGCTATGCTCCATGCCCTCACAGGCCACCAGTTGGGACAACCTCCCACAAACCTGCTCAGAAACAGGTTTATATGCACAGGCCACAGGGCAGCCAGAATCAAGCCTCCCCTCACCACTTCAGAGGGAGATCTGAGACACAGGAAGATTTCTATCTGCCCTTAAGTCCCGAAGGAAGACAAGGAATAAATGACAGCCCAGTGTTCAGATGAGCTCAATGATCCTTTCTCTTTTCGTGCTGAAAGATTAATGACAAAATGCTTTTGTTTCTGCAGAGCACAGTACAGAATCACAGAATCATAGAACCATCAGGTTTAGAAAAGCCTTCTAATATTATCAAGTGTAACCATCAACCTAGCACTGCCAGGTTCACCACTAAACTGTGCCCCCCCTAGACATTTTTTTTAACACTTCCAGGAATGGTGATTCCACCACT
>VWZT01013566.1:2877-24109 GCA_013397055.1 Pachycephala philippinensis | reverse complement strand
CTTTCAGTGAAGAAATTTTTTATAACATCCAATCTAAACCTCCCCTGGTACAGCTTGAGAACATTTTCTCTTGGCCTGTCGCTTGTTATCTGAAAGGAGAGACTGACGCCCACCTTACTACACCCTCCTTCCAGGCAGAGAGTGATAAGGTCTCCCCTGAGTCTCCTCTCCTCCAGGCTAAACCACCCCAGCTCCCCTCAGCTGTTCCTCATCGGATTTGTGCTCCAGACCCTTCCCTAGCTCCATTGCCTTCTCTGAACTCACTCCAGCCTCTCCATGTCTTTCCTGAATTGAGGGGCCCAGAACTGGACACAGCACTCGAGGTGTGGCCTCAGCAGTGCTGAGTGCAGGGGGACAGTCCCTGCCCTGGTTCTGCTGCCCACACCATTGCTGATCCAGGCCAGGATGCCATTGGCATTCTTGGCCACCTTGGGTCATGTTCAGCCACTGTCAACCAGCACCCCCCGGTCATTTCTGATGGGCTACTTTCCAGCTGCTCTGCCCCAAGCCCTTAGCACTGCATGGGGTTGTTGTGACCCACAACAAGCAAAACTTCAAAAATTGGAAAGCATCTGGTAGGAAGAGTCCACCAAGACAGCCAACACAAGGGTAGAAGTGCATAGAAGGCACATAAAGGGTACATGTTTATATACCTTTCTCCTATCTCCCTGCATGCTTGCAGAGCTCATGTAGAATGTGTCCTTTTTTTAACCAGCAGGAAGCTTTTAAAGGTGCTGGTTTCTCCCAGACACCCTGCCACTTCAATGAAGTGTCATCCCCATCACAGCACTGGCCCTAACCAGCTCTGTGAGGCTGTCTCCCACTCCTGGACTCTCCCTTGTAGGACTGCTCTTTCTCTTCGTGAACCAGTGCCAGCAGCTCCAAGGAGCTGAACAAGGTATTTCATTCCCTTGATTCAGTGACCATGAGTTTCCTCAGACACCTGGACCTGATCCTCCATGTCACTGAAGTCCAGGGTTTTGTGTTTGAATTCTGTGAAAGCAGCACTGAAGAGTCTCAAACCCTCCTGACTGGACTGGTGGAAAGATGGAGGGTTAGCATTATGTGCCTGCTTTATGGCTAAACCCCCAAATTTTGTTTCTACCAAGCTTTCCCTAACAGGTTATTGTCCAAACTTGAAAATTATGTATATGCTCAAAGAGAGGAGACACAGGGAGTTTCTTTACAGCTGACTGACTGAGGATTTTAACTTTCTGGCCTACAGTCAGCAGAGCATCTATCCGTCCTTGTGAAGCTATAAGTGTGTCATCAGGATACCACATGCTTTGATAATTACTCTAGTGGGTATTAAAGTTAATCCTGGGCTGTATAGATCACTTACAAAACACAATAACTGAACCAGAAATCCTTATGTGAGGCAGTAATGAAATCAACGTCTCAAAGTGCCAGCACGTCTCTGACACGTCCGGCGTAAACTGGAACCCAAAATTCCTGCCTAGAGCAGCCAGTCAGGAATCCAACTGTTCTGTGATTATGAAATCTGAGGCATGGCAGAGCAGCTTATGTCAGATCTACTGCGTACCCATAAGCCTTAAACCAAGACTTGTGAATATAACCCATGCCTTTCCAGGATTGTGAGAAGGGTCATGAGCAACTGGTGAAATTTCAGACTGAAATAGCCAATGCATCATTCAGTGGACCCAGCTCTTCTTCCTTTAAAGACCAGACACCCATCCCAGATGCACTGATCCTACTCAGCTGTATTCCCAGCATGAAATCTCCTGTTCTGCAGAAAGCCTGGAGAAAAAACATTTTCGGTTTTCTGAACCTTGTCTCAAGGAAGAACATAAAGCTAAAGCCACATTTACAAGGATGGTGGAGAGGAAAAGATATCCATGCTTCTCACCCTACTTCTTTCCTTTACTGTGTCCCTGCAGCAGCTGACACATTATTGTGTTCTCACAGTAACTTCTCACTGTATTTTCCCTGTACTACTGGTGAAAGTCCCAGGAACTATGTTAAATTAGTTTCAGTCTTTCCCAACAGGAGAAGTTCAGTGAACTAAATAATAATGGCAAACAGCATGTCCCTTTAACACCTCCCTTGAGTCAGTATTTTCTCCATTTTTCCCCACGTCTTTGTATTCTACTGCGTTGGATAATACACTCAATACAGAAGCTGGACTCTAACACCAGGTAACAGAAGGCACCAAGTAGCAATACTAAATATGACCACCTACGGTTACCACAGCTGTCTAGTGCTTGGACAACACTGGCTTAAAAGTGAAGAGCAGTTATAACTCAGTAGCAATGCTGGAAGGTAGCTCTCTGCATCCTGAGTCATCTGAAGGCATGTAATTATCATCTTTGCTTAGAGATTTCCAAGCAGCTGCCTCTGCTGTGCTGGGTTCACCATGTGCTCTGAAAACAGTGTTTAGTAATTACCCTTTCTGTATCCCTGGTTAGGTGCAAGAACCTTCCCTTAATTTCAGATGAAAACTTCAGCTTCTAAGTGACAAACTTCCTGAACACCAAAGTAGCACGAGGTATTTGGAGGGTATCAGTTCTGTCTGTGCTTTAAATTGGCTCAAATCAGGTCTTGCCCACTGTTTTTGAGGCATTCTTTTTGCCTAAGTCCAGGAAATATAAAAGACTATGAGCTAAGGGTAGGTAGGAAAAATTTCCTCAAAGACCAGGAGTAAAACCCTGGGTACCTCAATACTCCCTACTCCACATACATGCCTCATTCTCTGGTCTTATTCTCCCCATACTTAAACTCGCAGGAATATCCACAGCTTAAAATATACACCTCCTTGCTAAAATATTTTACAGAATAAGTGTCTCATCAAGCAAGGAATAAAGAAAACATAGCAGAACCTAATAGTTCAGACAAATTGTGAGACTCATTAAGTAACACAAGATGGAACAGAGTTCACCTAACAATGAGCTCTCTTAGAACCACAGGAGGCAAAGGTCAAGTCCAAGCCCAGACTATGGAGCAGGTGAGCATATGGAGAGGACACAGCTGTATCAGCAGCAGCTGGGGTAGCTGAAGGATGCAGTGGCCTTTGGGAGCAGAAGAGGAGATGCATCATTCCTCTGGCGCAGCCTGTTCCTGTAGGAACTAATAAGGATTTACGATTTCCATCCTAGATAACATGCAATGGGTCCTCACGCATACCCAGCCTTACTTAGCAAGGAAAAGATGTGTCCTTTCAAAAGTGAACAACTCAATATGCTCCCAAGAAGGTAGACCTCTACTCTTAAAATCACAAAAGAGGTGTGGTTCCCAATTTAATATATGGCTCTAAGAATTTAAAGGGTTTGGAGTTTTATTTCTTCTATTTCATTTGCAAACAGGGGTTGGAACAGGGTTAAAATTTTCTGTTCAGTTAAGCCTAACAGTCTTTTAAACCGTGTTCCCTGACAGTGTTATTTCCACTACCTTTAATAATTTTAATCAGGCTGATTATCCTATTCTTCAGACTTGAAGGAGAGGTAATTCCCAGTGATCTCTGAGTTTCAGTACCACTAAGGATAAATAGTTATTAATATCAATTCAAATAAGCCCTAAAACCCAGTCAAACTAAGGTTAAAACCACAGCAAATAGACAAATTAGCAGGAACATTGGAATTAAATGGCCATTTTAGTTAGAATTTCAAACTGAGAGGACAGGAAATAAATCTTCATAAATCCTCAAACAGGAAGTTAAAAGAGGTAGTTATGTAGGTTGTTACAAATCATATAAGCAAATTTTTGCCTGCAGCAGTAAAATCAAATTTCAGTTGGATATACATTTTAGTGCTGAAGCAAATTACTGTTTATGTCTAGATCACAATCTCAAGGCCAGCAAAGGCTTCCTCCCTACATTTCTGCTGCATGAAGACTAATCTGTTTCCTTCTGCCTCCCCACAGAAATTACAGACTTCAACAAGTCAATCTTTGAGAGAAATGTCTAGCAGTTTGCTCTCCCAGATGTATGTGCATATGTGTGTGTATATATATATATATGTGTGTGTGTGTGTGTGTGTGTGTATATATATATATATATATCACAGCTTAATTTCTCTGGAACTTGTCACAAAATGGAACATGAAGATTTCAGTCTGAAGTTTAGCCCATAGAAACTAAGGAGATCAACCTTGCTCCCCCTGCAAGGTTTTTGTAGGAATTTGTAGGCACAGGGCACCATCATGCCAGTTAGTTTTATTTGCCTTCCCAAGAAAATCTATTGGCCTAAACACCAGACCTTCAGCCCCGTCTTTGCCCTCAGCTCTGCCCTCCCTACAGTATCTCTGCTGGAGGCCCCTGGCTGTGTGAAATATGCCTTGGATTTGGAATCCAGGCAGTTTCCTATAAACTGATAGGCTAGAAGTTACCTTAGAATAGTGCCTGTGATTACAATAAATACAGTCAAAGCAACAGAAAGGAATTTGTGAAGCCATCTCTGACCTCTCCCCTCTAGAACAGATCAGAGCATACCTTTGCGATTACCAACACCTGGTAGAGTTTCTAAAAAGGCATAATCCAAAGCTCTCTGGGCAGCCACATTCACACACCCACTTCTCTGGGCAACCTGTGCCAGTGTCTCACCAGCTTCACTGCAAAAAAATTTCTTCCATATGTCCAGTCTGAGTCTACCCTCCTTCCGTTTAAAACTGTCAGACCTTGTGCTGTCACTACAGTTCCTGACAAAAAGTCCATCTTTCCTACATGCCTCCTGTGTTGGCTGAGGAGCCTCTCAGCCTGTCCCCTTCTGCCCTTGCCCATACAGCCCTTAGATTATATAGAGGAAATGATTATTCCCCTCTTAGCTACAACTGTTCTCCTGCGTAGATATGACTATGTATATCCCGTCTCACTCACGCACCACCCCAAAAGTCATCCAAACTCTGATTCATATCCTTTCCCAGGGGCTACTTTAAAAATTCCTGGCCATGATTGCCATGGGAAGACTGTTTGCCTTCAGGCCGTGAAAAAAGTTGTGTTACCCCGTGTGTTTCTACATGGTATGCCTGCCTGACTTTCAGAAATAATAGCAATCATTCGCTTTAGGGCTGCTTCATAGGAAAAAGAGTTTGGCAAAAGTAAGTGTCAACTGGAAAACAGATGCTAAAATTGGTTGGCTGGTTCCTGAACCACCTATGGCTCCATTAAATGGTGCACACAGCTGTTATGGTCATCCTCATAGCAGTGGGGTTCTGTATCAGTCCAACACAGCCAGCTGCATCCGTATTTTCTATCACTTGTCAAATCTCAAGGCTAAATAGACAGTGTCCTGAGTCATGCAGCAAAACCATTTGTGACTGGGACCTTTCTCCAGCTTACTGTATAGTGGCAAGTTGTAAAGATTCAAGCAAGCTTTGTTCACTTTAAATGAGTTGCTCTCCACACACACACATATCAATATGCAGCCACAGTCTTTAGAGGGATTTTTGAGCAGGCTTGGAACTTTATTACTGTATGCAGGTTATTTCATAAAAGTGAAACCACACTTAAAAGCACAGCCACTCATGTCCTCCTTCTCCAGCTGTTGCCCCACTCCGTTGAGTTTTGCGTACAGCAGGAAGTGATTCAGAAAATAATGATTTTCTGTGGTAACTGGATCTGGAAAAGCATCAATGAAATTATACCACGTCAATCAATGCTCACTTACAACCTCCCCAAAGCAGACGCAGGCAGAGGCAATGCACTCTTCTCTGGAGGAGTTCCTGGTATAGGACTGTAGCATTGACCCCACAGTGTGAAGCCATCCACTCTGGGCAGCTTTAGTTTTACCCTCTTTATTTTGTGAGGGAGAGAAGGTACCCAGCTGACCTCTCAGTAAGCCAGGGAGAGATACTTGCTTACCCATGCAGGAAGGATAAAGCTTTGTAGCATGAGAAACACTGCTTTACTTATGTCCTTCTGCATAAATCGAAAGAAAAATGTTATGCAAATACATCCTACACTACCACAGATATAACCAAAATATAATTTACTATGGGAAGATATAATTTTAGGCCTTGTACTCAGCATATTAGAACATACAGTTCTGCATAGTTTTATAATTTTCTAGATTCACAGATGAGTAGAGAACTTCAGAAATGTTATTTTTAGGGGAAAGAGAAGCAGACAGACAAATTCACATTGATCTGCAGAAGGCAAAAAGACATTCATTACTTTTTCAATAATTATCAAAGTATTACATCTGCTCTGTTATAAATAACAGAGCCCAATTCAATATAAAACAAATATAAAATTTATTTTGTGTCCGAGAGCTCGAACATGCAATGCCACGATCAAAAAGGAGACAGTACCAAGCCCGGGGTTGGTACTGGGCGAACACAGGTCTGACCTCTATCGCATCAGACCTCCCTCTGTTCACCACGGCTGCTTTGGGCAGCTGGTTTATATACAGTTTTTCTGCAGAGTCCGGATCCTGGGTATTATTTTTACCACTCAGAATATTCATGAAGCATGCCATTCGTGGGGCCGAGATGGACAAGGCACATCCTGCTTCTTGATTAGTCTTTCATCACCAGGGGAGTTATCTGATGGTTCTTGATGTTCCATATCTGAGTTGCTGATCAGATCCTTAACACCCGAGCTGGGAGGAGATCCTCGGAGATGGTCAATCAGCTATACCGGGAACCTCTCTTTGGACATGCAGATTTCCAGGAGTCCGCTGGATGCCTTCCTGATGGGTTATCAGTTCTCTGTGATTCTGTTTTTCGGATGCAACAGCTTTCCCGGCAGAAACTGTATTCTTTTTGGGACAGGCCCTGTTCCTTTCGGATGCAAATACCCTGTCCAGCAAGAGCTGCATTCTTTTCGGAACCAGCTCTGCTCGTTTTTAAAACCAGCTACAATTTGACTTTATACATACATTTTGATATTACATATTTGAGAGCGAATTACTTGATTTATTTATAACATGCTCTAAGTCCACAGTTAGGAGTGCAGGCACAGAACTGCTGTTACCAGTGACTTCCCAGTCACTGAGGTGACTTACATGCCTTATGCAGGAAAAGATCTTATGTTTCTTTATGTTTAGATATAAGAAAGGAAGGATGCAGGCTCTGGCATTTCTTTGTATTAATCCAGTCCTAAGATCAGACACAACAGCCAGCAACTAGAGCAGATGAGGTAATAAAATCTTCAAGAGTGCCACACTTGCAAGCACTGGGTGCCCAGAATGGGGATACCATGAGAAAATGACTTTTTCAGCTCATACAGGTCTTATCTCTGTCTTTGCTTCCCAAGCTACACTTGGCTGCAGCCTTAAAGAATTTGCTTATGTCATTGTAGATTCTCACAGAGTTGTCCTTTTTCCTCCCAGCTCATTTTTTTCATTAGCCTTGTTCATTATCTACCATCTGTCTCTTCTTTTTCTTCCTGATCTGCTGTGGTTATTACTAGAAAACTTCTTCATTCCATAACAGGAATTTGAACAATTGTCCACATTATTTACTTTGGGAATTCCAGTAGCCCAAAAATAAAAGGATCAGAGTCTGATGCTGGCTAAGCTTATGTAAGCCTGGAATAACTCCCCTGATTTGAGGAGAATTTGCCTGGATTTATATTGGTATGAGTAAGATCAAAATCTGGCCCAGAATTTCTATTTCTTCACTCACATTAGAATTCAACAATCAAGCAACCCTGGATGCTAATAGTTTGCCTAAAACTGGAGACAGGGTTTTTCACAGGGGCTGGCACTTTATGGTCTTTTCCAGCTATGGAACATCAGCTGTCTGTCCCAGGAAACTTCTGTTGATTGAAGCAATTTAAACCTCCAGCCTAAATTCCAATTCACAATTTAAACCTGCTACTAAAGTGTAGCCATATTTTTTTAACAAGTTCTAAATGCATAAGAAACTTAAAAATCAGCAGGCTACTACTGGTTTGGGCTCCAAATGTCATTTGTAAAGTAACACAGCTATACTCTGATTGTAAGTGTTGCAGAACCTTCTTCTTTGAGGATCACTTACAAACACCTGAGGGATATAAACTGGCTTGGCTATAAATACGAGTTGGGCACTTTATGTGTAGCATTTCTTTTGCTGTTTATTGTCAGCAATTCTCTGCAGCACATTGATTTCATCTTCTGGATGAGCTGCATGCAGTTGTTTTGCTTCTGCTATTGAGACTTCTGTCCTCTGTTGACTCCGCCTGTCTCAGGGCACGCTACTCTGGCAGTGGCACCAGGGTGTGCATCACCAGCCTTGCCTTGTGGTTCCTCATCACACGCAATTTCCCTCGGGGCAGCAGCAATTTTCCTGCAGCTCTGGCCATGGACATCAAGGGCTTTTACACTTCGGGGTCAGCATCCACAGCGGGCTCTAACACTGCACAATTGAATGCCACTGAAGCCACTGGAGCACCACCAGCCTGCAGGTCAGCAGAGTTTGGGTAGCAGCTCATTCATCCTGTTGCATTATGTAAGGCATGGTGGCTGCCCATTGCTGTTGCACAGGGCGAGAGTCCCTGTAAGAAAATTATTTCTCTCCCTGCTGATTTACTCAAAGCACTTTAAAATCAGTCGGAAACCAATGGCACCCTGCAATTTTTAGTTTAGCTGACTGGCACAGCCATCTTCAGAGTTTAAATCAAGAAACTTACTGTAGCTGAAACTATCTAAACTGAGATCCATCAACAGGGTAATATCATTTTTAGCTTGCTGCCTGAGGGCACATAACTGACATTTTGTCTATATAAAGTATTGGCGTTCCTCATATGTCAGAGTTTAAACCACAGAAAGAATCTTCTGGCAGATTCTAACAGAAGCTCCCAGAGGCAGCTGAAACAGTCTATTATCTGTGCATGCCTGTGTTGACTAAAAGTTACACATAGGCTGCACTCCACTGTCCAGCAGGCAGGACACAATGCCAGCCTTATCCCTGCAGCATTTCAGAGCAGGAGCTCTCACCAGCACCAGGGCTGCTTTCCCACAGCCATCACAGGAAGAGCTGCCCTCTGCCAAACCCAGCAGGAGCTGCACAGGGGAGAGCCCCATACCCTCACCACAGCTCTGGGACTTCACCACACTGCTCCAGCCGCTGGACAAAAGGAGCTAGGATTGTACAGAGATGGGAGAATACAGTGACAGGTCAACTACAAAATGGTTTTAAAATGCTAGGGACTAGCAAAGCGTAGAAAGTCCATTAAGCTTGTGCTGAAAGTACCAAGAAGTACGTTCCTAACATGTTACACTTGAATTTTTTTCACTCAAAGATAGCCCAAGGCCTAGGAGGAGTGGAATTTTTCATCTATACTGGTTTCTTAGGGCTGCTTGAACGAGCTCTTTTCAGTCTTTAATGCTTGTTTTTCAAATCCTCACTTTCTTACTTGTAAAGCTAGGATGCAAATAATAAAAGCTGCCAGAGAGAGCAGTGTTTATCCTTGTGCTAGTTTTTATAGAAAGAGCTTGAATGTCTGTTTGCACTAGTAAGCACTGTGATTTTAATTACAAGAAAACTAGTCAATGTAATGGCTAATTTTGGTTCTTCCACTTAAAATCCCAGGAGACGAAAATGAGCAGAAAGGCTTAATTAAACAGACACTTTCTCCCCAAGTCAAAACAGCAACATTTTAGAACAAATGGATCTGTGTTATTAAGACCAGAGTTTTATTAAGGTCTTTTGTGTATAACATTGTAAGTCATACCAGAGCTCTTGCTACTGTACTTCTGGCATTAAAAACAAACAACAAAACAGTTTTAGAGTTACCCTGAATTTAATTTAGATACATAGTAAATTTTGTTTATATTTTCAGTGAGGTTTATTGCCAAGAAAGTTTTGCCACCAATTAGTTCACCCTTTTGTCCCTGGCTCATGGTCACAGTCAGCCCAGGCAGGTAAAACAGTTAAACATATTTAAAGCTTAGCCATATTCATTGGGAGAAAAACAATGCTGTTTGTGCTTTGCTCCTTTTTCTTAATATTCACCAGATTCATGCTTCTTAGTAGATATCTCATTTCAAGTTTTATGCGAAATTGGCACTGAGAAATTTCTATTTTACCTATCAGTTTTCCATATTCCGGTCAAACACCACGAAAGAGAGTGGTAACTTTTCCTATAGGTGCATATCCTCACGTGCAATAAAATACTTAGTTAGGATGGACAGCATTTTTCCCATTGTTCAAAGCTGTGGTTCTGTTTTCTGCCTGTTCCAGTATTACATAGCTGCTGCCCTTCCTCCGCAAACATTAAGTTCATCTTGAGGGTAGGCTCAAGTGGTTGACCTATAACAAAGTAAACACATGTAGCTCAATCAGATGAGCTCAACTCATGCTTGTGTGAGGTTGCTTGACAGTCTGGGGTCTGTGAAACAAAATGTGTAGCTGCAGCAGTGCAAGCTGCTCCAGAGGGGAATAGTTTACATGAAGGCAAAGCAGAATTTAGATTAATATCCTCTGGTACAGTGATGTTGCAACCTTTTCCAAGATCACTCACCTCGCAGAGCTTCACTTCACAGCCTCCAGGGTGGTGAAAACCACACTGGCTGCTCACCAGAGCACTCCTCCCTTGCCCATCTTCCTCTTAGGAACTATCCTGGGCTATTTTCTGCTCTAGCCAGGCTCTCTGCAGCACCGAGGTTGGGCACATAAGAGAGGGAAGAAATAAAAGTTCTACTGGCTGTTCACAGCAGTAGATACCTTACTCCCACAGTGATGGGGAGGACATCTTCCAGGGTCTAGCAGGAAGCATTCAAGTGTAGTTTTACCTTTCCCTCCAAAGTCATTGACTCAGGAACAAAAACACTCACAAAAAACTGTAGTGGAATGGATCCACAAGCCCCACTAATATTTCTGTGGCTAGGCTGGAAATGCCCTGCCCAATCCAACTCGGCCTTGTGCTCTAGTCCCCTCACACCCATTCCAGCTGTACTTCCCACGTGCCCCTTCTCAGCCATCTCCCTTCTCCCCTTCCTGACAAGCTGCTCCAGATCTGGCTTTACTCATGCCAAGGGGAATAAAACAGAATGACCATGGTATTTACACCCATGGAACTGTTCTCTCAGCTCATTTGTCCTCTCCCTTTTTTCTCTCTGCCTGCATCCATCTGCAGCATCCGTGCCATGTTGCAAAACTCAGCATACTTTTTGGTGCTTTTAGCATACGAAAGTAAAAATATATTTCCCACACACAATGGGACAGTTTGTAGAGACAAAATTCAAATTGCACCTGCATTTAAGTAAGAGCCAAATTTTCAGGCACCAGCTTCCCCTGCCATGGGGAGGAAGCCTAGCACACAAGTCATTGTCTGCACAGGCAGCATCATATCTAAGCACACCAAGCTTCAGATGCAGATAAGAATTTACTGCAAGATACTTGCAAATGAAAGTGGAAATTTCTCACTACAAAACTAACTCAGATTTCTGTACGGTATAAATGATCACATCAGTCTGAAAATTTGGTCCCAGTAATTCAACATCTTATATACTAAGTGATGACTGCACGTCTGGTAAACTTGAAAAGGGAAAGGTCTTATATGAAAAACTTATATGAAATAATTATTCTCTGCATGCAGAAAACAGCTGTTTTCAGCATCTAGAGTCAATACATGTCACTGCTTGTCTGCAGATGGGTTCTTTCTGTGTATGGAGTTGATCAAAATGCAGATGTGAACACTGATCATATCTAAATGGAGCTTTCTTTTAGTTTTCATTTCTCCTTTCCTTCAAGAATTTTTCATCACAATGTAAAATGATTGAATATGATATTATGATTGCTGGTGGTATAATATTTCAAACCCACCAGAAGTCAAGATTTCTGCTCAAAAAAGAATCTAAATTAATGCATTTTTGAAACAGAGCTTTTCTGGCAGGAAAGCCTGGTGTCAACCACGGGCTAATGACCACAGCCAATATCAAGAACTCCAGTTTCTCTAGCACATTTTCCAGGGCCAGCATTCAAGGTCTGACTGGTAACTCCTAAAATTGAATGAGTTCTCTCTTAAAACACACAAAAAATGTTGTTATGCTAAACACATACAAGTAGACAATATCCTAACAGTAGCTATATTGCCTAGCTCATCTCCTTCATACAGCGAGAGAAGCCTGGCCCAGGATGAGAACTCCAGTGCTCATCCTGCACAGAGAACAGAGAGTCCTGCCTCCCTCAGCAGTGGGGCATGGCAGTCTCTCTCATGCCCTTCAGGTGGTGTTTATTCCTGCTGTCAATAGCTGCAGTGGCATGCTGACAACGTTACCGAATCTGTTTTGACTTGCTGCAGAAGGAATAAACAAACTCACTGGATTGGGAACTACACCTCTCAACAAAACCCATCCTGCAACTCCTATGGCATTGCCAGGCTCCTATCTGCACTCTTGTATATTTTTGGGGTGGAAGGCACATGTGTGAGCATGTGCATTATTCTGGAACTTAAGTTCGGAACATTCAGCAATTCACATTGACTCTGGAAACGTAACCATTGAATTTCTAACTGCTTGGAATCAATTGAGAGTTAAAGGTCAGTTTGCATCAGGTTTTTCTATTTAATGAGTAAAACTTAAGTGCTCAAAAATATGTCTCATCCAAATGAATGTATTTGGTCCAGTAGGTTTATTTCAGAGCAGAGATGTTTTGAAAGCTATAAGCATGATAGTTACTGTCCTATCATAAGGAAAACAAAAACCAAGTGCTGTCCTGAGAGGTTTTCAGGATTTTATCACCTACACAAAAGTCAAACATTCTTTTAAAGGAATTGCCTTATAAATAGAAAAGCTATTTTAATCAAACTCCTGGACTTCATTATCTTGTCACCTGTGCCCAGCAATGGAACACTTTTTTCCTTTAATAGGTATTTTTCTTAAAACATCCTGATCACAAATGACCTTTGGTTTTTTAACCAAAACACAATGGAACAATTTAGTCCTGCTCCTCTTCAGGTCAGTGGGAAACCTGCCACCCCTTGCAGCACAGAGCACCTCAGCCCATGACATGCACAGGCTCTACCCTGCAAAGCCATTTCACCCCCCAACAGAGTTCATGGACAAGGGGGGGCTCTCAGTCCCTCTGAGGATCAGGGCCAAGAGATGCTTTCCAAATGATCCACAATAGAACAGCTCGGCATGCAGCAGCCAGCTGACAGATGAGAGTCCTGTGGGAAAGAAGCTTTCAGTTCTGATTTACAGACTGAAAGGACAGCAGTATCTCTGGCATCTTTGGGCAGGGACCTTCAGGGATGAAGTAGCAGCTGCCCAGTCTGCATAAATTTATGAACGGGTGAGACAAGCAGGCTACTATCTGCTGGCCCTTTGCAGAATGAAAGGTGTGACCAGGTTGCACAGAGAGAAAGAGCTCAGGTTCAAACCCTGAAGGGCTTCATAGAGTCTGTGGAAAGCAAATTACCTCAAAGGAAATACTGAAACCAAATGTAAGCAAAGAAGTAGTGCAGTATTCAGCAGTGGCTGGTGGAGCCCTGGAAGCATGTGCAAAACAAATTATGGCAATTTTTTTCTGTGAAGTAAACCAGCATGAGAGGCATTGCAGTTAAAAGTGTCTACAAACAAACTGTTGTCAGGGAAAGGTGCACAGGCAAAATAACTTTTTGTTAACTCATGTTAGTCTAAAGAATATCTCCACTAAGAAGTCTAAGGATACTTTTTGACATTAGCTATGAGAACTCTTTAATTTTATCTCGAAGTTTATTTTACTTGCTTTGATATTTATGTTTTACCATGACACTTTTGTACAAAAACTACTAGTTCAATCTCCTAATGCAGTAGACAGGAGATGCAACACTTATTAACTTGCAAAAATTATCAGATACTGAATATAATTTAAAAACACCTAATCAAAGAGTTTACTATTGTAGTGTAAGGAAGACACTTCAGCCAGCTCAGTTTATTACAACATACCCAGACAAGACAAATACACAGTTGAGTATTTCAAATGGAAGAGCTGCAGGTTCAGGAAACACAGTGCTGATATTTCTGAAAAAGTTAAAGTCGGAGTTCATCCCAGGAAAAAACAATGACTCAAACATTCATTCTTCCTCCTGCAACTATGCTTCTCTGGTAAAGATCCTTAAGAAACAGCACCTAAGAGAGGAGATGGGCAAAAGTGTGCAGATTCCTAAGCAATTGCTGGAAGTGTAGTCAACTGTAAGTTTCCAGATCATCAAGTCCCTGATACAGCACAGAGAAAGAATAAGAATTTTAAAATGGAGCAGCTTATGAATAACATCTAATAACACATCAAAACACAAAATTTTCCAGGGAAAAGCATGAACAGATGTAAAAGCAGAAGCCCAGAAGACACACAAATAACCTGAAGTGTGACCCCAAAGGAGAACCTGAAAGCCGTAAGGGGGATGAAGGGGCTCAGGTGAGCAAGGGTCATTAGTCAAGGGGCTGCAAGATTTTCCACTTTCAGGGCAGCAAAAAAATGACATTCCCAACCTGGGGGAAGTCCTAGACCACAGAGGAATCAATGTAACTCACAGCAAATAGGAACCAGCTCCTCTGAACACTGTCCTGGGCTCCTCATGCTGTCAGTCTAAACTACGTCACTAGAGACTTTTTAATTTTCCACATTTCATGGGCTTAATTACAGACTTATTCTCTATACAGAAGTCTAGGACTAGGTGTCTTCCCAAGTAAAATACCAGGAATACAGCTTCTTACCATGTTTTTCAGTAGGGTTTAATATTATCATTAATGACTACAGTTGACAGTAAAAACTTGCCTATTAACCAAATTTTCAGATAATTTCCAGAAACTAATCAGCCATTTCAGACAGATAATTATCTTTGCAGTCACTCTCCCTCTTCACAGATTGCAAGTCACACAAAAACTCTTGGATGGAGGACTGCTAAAATTGTGTGTGCCAAGTTAACTCTAAATCTTGCAGGAAAACAGATATACCTGTGATGAAGCCAAGGGGGTGAACTACTCCCATGTGTTTCTCATTTCCTAGTCAGCACAATCTGCAGTAGAAACACAGAGAGCAGACAGAAAAATGCAGAGTTTGTTTCAGCGTTGGTGGTTGTACAGCCAGTTATTGGGAGTGCAGCTGTTGAAAGATGAAGGCATTTCTCTTCCCTTTGCCCGTCAGACAGGTGATGACATCCCAAGGAACTTTACCTGAGAGATTGCACACTCATAACACCTCTGTTATCATTTGTCTGCTCAGGTGTCATCAGCCTTGCAATAATTCATTAAACCTGGTTATCCTTAAGTACTCTCAGTGCCTTTGCCCTTGCGTTTTCCCATGCACCTGTGCTGACTTTCCCCTGGAGCCAGGGAACAAGCCAAAATCCACGTTTCTCTTTAGGCTACATCTTCTTGTGTGAGAAGCTGCCTGCAAATTTCCTGCCAAGAAAACCTGGCAGAGCTGAGAGGCGAAGAAGCACAGCTAAGTCACTCTGGCCTCTGTGCTCTGGGGAATTACGGAGGAAGGAATATCTGTCTATATGTTGTATATGTATGTGCAGTGTATGCACAGAGCAAGGACTGGACAAGAGGACCATTCATCCCAGTAGAGGGGAAAACTTAGGCCAGAAACACCTCAGAAATTAGGTGGGCAAGTCATTCCCAGCAGTGGAAGTTTTGGGGAGGGAGGGAAGGGCTTTCAGAACCACAGGGCACTGAGAGTCAAGTGTGTGTGTGTTTCTATAGGGATGCAAGCGTTTGTAGCAGCCAGCCTAGAACACAGAATAAATTCTGTGTGTGAAAACAAGCCTCTGATGACTCCTGCCAACGTATATCCAAGCACTGGAAAACAGGTCCTCCCTACCCTGCTCCCATCTTATAGACCTGCTCTCATCCAAGCCTGTTTAACAGAGATGCCTCTTTTATGGGACCGGGCACGTCTGGTTTCCTCTAACACCAGTGATGACACACAAAGCTGCTCCTTGTCTCTTAGGCAGGCCAGATTGCCCTCTGGAGAGGCTGTACCCTCCAGGAAATACTGAAAAGGCATCTGGCAAACTGGTTTCTCACTTGGGCATCTAAGCTGCCTGACAAAATTTAGGCAGAGGGGGACTAGTTAACTCACAATACCTCTCCTAACACCTTTCACTGGGAATTTCCCAAAATAAAGCAACATCAAAGGAGGAAGAGGGTTCAAGAGGATCAGTGTTAAGGGTCTGTGAGTATTTACCCTAATTCCATTCCTCTGGTCCCTCTTTGCCTCACAGAAAATCACAGAGAAAACTCATTAAGATCTGTAGCCACCTTGGTACAGAGTGGAGAATGTGCTAAGGACTACTGGAATTTCCGTAAAGGGAACAGAGATGAAATTATGTGTTCAGAATATTCAGTACCAAACAGTTCTTTGAGTTTGGGGCTTCTTTGTCTTTCTTTTTTGTGTTGGAGGAGCGTGTCAACATCATGGATTTGGCTTTTCTTTTTATTTGAAGGTGGGGGGGAGTGGGGGTGTTGGATTTTTGTTTAAATTTGTTCTTTGTCTTATATTGCAAGCAGAGAGGACCAGTGCCTGGTGCCAGCACCCTCCATTCCCATGATCCAAGGAGCAGGTGCCCCCAGCAGCAACCCTGCTGGCACCCAGACACAAGCCCTTGATGTCTCTGATGAGAACATCATTGACAACTAAGGATGGGATGGCAGAGGAGGGGACAGCAGGTTTTAAGCACTGAAGAGGAGCTATAAAGTGAGAGGTGAGAAGTAGTGGAGAGAAGGGTCACTAATAGTGGGTGGGAGGTGCTGCTTGCAGCACCTGGAGAGAGTGAAACAGGGAAAGCTACAGTATGGAAAAGTGAGAGCTGCCGTGGCCATCCTGAAACAGTCAAGTGTCAAGGAGCATTGAAGGAGCAGAACATCACTGAAATTTTGACAGAGACTGGAACCAGAACTGGGCTTGTGTCCTGGGTTGTCAGAAAGAGAAGGCTCCTTCATTCCAGGAACAGATGGCTTGGTACCCTGGGATTGTTTCTGAATTAAGGATTCTGTTGATGTTTTGGGATAAACTGGCTTGATATCAAAAGCTACCTTGATTAAATCTTCCCATGATTTTCCTCATATGTTGTACTGTTCTGACATGTGACGCCCATTCCTATAGCAAAAGATGATTCTAGGGGGTTTTTCCTGAACAAACAAAGCAAGTGTTCATCCCCACTTTAAAAATTCAAGTTTGGCTTTAAAAATGTCAAGAAAAAAATAATTGATCTGAACAAACAGCCTTTAGCAGCTCCCACCATAATATCACATGTTCTCCCTGAGGAGACCTGCCAGTTCTTCCCCAGTTCCTTTCCAAAGGTCCTAGAAGAAAAACACAAAGGGAAACACAATTAAGGAAATCTGTGGGGAAATTACCCTTTTATCAATTTCCAGAAAAATTAATTCCTTGGGATCTGACCTAATAATTATATAATCTTTATTCCTGCACAAGATGGAATTTCTTCTTACAAAAATAAAGGATTTGTCTTTGTTTCCATTTCTCACTTCCATTCCCCCAAGCAAACCATAAATTCTGAGAAGCCTGATACAGACTCTCAGAGAGTACAGGTGAGATATTTTGTAGAAAGAGTGATATTGGGAGAGAATCTGAAAAGAGAGGAATGGGAAGCAACGGGTTGATTTGACTAAAGACAATGATAATTATTCCTGGGAAATAGCTTTCACGCAAACTGGACCTATCCCTCATCCAGCAGCACTGCACTGACTCTGGAAGCAATGGGTTACTCAGGAAATTGCCACAATGAAGTATGGCTGGAATAAGAACATCAGACACAGTTCCCAATATTGATTTTGTATTTACTTTTATGGGCCTGAGAGAGCAAATACTTTGAAACCTTTGAGGAAAGTTTGCCAACACTTATCCATGAAGCCTTGTAGCATTCTACCACCCAAAGATACACAACGTAATTTTAGGTTTCATTGCAAATTTTAACATTTCTGACACTGTTTTTGGACTGATCATATCTTTCCGGTAAAAATGACTAATCGTACTTGGGATTCTTTCACACCTTCCCTCATTTACTCACCTCTACATTCCTCTATTTCAGTTTGCTGATTAATACTGTCTATTCTTTTCACTTCCCCTGCACAAAAGCAGTGAAAATATGACTTCAAGCTGAGACATACAAAGATTCAGCAAACAATTCTGCAAGAAGCTTGCACATATCTAAGTATGCTAACCATCCTTGGCTCAAAGTCAATGTTTCACTCTTATGCTGAACTGAGATCCTAAGCTTAATCTTCAGATGAACTTCTTTGAAGATCACACACATCACTGCACTTCCGAGTCTTACTGACTGTGGAGAGCTCAGAGGTGTAGCCAAGACCATGGTGCACTCCCCCACACTTTTCCTTGCTGATGGAGAGAGACATCTACTCACAATTCACACAGAGATTTCAAGGCAAAAAAAAAAAAAAAAAAAAAAAAAAAAAAAAAAAAAAAAAAAAAAAAAAAAAACCACACCAAAAAAAACCAAAAAAAAAACGAGGCAAAAGTGCTCCTACTGAGTGATTTTAAAAGAAGCCTGGTATAAATAAAATGTGTCAGTTTGCATTTTCATCCCAGACTATAGCCCCAAGTTTTAAGAACATTTTTTGCCAACTGCTGAAGATTTTCATATGGGTAAGTTCACAGCTCTGTAAATTATTGTTATGCTTATTTTGCCTGTGAGCTATTTTCTCTGAATTTGTAACAAGACGTAAGTTTTCTGCTCTGTTAAAGTGTAATCACAAATGCATCTTTCTGAACACAGAGACCAAATAAATGTTTCTAGTTTCAGTAGTAGTGAAGTTTTCCCAATGTAAGCCAGCATGCTGAAACAATACAAGCTTGTGGCCAGCACACAACATAACCGTTTTATTTTTAAAAAAATAAAACAAACCCTGCCATAACTCCACATTTGCAAGAAGAAAAAGTATCAGTTAATTGTCTCTACATGATGATGTACATATAAGCAAGAAGCTAAAGATTTATAGCCCAGTTGTTCTCGTAACCAACCCCAGTTACAATGTGTCCCTGCTCATCCTAAGAGAAACATCTGCCTAACCACCAGAGCTAGGGATAACCACTGCTATCTGACATTCCAGTGGTTTACAAGGACAAAGCAGTTACAGCTGCACATCTGCCACAAGCAAAAAGCTGAATACTCTGCTGAATGCATCACAGTCATTCAGACTCCTCAGATGCTTCTCCCTATCCTTAGTAACAGGCTAAAGATGAATCTTGATCCAAAAGAACTAAGCTTCTGCTCCTTATCTCGTAAAATTTGATGGGGTTTGGTTTATGGGTTTTTGAGGGGTTTTTTTTAACAGTTTATCCTGGCAGAACTCACAAGCTAACGGATGCTTCTAAAAGACCTTCCTTATGCCTTATGCCAACACCTGACAGCAGAACTCAAATTCAGAAATACAGAAAAAACCCTTGGGAGAGAGAATCCAAACAGTAAAGCTCAGCACTTTTGCAAAGTGTCGCTGCTTGTTCCACTTGTCCCTCTGCATGGCTTGTTCCTCTTGGCTGCTTTCAGCACAGATTAGTGACCTTCAACCCTGACAAATATGTTGCCCTCATGCTTTTATGATCTCATAATCTCTCAGAAGGTGCCACATTCTGAGATTAAATACACCAGAATCCCAGCGGCAGTATAATACAGATGCAGCTGTGGTTAATGCCAATTAAAACAGTAGCAGCATGTGACAGCTGTTACAATTACTGTTAATTAGCAAGTCTTAAACCCTCTCTTATCAGGCTCCACTTCGAAGTATGCAACTAGAATAGGTCATGAGTTCATGATTCCTTAGTCCTTTGAATGTCTTTCTGCTAGAGAACTGTTACATGAAAGGCTTTAGCAGAAAAGCTTTGTGTGATCTGTTGGTATTTCCCTGGAAAATGGCTCGTAAAGAATAAAGGAACTTGGGCTATGGGGGGAATTTGGGCACAGGACACTGCCCAGATGAACTGTTAAACACAATTTGCTCACAGTGTTCCCCAGAGCATGTTAAACTTCACCTATAAATATACAAGTTAAAAAATCCAAGTAGGTATCTACAATAAGGTTCTGCAAATATCCATCAGAAGAGAAGAGAAGGTTGCTCTTAAACCCTATTTGCCACCTCTCACACCAATTTTAGAAATGTGGTATCTTCTCCCCTTCTCCCACCACAGCAAGAGAAGAGCCACTGCTTAGGACTTGTTTCTATTGCACTGGGAGGTCTGCCTGAAGCACGTGCAGACACGCTGGCTGCACCTATCCCAGGAAAATAAACACTGCAGGGATGCTGCCAGGCCCAGCCATTGATGCTATCACACTGGTAGAACAGTCACTGGCATGCTGGGACCCATGCTGTCCCAGGAAACATCATCCCACCTGGGTGCACAAGTCCACAGGGGCTAGGAGCTATGCCCTGCAGCCACCCTCTCTGGCAGGAATGAGAAGGATGTGGTCAAAAGGCAGCAGTTAGCCCCCAGGCTAAAGGACAGACCTTGGCACTGGCTCACAATGATTCCAATAAACACAGCAATTAGAAATAGCATTAAGTAGATTGCTTGAGCAGGTAGTCTGGGCTCCAGCACAAGGTGGGCACCTCATAAGCCCCAACAAACCTGCTCTACCCAAGCAGCTGCCACATTTTCACTCTAGTTCTTACCTTAGTCAGTGTCTCACCCCTTGTCCACCAGTTAAGTGATAATAATATACATCCCATGGGATGCAGGAATGGCAGGTGCAGTGTTGGATGTCAGTGCAGAGCAGAACAGCCACCCGTGTCCCCAGAAAAATGAATTCACTACAAACTTTAATCGTCCTAAATAAAGAAAGGGAACGAGTGCTCAAAGCTGTTTCGTGCAATGGCTGGATGCTGCGGGGATCTCCTGCAGGTCTAGGGATGACCAAGGGTGTTTGACATCCCACAGGAGCAGGCAGCTGTGGCCCAAAACACAGCTGCTTCCCTAGGCATGCAGCCGCTTGGTGCATATTCCTGGTACTCAGATGACTTCCAAGGGCACTTGCTTCAACAACAGCACAGTCTCCTCTGTTACTAATACCAAAGAAACCACCACTTACTGCCTGAACAGTCATACTGTGACTAGGAAATCATGTTTCGTATTTCAAAGGTAACTTAGAAATTACAGTATGGAGCGCTTGACATCTTAAGAGATCTATACATCACGTTGACACATATAAACAAAAATTGAGACCATACTGCATAATGTCAAGCAGCTTTTTAGTTTGTTTTGAAAGAGGCAACCTTTACAATGTAAAGACACACTTTATTTAGGTCTGAATGGGTCATTTTTCTCTTCCTGTTTTTTTTTTTTTTCCAGACAGCAGACATTCTTTTTTTTTCTTCACCAAAAAGAGTTTTATCTCA
>VWZT01013560.1:94791-107059 GCA_013397055.1 Pachycephala philippinensis | reverse complement strand
TTTTCTTTCAATGACATTACTTAAAATGAAAGAAGCCATGACACATGTTTTACTCAACCTGATTCTGCTTTGTCTAGCAGTGGTCCACCTTGAAACTTGATTAATAACCGTTCCAAAAAACCCACAAAGATTGCATTAGGGCTCATTGCCTTAGACTCTTTCCATTAACCTCAGCAGGGGAGGGCACACAAAACTGTTGTACATAAAGCAGGAGTTGACCAGGCAGCAGCCAAGCTGAGGAGACTTCCTGAAACATCACCCAACCACTCCTATTTGAGTTTGATTGGTGGGAATGGGCTGAGAAAGCTGCTGAAAATATTCTGGCCATCCCACTTGCCTCTGTGAGCTGAGACAAAGCAATGGCTTCTGTTCTCTGATAAGAAGTTTGGAGTTCTGAATGGTTCTTCAATGTTGTATTGGGAAACCTGAATCCAGATGCACAAAATTATGCAATTTTACGTATGGTTTGGTTTGCTTTTGTGTAGTTTTGGTTTGCATTGGGTTTTTAGGCCTTTTTTTCTCCCCCCTATAGGCAGAAATCTAACATCAAAGAGGTGGAGGTACGTCATAGAACATGCCCTTTTTACAAGATTTCTGAAGTAAAAAGTCCTCTCTCAGTTTGGCAAATGATGTAAAAGGAAAATGGGTTGTGACATTGATTTGACAACACAAACCTAAACATGGAATTTCTAGGACTCACCACTGCCAACATCTCAGGGTTCTGTGATATAAACCTGCAGTACTTCCAAAGCCTTGGATGTTCAGCTTTAGCATCCTGGCTGAGGCTGTGCTATAAAATTTGGGTATATCCAGAAACTTCCCAAATATTATTTTTTATCCAAGTTTAATTTAGACTCCTGGCATAGTAGCATTATAGTTTCTTAAAAATAAATCATTTGTACAAATAAAAGCTGGGTGGCACTATTTATGTATAGTTTTAAACTTCAGGATAACTGACACATTTTTACCATCTTAGAGTAATTTATTTGTGAGTTACAGAGTTTTAACTGTTTAGGGATTTTTTTGGGTGGGGTGGTTTGGTGTTGTTTGAGGGTTTTTTTGGACACATAACCGAAACAAAAGCCATTAATTGCCTTTCATGCTTGTTTCAATCTCATTCAAATGTCTTTTTTGCAGCAGTTTACGATGTCAATGAATTTTATGTTCTAATTATTAAACCTCTGTTAATTCTTGATCCAAAGATTGCAAGAGTCAGTGGAAACCAGTTGATTTTCTTTCAGAAATTTCATTGCCCTTTAGGAGTTTTAGAAATCAATACCATTTTCTAAGTTAATACTTCATATTCATAAATTATAATAATGTGTAATATTTAAGGTAGTCCTTTGTTTTAGACAAAGGAGAACATAATACCTCTGAATCTCATAATCAAGCGATTT
This sequence comes from Pachycephala philippinensis, assembly GCA_013397055.1. NCBI lineage: Eukaryota > Metazoa > Chordata > Aves > Passeriformes > Pachycephala > Pachycephala philippinensis. The sequence goes on along the minus strand of VWZT01013560.1, from coordinate 105,662 downwards.
CACTCAGTTTCTTATTACCATGGTTTCCAGATGAACGAGATATAAAAAGTGTGGCTCCAGATCTTACGAGCAAAAGAATGAATTCCTGGTGTAACTCCACTGAATTTAACAGAGTTTACATCAGGGAGTAATTTTGCCCAGCAGGATTAGGCAAGTCATTTACATAAAATTGGTACTGTACATCATGTGTCGAGTTGATGAATTTGCTGAGAGATTGACTTTATAACAGTGGGCTTGTATCACATGTTATAATTATTTGTATCATCCTTGGCTTCTTATTGTGATGTACATTACACATCCCAAAGGAGCCGGATAAAGGACATGCAATTCGACAACATGCTGCTGAAACACACAGCAGCTGGAGAAACAACACATAGACTTTCCTCTTTGGAGATTGCAAATAGATCCAGAAGTAATAATTTAACAAGAGAGGAAATTAGGTGAGTGAGTGGCTTGGCTGAAAAGCACACTTAATCTCTTGTCCTCTTGGTTTGTGTTGCTTGACATTATTTTTTTATGTAATTTAAATTAATTGGATATTTGACAATAGCACGGGGCATCTTGAACTCTAGGTCAAGTAATGCTTTCATGTTTCTCAGAACCTTAAATAAAATTAAGTTTACTTTTACAAGGGACTGTTTTAGATGATTTTATCACAGATCTACAGATCCATGTGTTTGTCCTAAAATGCAGAAAAGAAGCAAAAGAAACTGAAATGTGAAATTAGTACCAGCTGAAGGGAGAAAATACTTGTAGAAAAGAGCAGTTACCATCATTCCACCCACACAAGAGTCTCAGAAGACAGTGGATGGCATGTAGAGGAAACCAGCCTGGATAAATGTGCAGCTGAGAAAAACAGGTCCCACTGTCTGGAAGAGCAAATCTGCCAGTTTGTCCTTCCTGCATTTCTAAATTGGTCTTTACACAGCATCAGGAGGAGATTGATGACTAAAATCTGGAAGGTGGGAAAGNAAGGAAGGAAGGAAATCTGAAGGAATAGGCGGGAGGACCTGAGCTTGACTCACATCAAATAACCAAGGAGGTGCAATGGGTCTCTAACCATCATCCACTTGAATACCCAAGTTCACTGAGAAGTTTCCAGCTTTTTTTTTTTCCCACTGACTTCCAATCCAGTGTGGTTCAAGCCATTTCTTTGCCTAGAACACTGTGCCATCAGTTCCTATGCACAGCTCTGGGATCAGAGGGGTCAAACTTCCTTATAAACCTCCAGGGTCATTTGGCTCTGAACTCCAAGGAGACAACTCATCAGCTGAGCATCTGCCTCAGGTGCTCCAAGAAAGATTTGTTACTGTACCTACAAGGAGAGACTTCCCTACCAGGGAGAATCCTGTTTTGGAGGTCCCCAGAGGGTTACCTTTTGCCTTTTCTCACATGCCTGTTGTTTTGACACATGAATCTTCTGTCAAAGTGTTCCCATGTTAGACTTTGCACCAGCTTGGGATGTTACCCTTGCTGATTTGACTGCTCCAACTCAAAATAACTAAATATATATGCATATATATGGGTGGCACAGCCTATGTTTCATCCAGTCTGTTTCCAGAGTAACCTTCTAAAGCGTAGGACAAGAGAGTGCTGAGCTGCTGATGAAAAACGCTGATTTCTCAACCTCAAGACTACAATTATAGCAACAAATCCAACCAAGAATAATCAATTTCATTCCCACTACAATCTATTCCATGTAGTAGCACTTCAGAGTTTGTAATAGGTGATCTGGATGCTCCATTTCTCTGTGAAGCATGCTTCCCATACAGTGCTTTGTAGCTATTCAGGGCAAGCAGGCATTGATGCACTGTGCCACTGAATACTTCCAAAAATAGACTGTAGATACTGCAAAGTAACTGCTTTCTTTTGAAAACGCTGTGACCTCCATGTGATCACAACACGTCCACAGCAAAATGCATTTGGGCATTTCGCTGTTAAAACTGCAGGCAGCACTCATGGGAGGGTGGCTGGATAATTCAAATCAGTATTTTTAGGCTCTGACTTCTTTCATTCTCTCTAAATCCAGAAGAAAGCAACAGCTACCTAAAGACAAGTGAGTTTTTTTTCATATCTGCATGTGTGACGCTGCCTCATAGCTAATCAATATATGAAAGCAGCTTCAGATGTACTGCGAAATAAATGGGCTTCAGCTGGAAGAATAATGGTAGATGAGCTCAATAAGTCTTCAGCAATCTGGATGTCCATATATGAAGGCAAAAGAAACATTTAAATGGAACAAAAACAAACACAAAAAAAAAAAAAAAAAAANAAAAAACAAAAAAAAAAAAAACCCGGAGCAATTGCAGACAGGGTAATATGAAGTCACATGGAGATTTTTGAACAACTGTTGCATGCCCAGTTTTACATTTTGTATCACCTGTGAAGATTTTGTTTTTTTAAAAGGTGTATATTCCCCATCATGAACACCCTCCAGACACTGCTGAGGTTGACAAGGGCCACATGATCATGCATAATGGTAGAGGGACCTGTTTGTCAGCCACTGAACATTCAAGAATCAGGCATCTTAATGTCAAAAAGACAGACCCAGACTCATAAGAGGTCCCACCTCTCATTCTCAGGTGAGCTGGGGGTGTAGGAATGAGAGTTTTCTCTCAGGATTCTCCTTTGGGCTGTGACAGAACCAAGCTCCAAGAAGACTCAAATGCACAAATGCCTTGTCCTGATAACCTGGCTGCACTGTGGGCAAATATCTGAGTCTTGGGCAGACATCTCAGATTAGGGGGGATGATGGCTGCGACACACACTGGAACAGTTTTGGAACCTGTGGTGGTGACTGCAGGTGACGATTTGGCGTTGGCATTCTTCAGAAATCCATAAGGAGACACTCAAAGTTGAACTGCGTTGGGATGGATTCGCAGCACTGAGCGTTTTGCAGAGCAGAACAGCTGCTGGAATCTAGCATCCATCACCTTTACGGTAACGTTTAATTGTGTGGTGAGATGCATGGAATAATATATCCTAAAAGCACGGTCCTCCCTTCCCACTTTCTCCATCTTTGAGACCTTTGACAATGTGTCTAATTTCCTTTTGTTGCATAATCAAGCCCTGGAAAGAAAGAGATCAGTCCTTGGCAATTGCTGTGAAACTCTTCATGCTGCCACCTACCCAACTGGAAAAACCAGGTGGGGAAGAACAGTCTAGCAAAGGGTCAGAACCACAGGATCATGGGGTGGTTGGATTTGAAGGATCTGTGGACACTGTTCAGCCAAGCCCCTTCTCAAAGCAGGGCTGAGCAGAGAAGGTTTCTTAGGACTTCTCCCGTTCAGTTTGGAATGTTTCCAGGGAAGAAGACTCTGGGCAACCTGCTCCAGTGCTCCACCGCTCTTCCAGCAAAAAAAGTTTTTTTATGACATCTGAATGGAATTTCCTGTGTTTCAATTTGTGTCTGTTGCCCCTTGCCCTTTCATGAGGGGCCATGAGAATGGGCTGGCTCTGTCTTCTTCACAGACTGTGGCCAGTGATTTATGCACGTTTATAATACCCCCACTGACCTTCTCTTCTCCAGGCTGAACAGTTCCAGCTCCCTCAGCCTCTCTCCACACTGACAGATGCTCCAGTGTTGTAATCTCCAGCAATTTCCAGTGCTGGACTCCCTTCAGCACGTGTGTGTTTTTCTTGGCAGGTGGAACCCACCACCAGACTTGCTCCGCTAAATCAATACCTTGCACTGAGGAGCCCAGCTCTCCAGATGTGTGTCCCTTGGGTTGAGGAGAGGGAAAAGATCCCCTCCCTCGACCTGCTGGTCAAAGCAGCTCAGGATCCCACTGGCCATCTTTGCCACACAGGCACATTCCTGGCCCACAGTCAGCTTGGCATCCAGCAGGACTTCCAGATCCTTCTCTGCCAAGCTGCTTTTGAGCCAGCTGGCCCCGGGCATGCAGAGAGACCATTCCTGCCCAAGAGGAGGAATTGCTTCTTCCATTTGCTGAATGTGCTGATGTCCCTGACAGCCTTTTTCTCCAGCCTGTTGAGGTTCCGCTGAGTGTCAGCTCACCCACCTGGTCTGTCATCCACTCCTTTGTAAGCAGGATGAGAGACCCCTCCGCCCCACCATCCAGGTTATCAATTACGATGTTACGCAGTATTGGCTGCAGCATAAACTACTTGTGGCTGGTCTCAAGCTGGATTTTGTACCATTGACCAAAGCCCTCTCAGCCAGCATTCATTGCACCTCACTGGCCACTTTTCTAACCTCTACTTCATGAGTTTGTCCATGAGGATATTATGGGAGGCAGTGCTGGAAGTCTTATAAAAGATAAAAAACATCCACTGCTCTCCCTTCATGTGCTGAACCAGTAATTTCTCTGCGTTGTGGTCAGGCATTACAGATCCTTGCTGCCTGCTCATGATCTCCTTCTTGTCCCTCGTGTGTTTGGAAGCAGTTTCCAGAAGTTTCTCCATTGTTTTCCCAGGGTTTGAGCCAAGGTTGTTTCCTCTGCCATTCCACGTATCCTCCTTCTTGCCCTTCCTGAAGACAGGAGGGATGAGGCACTGGATTCCTTGCAATCCTCAGGAATTTGTCTTGATTTCCACAACCTTTCAGAGATAATAGTGGATGGACCCACAATGACATTGTTCTCCCACCTCAGCAGTTCTCACATCAGGCCCCTCATTTTCCATCTGTTTAAATGTTCTCCAGCCTGATCCTCTTCCCCTAAGGATGAGAGTTGACTGCTCCAGAGCTTCTCACTGGAAAAATCTGGTGTGGTAGTTAAAATGAGTTTTCTTCAGCAAAGACATTATAGGTGAAATGGAGGAGCAGATACATTCTTTTCATAGAAATGGAAAGATTTCCTCCAATGCCTTCCTTTAAGACACTTGTGTAGTAGTTTAGGATTTTCCAGACTTTAATGGCAAGAATGATGCACTGAATACCTGCTCTGGTCACACTTTTGGCCTAGTGTGGCTAAAAAGCCACGCTAAAAAATAGCTGAAAAATAGCTCCTCAAAGGAGCAATATCCAAAGCAGGAGATTAAGCAGGCTTTGATGCACAGCTACTGATGGACAGAAATTCTGAAAATCACTCTAACTGAATGTCCTCCCACTTATAATACAAGAAGCCTAATGTTAGCTCTCAGTTATTAGTTACCTTTCTTTTTCAAGCTTTGACTATGTGAATCAACGTCATAAAAATGTGGTGTAAAATAACCAGCTAAACATTCCACATCTAAGTTGTAAGTAATACAGCAATAGAGTAAGAGGCTATTTTATGATTATCAGAGCTGTATGCTAAGATGCCTGACTGAAACACCAGTAATGATTCAGGCTGGAGGAGTTCTGCTCCCTTGATCATGCTGGTGTACAGAAAGTTGGTGCCCACAGGTTGAAGATTTTCTTTGGTGATTCTCTTGAAAAGCGTTTTCCAGAATTCACCTTAATTCTGAATTTGGGATTGAGAGACCTATGCCAACATTTCATCAGTTGTTAGCCACTACAAAGAGTAACAAGTCTGTGGCTAACAATTTTTCACTGCAAAGCTGTTACGGACTGCTAAAAATCCAAAATTTTGTGAATGTAATAAAGAGAAATAATGTACCACTTGTGACTACTTAAGCACTTGTGAATGCTGTATATTCCAGTGTCCAAGAGAGCTGGACATGGCTAATGCAACGTAACAGTAGAGTTATGTCATGTGCTCAGTAGCTGTGCAGTGAAGAAAACAGCTTGCTGCATCATCAGAAGCACCCTTGATGGGATGTCCTAGACATGTTACTTGTTAGGTTGATTTATTGATGAAAGCTGTTGGTTTTGCAATTAAAATGGAGCTGTTGCCAAGCCCAGGAATTTCTCTAGGCTTATTGATCCTGAGGTGTAGAGAACTTGTTGGCACGAGCAACTCAACTTGAATGCCTGAGCTCCAGAAAATACTCCAGTCATTATCCCTCTTCTGTCAAAATCCAAACAAGCCCTCTCTCAGTCCCATTGGAGGAGACACCACTCAGGTTCCCAAAGTCACAGCAACAACACTCTGAAGTGCACAACATCCTGCTTTTTGGAGTGAGATGCAGCTCCCTGCTCTGATGAGACAGCAGGGCCAGGAGAGGTCAGACAGCACAGGACACCAGGGATCCTGTTTTGTATTTCATTCCCACATCTAATGGTCCATCCTGCCTCACCCACTTTCTTGTGATGTCTCAGGTTATTTCCACATGCAGCCTCTGGGTTCTTTCACTCTCTCTTGGTGAATGTCAGGTGCTCTGTTAAACCCTGCTGGGTCTGAACCCATCTCTGGGGACATGGTGCACTTGCAACTCTTCTCACAGCCTCTGTCTGTCCTGAAACCACAAGGAGCCAACAGGGTAAGCTATGTCCCACTGTTCTTTTGATGTTGCTGATGATGGGCATTATTTCTTAGTGATTCCTTTATCATTTTGGATAGAGCCTACTGTGATGCAGCTGTGCCCTGAAATCCACGTGTTAACGAAAAATTGTATTGTTCATTATCAGCTCGGTGCACACTCAAGACATTGCTGATACAGACAGTGACAGTGCAGGGTTGTTTGGCAGTGTTAATGCATCTGCTGGATCAGGAATGCCATGCAAGAAGAAAAGAACTGCAACTCAGTTGTTCAGGGTGGGGAGAAAATGTTGGAGCAGATAAATGATGAGATGGCATCTGTGTGGAAGCAGATGAAGATTGGCGAACCCAAGAGGATAATTAATGTGCTGAAACAGGAGCCAGATGTCAATAGATTCAGCTTTCCTGGTCATTTGAATGCTGATTCTGTAGTCTGTGTTGATGGGAAAGACTTGTTAGGCAGCCTGTTTGTGGAGTTCAGGGTTGCCCATCTTAATCGCTTGTTAGGGGTATTTGACACTTTCCACTGCAAGTACTGTCAGCCAAAGGAAAAAATAAAATTTGAGGAACTGGTTTGAACAAGCCAAAGTTACAGTTTTATTCCCAGAAAGCCCTTCTGCTGCTATTCCTACCTGAAGTGAAACAATCTGCCCAAAACATCTAGATCTCCTGTTTTGAAGCAAAAAAGGCGCAGCAGGAGCCCCACGGGGATATTTAGAGCTCTGCTCCTCACTCCTGCTGCCCGTGGCACGGGAAGGAAGGAAGAAAGGAAAGAAGGCAGGAAGGCTGTCATTTGGCTCGTGCTGGGCTTGATTGGTGCCCACCGGAGCCACTGGTTTTGTGTCAGATGAAAGGCACAGGAGCGCATGTGAGGATTTACTCACACACACCCTGGGGCAGGCAGAGCCAGTCCAGCCCCGGCTGCTGAAAATGGCTGTGTCCAGCCACTGCATTTTCTCATGGAAAAACCAACACTCAGCTCTCCAGAAAGCCAGCCTGGGGGGGCAGGGAAGGGTGTTTGTTCTCTGTGGCGCTCAGGAGTTCTGTCCTGTCCATGCAGGGTTGTAGATCAATATCGAAGTGAAGGAGGTCCTTCCCAGGCAGCAACTCTCCAGGATGCTGAGGAAGCTTCTTGTTTGCCATCCCTACAGCATCCTTGTGCTTCTCTAACAGTAACATTGGCAATTATTAAATATCCCACTTATAAATAGGGTGCCACCCAAGCCCCCTGATAGGACAGAGCAGGTGCAAGGGCTGCAGTTCCAGACTCTGCACCTCGCTTCAGTAGTTAAAAGACAAACATATTCAAGGCAAAGTCATAACTTTTGTACCCACTGGACATCCAGCAGTTTTGTAAAAATAAGTAGTTTATGTGTGTATTGAAGGAGAATGGACATGTATTTTAGGACAAGTGGCTTTTTAAAAAGCATAAAAACACATTGAAGGTGTTTCCACTTGTTTGTGCTCTGCAGTGAGTTGTTTCACTTGCCTCTCTCCCTTGTCACTCTGCAGAGGGTGCCTGTTCCAAACATTTTGCCCCTGACCCTGGAAGTCAAACCATATAGGGACAAGACACTTTACCATTAACATTTCTTTCAGAAAGACCAAACTCTTTTTTCAAATGGAGTGGTATGGATTTGGACCAGCAAAGATCCTGGTGTTCCTGTTTTAATCTGATTTGGGACTTGGTAGGAATAGAATAAGATGTACCTAGCAGGAGGGGTTTTATGGTTCATGCCCTCCGCTGATGTAAATCAGAATAGCTCCACAAAAGCTGGTGGAGGATTTTTACATTTGCTGAAGGTCTGGCCATGCAAGCCAGCAGTTTGTTGTCCAGTTTGCACTGATGTTTGCTTTGGCCTTGCTCTGGGACAAGGATGCCCACACCTGCTGCTTCCTTGTGCAGGACGAAGCAGGGCACAGTCCTGTGGCTCACGCACTTCCACAGCAGCCTGGGGCTGGTCCACACGAGGGACAGGTCACTGGAAAACAGACAAGGATCTCAACCAGCCTAAACTGGAGCAGTGCTGACTTCAGGGCAGCTAGGGGAGGATTTATGCCCTTCAAGAATCAGATTTGACTCTTGGCTGAATGCTCCTGTGTCAACAAAGAGAGACTCCCAGCTGGGGTACTCTTCACATATTTCTGCCCAGCCAGCCCAGGGAGGGTGACTTTTCTGGTGGAGTTGCTCGAGATGAGTGCTTGGGAACAAGGAGAGGTTTTCACTTCTGCTGTCGGACTGGAAGTGCACAGCTGGGGATGCACAGTGCAAATAAGCAGCCAGGCCAACACAGGTGAGCTGTAGGCAGAAGATATCTTTGCAAAGACTTGAAAAAAATTGGAAGAGGCAATTCCCAACAGCTCCTTAAAAGTCTGTCAGAATTGTGTAGGAATGATTGGTCCTGTCCAATTTTTTCCAAAGTCTGAGCTTTTTTTTCAAAAGTTTGAGTGGGGGTGAATATTAATGAAGTGCAGAACAGTGTTTTCAAATACACCGAAATTTATCTTCTCTTAGGAAAAGGGACTGTGTTATCAGCCCTGCTAAAAAAGGGTACATCTGTGTGAATGTGAGACCACGTGCTACTTAAACATTCACAGAAATATTTATTTAAAATGTGTGTGGCATCATCTGTTGACTTATTGTTCAACTTTTCCTTGATTGGCATCATCTGCACAGCCTTCACCCACTCTCACGCAGGTCACAGGCAGGGCTACAAAAGGGGGATTACATCTGTGTGAAATAAGGGAAGGATCTGGAGCCCTGCTACTTGGGCCTGTTAGCCAAGCACAGCTCACATCTCGCTGCAGCAGAGAGATCTTGCACCACGCAGCTCCCCACTGGCATTTTGACATCTTTATGGAGTGCCAAGGGATAGACAATACCCCCTTGTTGCAGCCTGCAGCAGCTCTTGGTGCTTCAGAAGAAGGTGTGGCCCTCCTGCAACAAGTCAAGCCTGCAGTTTGTAAGGACTTCCAAGAAAGCGCCCGGAGTTGTACAATTAACAAGAAATTACTCCCGAGGGAATTCTCTTCCTCATCTCAGCTGGTGTTCAACTTATCTGCGAAGAATACACACGCTCAGCCTATACTCCTTTTATCTCAGCTTAGTTATACAGTAATTAAAAACCCTCAGCCAGCCTGAAGAGCTGTATATATTTATTTTTGGTCTCTGTGAGACTGGAACACAGATCTGCTGTGCGAGCCCTGGGAAGGAGTTCAGCTCTGTGTGTGCCTTGGTTTCCCTCCTGACTCTTGGCTTGCCTTTTTCGTGGAGATCCAAGCCTGATGTCCCCACTGTGTGCACACCCTGCCCTAGAATGGCAGGACCTCAGTGCTGCCCGGGTCCTACAGGCCCCACCAGAACACAGATTGCTAATTATTACTGAGAAGATTAATGTGCTGAGAGTGTTCCTCGGTCTCAGTGTGCACAGCTTTGGGACCACTCGCAAATCCCCGAGGTAATATTAATTTTAAAAAAACCTTAACGTGCAGCTTTGTTGGCGCTGGTGATTTTATTGTGGGTCTCCTGATATTTGGTGTTTCTTGTCAGGGTCCGCTTCCTGGAAACCTGAGCATCTTGGCTTGCATTTTGAAACAGGCAAGTTTTTAGCACCTTCTGTAACAGTGAGGCTGGGAAACATTCCCCAAGTATGCTCTGGAGACGGAGAAAGGCAAATAAAAAGGCCTTAAAATGTGTTAATTAAAAAGAAAAACAAGGATTCTGCAAGAACTCTTTCTCCCCCCATGATTTGTGTGTCTTGCATTGTTTGCACTGTGCAGAACTATATGTCTTGGAGTGGTATAGAAACTTCCCATTGGTTCTGAGGGAAAAAAAAGATATAAGTAAACTGATTTTAATATCATAGCTATGGCTAGGTTGGCACCGTCCCTCTAACTGTATCCATTTTGTTAAACTTTTTGCCTCAGTTTGTTTTTAACAGCCTCAGATTTCACGTCTTCCCCCTTGGAGTCCTCTTTCTTAATATCCTTTGGGTTTACTTTTTCTTCTCCCTCTCTGTTCTCCCTTGCTTTCATTTGTTCTCCAGTTTTGATTAGTTGGTACAGGTTGAATTTACATCAAGGAAAAGCATGAAAGGCATGAAATAGACATTAGTGGTACAGAAGGAGAGGAGATTTCTGTTGCTGGTCTCCACTGTGATCCAAAAAGAGCCTGGAACAGTTAAGAAAGTGTCCTGGACTTATTTATGCTCTGCTCTGAGTGTCACTGGTTGAAGTTTTCCCATTAGTGGAAGGGAGATGTTCCCCAGGCCACCGTGCTGTTTTAGCAACTAATCTATTTCAATGCTTCTTACGTAGACAGGCCAACAAATTTCCAAACAACCAGAGGGCTTTGGCAAATAATGCTGAAAGCAGAGTACTGGACTCACACAAAGCAGCCTGTGTTACTCCAGTACCTTCTTTCAGGGCTGGACTCTAATAATCAGGTCAACTGACTCAATGAGACAGCTGCTTGCCAAAGAGCAAAATCCTTTCTGGGGGGGGAGAGGAGAGCTCTGATGGGGACCTGGAGAGGGCAAAGCTCTCCAA
>VWZT01013560.1:76134-89531 GCA_013397055.1 Pachycephala philippinensis | reverse complement strand
AGATTTCCTAAAGGAAGAACAAAGAGAGAAGCAGAAAAGACAGAGAGAGCTGGAAAACCAGGAGCAGGCAGCAGACTTGGAAAGAAATGTCCTCCTTCTCCCCAGCCCAGGAATGCAAACAGGAAGCCGCCAGCAGAATGTTTGGAGTGTGTGCAGCTGCAGTTGGGTCTGAAGACACTGAAAGCTGTGCTGAAAGTATTCAGCTTGCCTCTTACAATGGAGGGGAAACACTTGCTTTGACACTGCATTTGATAACCATTTTGTAGCAGGAGTGCAGACCCTTTCATTTGCAGGGAAAGGGAAGACAGCTGTGGCTGTCTTCAGCGAAACTTGCTATTCTATACGTGAGAGAGTGTGCTTGTTAAAGGAGGACAAAAGGGTGCTTACTGAGGTTCTGCAGGTGGCTTTTGGTTATTAACCAGAGGAGCTCAGCTAGTCCAGAATGTGTTGGGCTGCCCTAATTCCTCTCTAAAGGAATTTCAGTTGCTGCTCGGGATAACCAGGGCCATTTTGGAGACTGCACTGCCTGAAACACTAAGCTACTGCCTTGGAAGCAGAAGTTTCCTATCTGCTAGATCATTCTTCCACAGCACATGTTTTCCATGTGTGAGTTCTGATTTGGGGAGTTTTGGGGAGAAATCGTCTGTAACAATATCTCCTAATTCATATGTAGATGAACCTCTTTGAGGTACCAGGGTATAAAACACTTGAATTATGTAAATGGAGATAATTTCTTATAAATTACCTTTCAAACAGGTTGGATCCGTGTCTTAATTCAAACGTCTTTAAAATTATCTCACCTAGTTTTCCTCCATTGTTCTTGATCAGCAATTGACCTTGAGCTGGCTTGGTTCTTAAAATAGATCAAATAAGTGTTATCACTTCTTTTGATTATAATATAGGTTCTGTTTTAAAAAATGCTTGCTGAAATGAGTCTTGCAGGTTCTTTAGTTGCTAACATTTTATTACTATACTTTGAAGCTGCCTGGGTGTGCGTGAGACAGAAAATCCATTTCCTAATTAGCTGATTGTTTTAACATGCATGTCTGAGAGCTGTGTGTTGGTAGTTGGGTAGTGGTTATATGTATTAATTTGTCTTCTTGTGGAGCTGATAATCTGGATTATCTCTTCAGGCTCCTGCCTTCTGATGAGTCAAAGGCAGAAGTTTGCACCTGCAACACCATTGGAGATTTTGCTAAAGGCAAGACTTGGGTTGTGAGATGCTTTTGCAAAAGAACCCTGGGAGACAGCAGCGCCTTTACAAGGGCTAATTGCACTATGTGTTTCCTTGTGTCTAACACGCCTGAATTTTAATAAATGAGAAATTATTGTTCCTTGTTAAGTAAGTAGGTAGGCTAGCTAAATATAGAGGAAGTCAGACTGCGGGGAGGTGGGGGGAAGCTCCAGTTTCAATGACTGCGGAGGAGGAACATGCAACAGCAGCACTTGAGGAAGCATCACCCAAGCTATTCCTCAGATCTCACTCCTTAAGCTCCACACGTGTCCCCAGGTGCTGCCCTTGCTCTGCTGCTGCCCCAGTATCTGTGGCATCACCTTGAGCTCCTCCCTGTGCTCTGCTGGGAGTGGAAACTGGTTTTTGTGATTCCCAGCCTGGAGCTGCGAGTGTGAGGTCATCATTTCCACCAGGAAGGACACCAAAACTGGGGGCAGCCCTGCAGTGAAAATTGTTAAGAGCCATAAGAAATCCCAGACTGTACGAGGAGAGAAGGATGTGAGCTGGAAAAGGAGACACAGGAGGAGTGGAACGAGGTTGCATTTTAATCAGCCTTTAGGGGAGTTAAGTAGGGAAGGCTACTGGACACACAGAATGAGACAAAACTACAAAACACCTTGATAAGAGAAGAAAGCCCTGTGTCAGCACAGTTGCCCACAAGGCAAGAGCTGTCAGATCACTGTTTTCTGACACCTTCTGTCTCTTCAACACCTTTTGTGCTGTTTTTCTCTTCTCATCAAGGTTTGGCTGACAGAGTGAAAAAAAAAGGTTTTTCAGAGCAAATCACAGCCCGAGGAGCTTCCCCAGTCGCAGATTGTTACCCAAGGGAACTCCAGACCTAGATCTCAACCCATTCCTCAGTAAACAGCAAGGGTCTCGTGAGATAGAGATTGCCATTGCCACATCTTATGCAACAGCACAGATGTTGATTCATAGCTCCTATTTGTGCTCCAGTGCAAAGCTCACCCGTCAGCAGCGAGATGTTTGGAGAAGGGAATTTGTCTGGGGCTCTCAGTAGCCACAGCCACGAGCTATCATCGTTGCAATACAGGTTAAGGAAAAAAAAAGTGCTCGCAATTACTGTAAGAAAAACAGCAAACTTTGCCAGTTTTGACAGCGAGCTGGGAAAGGTGACTAAGACGGGCTCAGAGAAGGTGGGTTTAACACCTCAGTCATTTTTTGAGACCCTTTGGAGGGAATCTGATTTTTTAAAACAAATAGTGCCGCACTCTGCAAAACTGATTTTTTTTCCTATTTTTGTCATCCATGTGGATTGCCTTATGATCAACCTGCAATTTTTCCTCATAGGGGCACACGTCTGGGTATGTCTTTTGCCTTGTGACCTATTTTCTTTAAACGTGAGAGAATGTAATATCTGCAAAACCTTTACCCCTCCCCCTGACAATGTGATTGAAATCGATTGACTGATTCAAAAGCAATTAGGTGGGGCTGACAGACAGACAGCACACAAGTTTTCTTCTGTAAGAAATGAGGTAAAAAAACTCCATGGCCCTTCGAGATATCCCAAGGCCAGTATCAATAAAATTATATTTCAGATGTGAAGAAGGGCTTGCATGTCTGATACCTTGCCCTTTTTATCCCCCAAATCTATCAGGTGGTCTAATAAAAGATATTGCTTCTTCCTACAAACCTTTCCTCTCTCTATAAAATGGGGTGTACAAAATCTCTTGTCCCCTGGGAGAACTTATAGTGTGTATCCCTATTTTCTGTAACAGAGGTTTTATGTTCCTCTGGTTTGCTCTGGTCTCAGTGCAGTGCTGGAACTACCAGGGGTATACCAAACCAGCCATGTGCTATTTGTTATTCTCATCAAGAGCACTATATTCCCCACAAGGTGGTGGGCAGCATCGGATATTCTCTTGGGGGGATCATTTCTTTTCTTTCTTCTCCTTATAAACAAATATAATCTGAGCCTGGCTCGCTGTCTTGGAAGGCTTCCAGAACAAGGTGATGTGCTCTGTTTGGGATAAGCATAGTTCACTGGTTGACAGCCACTGCAACAGCAGCATCTGAAAAAGAGGGCCACAGCAATTCCCTCTGCAGCAGGAGCTGCTGGGTGATGTTCTCTGACCTGTGTTATGCAGGAAGTCAGACTGGATGATCAGAGCAGTCCCTTCTGGCCTCAAAATCTATGAATCTGTGTTCTGATTACACATCTGAGAATGTGCAACCCAAGTTGAAAGTGGTGATTTATTGGATGCTAGCTACAGGCAGCTTCTTGTTTCTGAGTAAGCAACTGCTTTTAAAAGGGTCCCTGTAGCTCGATGGGGTACAGACAGCTGTCAGCTCTTTTGGGGAAGAGAACTCGCCAGTCTATTTCCGTAAAACGCATTTTAAATTTACAGCCCTGTGCAAGTGCTGTTTTACAGTAAGGATTGACCCTTTCTGGAGATGTCTTTGTGGTTGATTTATAGGTACATCCCCAGTAGGGCTGCTTTGGGACGAGGCCAAGGTGGGTGAGATCCATCTTTTCTCTCCCAGCTTCTGGATCAACTCTTGTATGAAAAGCATCCTGGTTTGGCGGGGTGAGTTTTGTTGTTGCATCCTGCTGAGGACTGTTTGGATCTCAGTGAAACAGATGATGTGTCAACAGCCCTTAAGAGGCTTGTCTTCAGCCTGCTCTTTCATTTGCTTCCAAAGACGTCATGTGCAGGGCAGAAGATCCCTGCATCAGCTGGGAGTCACTTTAAAGACACCAAGCTCCCACATCTTGGAACAAGGGAGCCCCAGCAGTACCCTGGAAGGAGCATGATGCACCTCAGATGTTCTCTGAGAGCTGTGATCCTTTAAAACACTGGGGAGGGAAGAGCAGAAAAAATGGTTTGGTGTGTTGATGGACCACAGAGAGGGCTGAGGGACTGGGAGATATGGCTCCATGGACAGACAGAATTTTAACTCCAGAACACTGTTAGGATATCAAACACCATCTGCTGGTTGTGTTACTGACTTCAAAGTAGTGGAAGACACGTAGGTCAGATTTGGAGCAACAAAGACTACCAGAAGCCTCTGCAAAACCAATAATAGAATGAGCAACCACCATTCATAAAATATTTCTCTCTTTAACGTGGAGTCTCTGGTAAGATACTGCTTTTAATGGCAGAAATCTAGGACTGCNTGTTATTGTTATTGTTATTATTATATAAAATACATGGTGACAGCAGATAAACATCAATGACTAAAGAGCTCTGCATATTCAAGTGTGTCAGGTTTTAGATCTGGAAACTTCTCTTAAGTCAATTACTGCAACACTGCACTTTATTAAAACAGTTAAATCTACCCTAACAATGAAACTGTCACTTTGAATTAGAAGAGCAACCTACTAACTTGTAAAATATGTAAATATCAAGGCAACCATATTTCTATGTATATACATTATTTTTATTTACAGTACTTCCTTAATTGCGAGGATTAACTGAGTAGAGATTGCACTCTAAATGGTCCCACAATTATTAAAATGCATGTTTACATTTGCTTAAATTGTGCAAAAGTAATTTAGAAGATGAATTTCAAGAAATATTGAGGAAATCTGCATACAGAAAATGTAATTATTATTGATATTTGCATAACTTCCCTTTCCACTTTCATGCACTATTACAAACCACACAGAACATGACTAAAGAAATTATTAGAGAGACTGCTGTAGTACAAATATGGATTCATCAATAAATGTTCAGGCTTCTGGGCGAAAAACAAACGACATGGCTGTGGAGAAGAAATATTACATTTTATTTAGGTAGTTATTTGGAATGGGATCTGCACAGATAAATCTATACTCAGAATATAGCAGTCTGTTATGACAGAGATGAATGTTGTTGAAAAGAACGAGTAAAATACAGGAAAAAAAAATTTCAAATGCCAATGGAAGGCAGTACAAAGGCTAGGAGATGTGTGAGGCAGATGTGCTCCAGGTGTGGGGGTCAGAAATAGGCAACAGCAAGCTAAGCTTTCACTCCAGCAGTGTTGAAAAGGTCCTGGTTCAGAGGTGCTAAACAAAGCAGAAGTAGACTCCAAGTGCAGCAGCCAAAATCTACATCAGGGCTTGCTTGAGAACAAGAAGGTCCTGGTGGTATCTGGGGTTGCAAATTCTGATGCATGACTGTGTCTCCTGCAGCCAAGCAACTGCTCCGTGTTCAGCGAAAAACAGACTCCAGCTGCCACCCAAGGGCACGTGGAACATGGAGTTTTGTGCATTTCTGGAAAAAAAAAATTATAAAAGAAAAAGGAAAAGGTGAACTGGGAGTAAAACGAACCAAGAACGAGATGACAAAAGTGATTAGTGGAGCACTCTCTGGAAGCAGCAGCTATGCCCTACATTAGGTTTCCAAAAGAGGCCAGCGATTACTGCCTAATTGTCCTTCAGCTTCTGCAAATCCAGGACGCTTTGAAAGATGCATGGAGAGGTGCTTTTGGGAACCTTGGTGTAAACATTCCTACCTGAGCTGCAAGAAACAGCTCAGAATCCCACAAGACATTGCAGCCCATGCACAGAGCAGGACCCTGTGTGTGTGTGTGTTTATGTGCTGTATCTGGTGAGACAAGCAACAGAGAAGAGGAGCCTTGTCAAGATTATCTGTCATGAGACAGGAGAAACCCATGTATCACTCATCCTGAAGGCTGTGCACCAAGGAGCAGAAGAAACCTCACACTCCCCTGACAATGAAAATAATGAAGTCAGATTATCCGAGGAAACTGTGAGTTTGCCTTACCCACAAACCTCAGCCCCGGGGAGGGAAGAAGAATTATCAGAAAGGTCACTCTGAGCAGTCAGAGTCAAGGACGGAGCTGAACAGCCCCTGAAACCCACAAGGAGCAAACACAGAGCTCTCAAGGAGGGAGAAAGCAGAATGAGTTCAAGGGAAATAAATAACAACCTGAAAAAAAAAAATTTAACACTGCTGAGGAAGCATAGGAGACGTTTCTCTCCATGTTGTGAAGACCCACAATGGCATGCTGATAGGATCCCCAGAGAGAGCACATCATCTATAACTATGCAGCACTGCACATGCTGGTACTACTAATAAAAGAGAATGGTTCAGATCACAGAAATTAATTAGTTTAGAACTGCAACCACCAGGAAGAGAGCATGCACACAGCAGCATCCCAAAGTGTGTTCTTATTAACGATTCTCTGTCTGGCGTGCTGTTGACAGAATTCTGTCTGTCTCAACAAAACTCTGGAAGCAGCTTTAAACTTCAGGCCCCCATCAAACAGCAAGCGGTCTCCCGGCAGCATGCCTGCATGGAAGCCAGTAAATCCAGCAAATAAGGACTCGACAGCATCTCCTGCTGTCACAAGGAAAACTTCAGCTTCTGTACTGGAAATGTCCCTTCTCCTTGAGGGGCCATCACTTTGCAAGCACTTACCATGCCTGAAAAGCAGGGCTGTGCTGCTAGTTCTCAAGGCAGCCAGAGCGCTGCCCTCCTAATCAAACCCAGCTGTGCAGGGGAAGGGGCAGGGCGCTTGGGAGCCTCCAGCACCCTGCAGGATGGAGCTGTGCTCCTCACAGGCTGTGGAGAGCATGTTTTCTCCCACGCCAAGAGGCAGAACAAAGGCTTGCACGCCTTTTCCTTTGCCTACCCTTCATGCCAGAGGGGGCTCGGCTCTCTGAGGTCCGGAGCTCATTTAGAGGCACCTCGGTAGTTCAGAGTTCCCATGTCCGATACTTCATCAGCCACAATTTACTGCAGTGAGATGTGATATACAGCAGGGCCATTTCATCTCCCAGAACTTTAGAGAGGGGGTCTGTGTATTAGCATCTACCAGTTTTATCTCTGCCATCTGAATCTCATTTCCAGGATAACCAAGGGTCCTTCTAATTACTGCTCTGGTGAATGTATATTGCTCCAAGCCCTTGTGATTTGGCTGAAAACTGGGGAAATGCAGGCTGATGTTATTAGTCATTTCTTCAGGGGAAACCCACTGACACACAGTGAAAAGTCATAATAAAGTTGTATCAATCTGACTACCTATCTGGCTACCTTGTAGAAGAGTAAAGTTTCAAGAACATGCCTGAATTTCTTAGAAATTTTAGGACAGCAAGGTCTTGTAATGGTGCTTGCTGTCCTAAAATTCCTAAGAGCACAAGATGATGGCTGGCAGCATGTTCTTATTCAGACACCAGAGAGGACAACAGTATTTTGTACAGCTCACCATGGCTTGTCTCCGTGCCAGAACACACATTATGGGTCATGATGCAGGGCCTCTGATGCTCCAGGCATTTGCTGCTGTGGTTCAGTGACCACAAAATACATGGGGTCTGCTCCAGCCCTGCCAATGATTTGCCATGTGACTTTGGGCACGCTGTGTCCCCTGCCTCAGTTTCCACACATAACATGCAACATTTTCAGATCAATTACCCATGACAGTGAAACTAGAAAGAACGCAGCATTGATTGCTCTTTTTCCCCTCTCCCTGTTGGACATGAGGATTGTGATTTATCTATTGCACTGGAGTATGTATCCGTGCAGCACTCAGTGTCTTGTAAATACTCATTAATATCCTAGGAAAGCCCCCATGAGGTTGGTAGAGCAATATGGCTCTCATTCTGCATTTGAATCACAGCTATATGAAAGACCAAAGGACACATTTTAAAAGCAATCTTTTATCTTTGTCTCTACCTTTATTTGCATCAATCTGATTTTTAAAAGCTGGCAAGATGGAGATTCCACAACCTCTACGGACAATCCTCCCCAGTCCTTAACTATTCTTACCATCAGAAAGCTTCCCTTGATGTCTGCCTGATCTAAATCTTCTTTGCTGCATTTTAAGTCCTTGGGTGTGGAGAAGCATTTGAATCTTTCTTTTCTGCAGCAACTCAAGTGTATGAAAGGATTACCTTCATGACTCACCACAGTTTTCTCTTTTCAGAACAATCCTAACTCATTTGGTCTTTCTGTCTTAGACATGTTTTTAAGATTTTCAATCATGCTGCCATTTCTCCAGGGAGATTTATGTCTCTCTTCAAGTGTCATGTCCAAAGCGAGACACATAATTTCTGATACAGCCCAGGATGCCATTGACCTTCTTGCCCACCTGGGCACCCCTGGGCTCGTGTCCAGCTGCTGTCACCAGCACCCCCAGGGCCTTTTCCAGACACTTTTCCCCCAGCCTGGGGCTGTAGAGGGTTGTTGTGACCCGAGGGCAGGACCCAGCACTTCCCCTGGTTGTACCTCACCCCTCTGGCCTCATCCCATGGATCCAGCCTGGCCAGATCCCTCTGCAGAGCCCTCCCCAGCACATCCACACTCCCACCCAGCTCCGTGCTGTCAGACACCGACCGAGGGCCCTCGATCCCCTCATCCAGACCTTTGATGATGTTAACCAGGCCTGGCCCAGCTCTGATCCCATGGGAACCCAGCCCCAGCTGGATGTCCCTCCATTCCCCACCTCTCCCTGGCCCTGCCCTCAGCCAGCTCTTCCCCCCGAGAACAGGGCCCTGGCCATGAGCAGCCAGTTTCTCCGGGAGATGCTGTGGGAGAAGGTGTCAAAGGCTTTGTAGAGTGCAGGGGGACACATCCTCAGCCTTCCCCTCAGCCCCGAGCAGGTCACAGGAGGAGATCATTTTGGCCAGGCAGGACCTGCCTCTCCTAAGCCCAGGCTGGCTGGGCCTGATCCCTGCTTGTCCTGTACCTGGTGCTGATGGCACTGCAGGTGATCTGCTCCATGCCCTCCCTGGCACTGAGGGCAGGGGACAGGCCTGTAATTCCCTGGATCCTCCTTCTGACCTTTCCTGTAGATGTGTGTCCCATTTGCCAGCCTCCAGTGAACTGGGACCTCCCTGTGTAGCCAGAACTTCTGATAAATGACTGAAAGTATCTCAGTGAGCTCTTCCACCAGATCCCTCTGTGGAATTCCTTCAGAGGATCCCATCTTGCCCCATGGACTTGTGTGTGTCTAACAGGTGTAGAGGCCATTAACCACTTCCCCGTGGATTATTCCACTTCATTCCACTCTGTATTCCAGCTCAGGGTTCTTGGAGAACAGCTGGTTTTACCATTAAAGACAGACCCAAAGAAGTCATTAAGCGCCTCAGCTTTCTCGTCACCCTTGGTCGCTGTTTCCACCAATGATAATTATTGTTTAGGTACGATTTCCAACCAGTTTGTACCCACATTAATTCAGTTTTATTTAGATGCTTTTAGATTATTTATTTGGATGTCTTTCTAGATAAAGTCAAAAGCCTTACTAAACTTGATTAAATGAGGCCTTCTATCTCCATCCACATGAGGTCTGTTTCTCCGTCAGAGACAGAAATAAGGTTGTCTTGATGTGATTTGCTCTTCGTGTTGATGACATTCACTGGATTTGCCACGTGGTTGCAGAGGACCTCTTTACTGAAGAGTGAAGCAAAAAGACATCAAATAGTGCCATCTGCCAGTATTTTCTCTCCCCATTGAGTACCAGACCAAGACTTCCCTTTCTTGGGGTTTGAAGGGTTTTCGTTAGGGTCTTTTCTTTATGGAGGAACTGTGTCATTTTAGTTATTCTTCTTTCCTGTTGGCATCACACTTTTTGGTTTTATATTTTTTGGTCATGTGTGT
This sequence comes from Pachycephala philippinensis, assembly GCA_013397055.1. Taxonomy (NCBI): domain Eukaryota; kingdom Metazoa; phylum Chordata; class Aves; order Passeriformes; genus Pachycephala; species Pachycephala philippinensis. The sequence continues at coordinate 79,736 of VWZT01013560.1, read as the reverse complement.
TCATGATGTTCTTTTGTGTTTTTCTTTGCAACTAGATCTCGTTTTTACCTCCTGCACAGTTTTTCCCCACGTTTTTCACAAAAATGCAGCAGTTGTGGTCCAAACAGATTTGTCTGTCTTGCATTTTCTCTTCCTGCTCGATTTTGGAGTAAGGATTTCTTGTGTTGTTAGTACTGCCTGGTCTCCCTTTTTTCTGTCGGCTTGTCACCAATGGGATATCACCCACCTGCTGCATTTACTGATGATTTTCTTCTTGAATTCCTGTGGGGGTGTTTTTGGTGTTCTCTGTACTCTTTCTCTGGGATACAATCACAATTATTCCCCGTCAGCAAAGAATGAAATGCATTGGTTTTAACACTGAGACTAATTCATCATCACACAGACCAGCTCTTACCATGATCAGAATTCTCCATCTTTTTCAAAACAATGTTTCACTGGGGAGATGTAGGCCAAATTCGGAAAGGATGGTGCCTCCTCACCTTTAAAAATCTGTGTTTGTGAAAAGTTTACGCAGGTATTTTCTGGTCGTTTCACAAGAGAAAAGCAGCAGAGCCAGCAGTAGAACCAAATCCCTGTGGTCTGCTGCAGTGTCAGAACCATGGATTCATCCATCATTGCTCTCTAAATTACATCTTTGTCACTTAAGAGAATGTAGGCTTCCCTGCATTTGAAGGAAATTGCCGATTCCCTGAAGAATCACCCAAAAGCAAGCAGCCCACAGATAGGGAAGTTTGATGGTCTGATATATAAAGGGTCTCCTTTGGAACCTGATGCAGCAAAATCCATCAAAGGTAATTCAGAAGTTGCTTTAAAATTTGCAGGTAAAGCATGGATTCTGGGGCGAGATGAATTTCCAAATGCCATTTAAAACCTTCACAAAGAACACAAATGATAGTTTGTTAAATCTGTACTGTATGTTTAATACGTCTGTTCTGCTGTTTGAGCAGAGAAAAGCCATGTGCTTCATTATGAGGGGTTGTATGGATCCCTGTCTCTGTTTTTCCTTTCTTATCTTTATTAAAATCAAACCAGACGGCACTAATCCTTCAAACAAATTATAATTTATTTCTTCTCGTTCAAAGTACGAGGATTCCTTGGTTTCCCTTATACTGATAAATTCAATGATTTTAATTAAAAAAGGAATGGTTTAAGCATAGGACGTAATTAAATAGATGCCTGCTATAGTTACCACGTCGGTATGCTCCCTTTCGCTGCTTTGAGCACACATTTCCTCCACTGAAGTCAGTTGCTGCCCATACAATCTGATTTCTATACCTCTTCCTACATTCTGTGAGTGTCTGCAGAATCTGGGCCTATGTCCCCTTTCTGACCTCATGCTGATGTAATTCTGCTGATTTTCAATGGAATTACATCGGTGTTAAATTGCTAGCTTTATTTGGGTTGTTCGCTGGGATCCATGTAGAACGGGTCATTTAAAAGGTCGTGCATTCTTCTTGTATGAAAACAGTGAGTGCTTTTGGGGAAAAAAAATGTCTTTTTTCTTCCACGTTTTATCGGTCTAACACCCACTTTTTTAGGTATTACAATAATATAAATAAATATTATTACTCTTGAGGGCAGCTACTAGACAAACTAACCTTCTTCTGCTAATTTTTGAAACCCTGCATTGCTTCCAAATAGGCGAGACGATTGGAGATATTTGTAGAAGAGAGAGCTCACCATTCCAAAATTCTCATCCCAGACCTGCATTTCCCTTTTGTGGAGCAAAAAGTTAAATTCTCATGAGCTTCAGTGGGACCCAGTGGACTGTGCTTCCTCTTGTAATCACTGTGGCTGAAGGAACATGGGTCTGTGGTAAAGGGGATGATATAAAGGAGCTTGCACACTTCCATGACAAAAACTTGGACCATTGCACCCATCTCTGTGTTGCTACCACAATTTTTGAGGATGCAATGGTTATTTGAAGTTGTAGCTTAACACTGATTTTTCTCTGGGGGAGCCACACCATGCTAAACGTGTTGCACATCAGTGGAGCTGTACTTTTGCAGGAGGTTTTGCTCAATTCTTTTGCCTGAGCAAATTTGTGATTGTACCTGGTGCTAGAAGACGCAGGACCTCTGCTGTGTCTCAGCCATCTGGCCGTGAAACCGCGTGACAAAATCTGAAAGCCACAATTTTTGATGTTCCTGCTAAGAATTAATGCCCCATCTCCAGTATTATTTTAAAACTATGCCAGTTTGTTAGTTCTTCCAAATTTGGGAATGGGCAGAGCAGACTGATGTGATTTTTAATGCCTCATTGCAGAAGCATGTCAAGTAACAGAAAACTTCTTTCCTCTGCTTGTGTTGCTGCTGGTGTTGATTTAACTGCTCTTACCACACAACTTCAGTTTTTGCTTCATTTTCTTCTTCCTTGTCCTAGTTTTGGGCCAAACTTGAGACAATTCATGGATTTAGTGTAAAATAACCCCAAAACAAACCAGAAAACAAACAATAAACTCAGGCTATGAAGAAGAATGCCCCCAAAGTAATGAATAATTTCTGCATCACCTCAATGCCAAGGATTGAAATGTGTCTACAGGACAATGTCACTGGAACCTGGGGACTCTAGAAGTCTTCTAGAAGTCCCTTGCTTTAGAGATGTAGACAAACAGTTGAGTTGTGTGCACTGAAGTGACCAGAATGAGGACAAATGGTGTCAATGCAACTAAAAGATAATTTACTGAGTCAATTTTGTTTGGTTGTAGGTGGATGCAGTTAGCTGGGATATACACAGAAGATGTCAGCAGAGCACCCACAAGGCCTTTTCTACTCGTGCTCACAGCCTTTTATTTGTTTATTTGATCACAACGCTGCTGATAGCCGATGCTGAGAGAAGGCCAGCAAGAAATTAACAGGAGATTTACCCTTTCATCAGGAAACAAACCCAAACGAGGAGAGCAAAAGCTGGCCAGACTTTGAGTGAATTACTTCTGCCTCCCAGGATGATTCCTCTCAGGAGCACAGCCCCTCCAAGCATGGACTGGTGCTCCCAGGAAGGGCATTTCCCTGACCTAACTCTCAGACCTGTGGAGCACCTCCAGCCGCCTGGATTTTAAAAGATGAGGGAAAGACTCCGACTCTCAGAGGAGAATCTCTGGCTGACCAGAGGTGAGGCTCATCTGAAGCTCTTTGCCCTTGGCTGGATCAAGGAAGGGCTCCAGGGAGCAGTGGGAACAGCCTGGCAGGTCTGTGGGTGTCTGATGCAGGTCTCACAGAGAGAGTCTGCCTCGTGCTTCTGCTGCTCCGTGAGTGATTGCTTCCTGTTGTACGGGGGTTTGGACTCTTTGTGATCAAAGGCTGGAAGGGATCTCACAAGGTCATCCAGTGCAATCTCCTGCTCTGATGTCCCAGAAACCTGATCACAGAGTCTAAGCCCTCTTTTTTTTAAGTACAAGAAGACAATTTGGTGCTCTTCAGACAAATTTGAAGTTCACAGAATTAGCTAGTTTTAAAGGATTTTCCGGTGCACCTATTGTCATGACACTTGACCAATCATTATATGTATCTATATAATTTATATCTATATCTAGATGTCATCTATATCTATATCTATATATCTATATATCTATATATCTATATATCTATATCTATATCTATATC
>VWZT01013560.1:60940-74047 GCA_013397055.1 Pachycephala philippinensis | reverse complement strand
TTCTTTTTTTTTTTAATTTTTTTTTTTTTTTTCTGATTAATTGTTAGTACTTTTCCATTCCAAACACTTCACTTCTACAAATCATTTAGCTGAACTACACAGGTTAAAACGTTCTAAGGATTTGTGCACAGCACTTTGATATGGAAGGCACAGCTGTAACTGAAAGATTTGCTCAAGCAAAAGAATTGAGACATTAAATTTCACTATTTCTTTCACCAGGTTATAAAAATCAGATGAGAAGTGCGTTTAGAAATGTGCCTGAAATTCGACTGCAAGTTCATCTTCATTAAGAAAAGTATGACTTATTTATTCATTCTTTATACCCCAAATAGTCTATATCATGAGTCAAAAAACAAAACAAAACAACAAAGAAAAACCCTCAAAAAGTCAAAACCAAACCAACCAACCAAGCAAAAAAACAACTATATTAGTTTACGTTTAAATCTAGAGATCAAAATATTAGATTTTCCAGGCTCTACATATTCTGTCCAGTGTTCCAGCCCCTGAAGGACTTTTGAATGCAGTGAAATGAGACCTTCTAAAGCAGAACAGAAGACTTCCACAATTTAATTTCCTATGAAGTACAGTGATACCTTACTGATATTGGTGCTGTATAATGATTTCATTATATTTTGATTTTAAAAGATGGAATTATTTCCTAGAAACTTGAAGAACCTAGAATATCACATGCAGCTGCAAGGCTAGCTCTCCTTTCCTTCCCCCTTAAACCAAACCTATTTTCTTCTTGATTGTCAGTTCCAGTGCAATTTTGTTCAGCATTTTTGTTTATATTTTTTTTGCTTTCATTATCCTAATACCTTTGGGGAAATAATTTTGTAGTTGAAAATGTGACATAGAGACTGGACTAAATAGAGAAAAATCATCAATGAAATGGCAAAATATGGAATAAAACCATAACTGTAAAGCATTGTAGCGTCTTTGTCTGAAAGCTGGGCGACATTGGACTTAAAAGCAGTGCTCCTCCGCTAATGTGACTTTATCCCTGCTTTGTATTTTTCCTCAAAAAACAGTGAGAATGAGACCCATAGAAAAAACAATCAGCTGCAGACCTGTAAGCAGTGAAACCTTAGAAAACGGTTACTGATTAGGTAAAATTTTACTCTTGCCATGGACTACAGAGTCTCCCAGAGGAATTAAACCATGAAACTGAGCAGCATGTCCATGGTGAGCTCCTTGCTGAAGACAGTCTATCAAATTTTTTTTTTTTTTTTTAATATTGCTATCACTGAAAATTTCCATATGTCTTATCTACACAGAATTCTTGAAAGGATGTTTATAGGCATCCTCAGGGATAGGGGACATGTCAGATTGACATTAAATACCCTATTGCAAAAGCTCAGTGGTTAAAATACATTGAAGCAGGTGGCAGAGCTCTTGCTACACCAAACAGGAAACATGGTATTTTTCTCTCTGTTTTAAAAGAGGTAGAGAAGATCCTGCTCTCCCCACTGATGCTGAAGCCCCGTTCAACTCCTCCATCCCTCGGAAGCCTGAATTGCGTCATTCCTTATTGGATATTATCATCACTAATTTGAAATCATAATTGAGCAGTGTGCTTTCAGGGCTGACATAAAACATTTGGGGCCCATATGGGAGAGCTTCTCTTGCCTCACGGTGCTCTATAAAAACCAACACGAGCTTCCTTAAGCAGAACAACCGAAGCCTGGGGATGTAACACAACATTTTCATCCTTCAGAGCTAGTCAATTTGCCATAAAGATGCTGCCCACTTCTCATCTGTGCTACCCTGCCCTTTGCTGAGCTCGTGGATCATCTCTGCCTGTGTTACTGGCCCCCAAAGGTGTATTTGCCAAGAATAACAGTGGAGACAGTTGACTGGAGAAAACTGAGTGTTCTACATATTGACCTGTCCTCTAGATCTCCTTTTTTTGTTTCTATAGCTAACATTAGCTGGTATTTTTGTTCACAAATAGGAGGCTCCAGTAAAATAAAGATTACTTGTCACTTTGAGTTGCTTTGGTTTTTTACTGGGGTAAATATTTCTTTTTTTTTTCCTTTTTCTTTTGACAGCTTTTTTAAAAAAATGCAATAATAATAAAAAAGGAAGTAAACCATTTTTCTAGCCTTAAAAAAAAAAAATAGAGAACTGTATTTCAGTTACCATACCTTTGGGGTAAACATTCAGATGAAATTTAAATACGCAATTTTACTTGAAATTTCTCTTTACATAGCCAACTATATGTTGCCTACTAAACAAAATTTTGACTTCACCTCCACAATTAGTTTGGTCTTCCACAGAGTTAGTCAACAGAATAAAAATAAACAAGACATCTGCATGTTTATAACGTGAGATGAAGCAAGCTGGTGAACAAAACCCAGTAGTCTAAGCACTGCATCCTGCATCACTTTTTGGTTCTTTCATCAGCTGCCTTTACCAATTAGAGTGGAAAACTCTGCCGTCCTGACACCCTGGCATTTTTGCATTCACTTTGCAAAGGTGTAGATAGCAGTGGGTGCAGAGCAAATGGGAATTGCTGGTTGCATGGTTTCCTCATGTACACGCGTTTCAGTGGAGTATCAGGCTGGGTGGACGCGTTAAAATAAAACACAACGCACGTTTAGATTAAATTTGCCTCTATCATGAGTCCCAGTCCTGCCGTTATCACCTCCCAGAAGGACGCTGCTTTATCAGTCTCTCATTAAATGTGAGCAGTTATTTCGTGTCTCCCCCTTACTGCTTACATTTTAATTTTCCACACTCTCCTCGCACTGCAGACAACTTTGTGGGCTCCGTGTGTGTTCGTGGGGGCATTTTCCTTCTGAGCAGCCTGATCTGCTGGCCCCGCGGAGCATCCCTTGATTTGTGGCTGCACATTTTCTCCAGCCTCAGTCGTTCTCTCAATTTGGAGAGGAGAACGATGGTTTCATACCACTTAAAGGTGTTTCACCAGGGATGCATTCTCTCCACCAAGCTGTGGGTATAATGACAGCCGACCCTTCCGTGTTGCAGGAGGCCTCCCCCTGGATGAATCCCATTCTCTGGGTTGGCAATTTTCTTCCTTTGGCACAAGGTGCTGGCTCACAGGGTTCACTATCACACTGGTAATTCAGTAAACAGTGAAATTAAACCTTCTGACAGTCTCCTACAGGAATTTCATTAACTGTAGGCCAGATTATAGAACTTGATTGCAACTGCAGCACAGGGATGCTGTTTAGCTGCCTTATGGAAAACATGCTCTCCACTTCCTTCTCTACTAGGATGGTCTGTTCTCCGTAGGTTTACATGTGCTTCCCATCTCTTGGCAGGGAATGTTTGTTTTCCCCAGGACTTTGAACTCCTGAGTGCTTTTGAACATATAACAAGAACTGGGTATTTATCCTCCACATGTGCTGTAGAAGGACACAGCTCGTCATCGTGGTGCACTGAAATGTGTGCAGGAAATTCAGATATGTCTGGCTATCAAATAGCAAGTCATGTTTCGCAAACCATGACTAGCTTGGTACAAGTGAAACAGTTTCAGAAGCTTTAGATCCACCAAAAGGAAAAGTCCAACTACAAAGGTTCACTTGAAAACCAAACCGATAAAAGGAAAAAATTGGAAAAGAAAGAGAGGGAAGTCAGGAATGAGTTCCACAGCACTGTTAAAATGCTTACGGCTGGTGGGGAAAAAACTATGAAACACTGAGGAAATTGGTAAGTTTGTAAGGCAGAAGTAGAATCAAAGGATGGATCTCTCTTATTGCCTGAAAAGGCAGGGTATTGTCAATGGTGGTTTGGGAGAGGCTACACTGTACATGATGGCAGAATATTCAGGAAATGTTCCGAGACACATTTTAAGATTGGAGACACAATTTTAAGATTGGCGAGAAGAGAGCAATCAGTGTGGTTAATCTGGGAATAATCCACATAGAGGGTGTGGTTTAAAATATTAAGATTGCCAAGAATAAGGTTGTAGGATCTGCAATCTGCAGCAGTGGAGAAAGCAGGCTCACCTCAGAGAGGGGGCTGCATAGTGTAGGGTGTGTCTTTAAGGAGCTGAGAAGACAGAGGTAAGAGCAAACAACGTAATAACCCTTTATGATACCACCAATTACTGCATGGGAAGAGTTAGGGAAACAGTAAATGAGATCCTCACTAGCCTGAGGTGTAAGAGGAATAATGGCTGTAATAGGAAAAGAACCAGCTTTGTTGAGGAGTGAACATATATCAAGGAGTATAAAAATTTAGGGAAGCTCCTTAGGAGAAAAAAAAAATACAAATTAATAATAAAAAAAATATAATTTCTCCATTCAAATGCACTTGCAAAAAGCAGCAGTGATTTAAACCTATATTTGGACCTAGAGATGAGTGTCTTTGCAGCACCTCATCGTGGATCTTCAGCCTGGTGCTGCTTTGATCACACTGGTTGGGGTGAGCAGTGCTTTTCCCCCTGCAGCCACTGTTTTCAAAGAGCAGAAAGGTTTCAGAGCCTGGAGTGGAGCAGAGGCAAGCTGCCCTGTTTATAGGGCAACACCTCGAGTGTCCCACAAAGTGAGACCTCTGACCATTCCCCGTTGTGGGATCTCACCAAGCAGCCCTTCTGTGAAGCACAGACTGGCCTCATACTTTCACCTCTTCTGGCAGAGGAGACGGCAGCCAGGCATGGGAGTTGGCGAGTCAGATCAGTGTTTTTGGAGGGGAAAGATCTTCAGGCTCCCTTCTGACTTCCAGGCTGCAAAGATGCCAAGGAAGAACCTAAACGCTTAAAATGAGCAAGTGGTTTTGCTGTGCAAGACATGAGCATGGCCTAAAGCATGTTCCTGTGGCACAAAACTGACCCTTTGCTACAGATTCCTGCTGAGACCTTGCCTGAGCTGATTCAGCTGCAAATGCCAACACACTAATTCCACCTGTGGAGTCAAAACCAGCCAAACATGACTGTGATTATACCAGTCCCTTGGCCTTTGGGACCTGAAAACCTTCTCCAGCCATGTGGTTGAGTGGGCCAAGGATGTTCCAGGCTGCCTTTGGCACCTTTTCCTCCCACAACCTCCTCCAGGTGCAATGCCAGCGGAATAAGGAAAATATTTCAGTCACTGTTCATGACTACACCCTGAAGCTACTGAATTGTGCTGGACTTGTTTCAGTGCCAGGGCTGGTTTGTTGACCTGGATTCACGAGGTGCTTTGAGACTGAGACAACCAGCCCATGCCAAAGCCACAAAGTGAAGAGGTATTTTTTCCTCATCTTATCAGGGTCAATCCACACAGGTAATCAGGGAGGCTGACCAAATTCTTTGTCATCTTTTCTCCACCAAGCCTGACTGGTTTCTTTCAAACCCAGCTGAAAGCCAGATTTCCTCCATGAACTGGCCTGAAATCCTCAGTTAAAGAAGGTTCAAGGGACAAATCAAATGAGATACATTAAAATAAAAACAACAGGTAAACATATTTTTAAAACCCTTTGAGAAGTTTGTACAAGTTCAAAAGGGTACGCCTGGAACTAGAATTTGGTGTTTGTACCAAACTCTGTGCTTGCAATGTCTTATCCAGCTTCCTTCTCTGTGGGCATTGGGAAAATCTCAGCTATGTGTGGTCTCCAGTACATATGGGAGACAGAGCTGGAGCTTAAACTGTCTGTGTTTGTAGCTGCATTTAGTGTCTTTAGCAGAGATTTGCATCACATTACCAACACCATCAGTCTCTCCCAGTCCTGCTGCTTCTTGCTGTACTTCTGCAGAAGTTCTCATGGAAACTGCTAGAGCTCAGCTTGTTGATCTCTCCCCTTCCTTCCTAGTCCCCTCAGCCAATTTACCTCCTAAAGAATAAAATCTGGCTGACAAATGGAGCTTGGAGTTGAATCAGATGACATAAAGCATCATCTAAGATGTAATGTTACTTTTTATCAACTTCTGCTGCTTAGTTTTTGTCGGGTCAGTCCTTGCTATTACTACTCACAGGTCCTATTGTTCATTTTTGTGAGCCTTGGATTATCAATAATGACTGAACTATTTTCAACTCTCTGAAGGATCTGATTATTTATAGGCTTCTGAAGCCAACTGGAAGCATCCACTTGGACAGTTCTTAACTATTACTTGGTCCTATCTGGCATCTTCTTCAAGTAAACAACAACAAAAAAAAGGTCATTTTTCTTGAAATAATAAGGACACTGATAAAACTATCTCCAAAGTACCTGCTAGTACTTGGAAATGAGGATTAGTGTATATCAAATACCACATGCCTCGGGAAAAACGGTCATTGCTAAATTTGCATCTCTTCTCTCACCCTCTCTCAGTTCCTGCGAGAACATTCCTGAATTTCCAGGGCAACGATGTCCTGCATCTGAGTGACCCAGCGACACGGGGGAAGCACTGATGCGCTGAATAACCTTGTACCATATGTACAGGATGCTGCTGTGGTCTCTCCGTCGCTGTCACGAGTGTGATCATAAATTAGTAACGATAATTGTTGTGATACCCTTCAGCTGCTGCTGTTTCCACATGTACCTGAAGGAACAACACCGGGGCATGTGCAGCAGGTTTATCTTCCTCCAAAACAAGGCAGTGCAGGGATTTCTGGGGTGCTGCTTTTAGTTTGACAGGTTTCTCCAAAGTGATTAAGCTCCACTCTTCCATTTAGGATCCCTCCACTTAGGAAGTGTCATCCAACATGTGTTTGATAGCAGCGCAGTGAGGAACTGATGCAAAGGAGATGACCTACAGGAAAGGTTAAGGGAAAAAAAAAACCTTTCTGTTTACCAGACAACAATTGATATTCCTCCATTCTGACATGTTTTGATGGTAGATGGCTTAAGAGGAAGGCAGGAAGCCAACTGTGGACTTGCAGCACCTAGCAACAAGTTAGGGCATGGAGGGAATGTGTCCTGCCTTCATAACAGCTGACTTAGCTGGGAGTTTCAAGAAGTGTGTCTGCACAAAACTGGACCTTGGGCAGTGACAGTGTGAGGGAATTGTTGGCATTCTTTGTGACTTGCACATGTGTTATGGGTAGCATTTTTAAACTTCACTCTGTGAGGGGTCTGTGGGGATAAAAAGGGGGAATCAATAATTACGGAAGGGGATCCATCAAGGTATGAAGATGATTGCTGTGGAAGAAGTGCTGCGCTCTTGTAGGAAGCTCATTAACCTCTGAAAATGTGGGTTTGGTACCTCTTGCTTCTCTTCCTGGTTTCAGCCAGAAGTTTGGGTTTCCTCTGTAGTCAGCGACCAAGAAAATGTGGCAGTTGTTGCCTGGTAAGGCAACTTCTCTGTCTTTCCACAAATTTGACTCAAAAGTTATGACATCAGGTTGTTTGTGATGGTGAGCACAAGCTTCTACCCTTTATGTCTTTGGGAGATACCAAAATTCTTTCCTGCTGCCATTTTACTCTTCTTCTCAGTTGTGACAGTGGCAAGGAACTCGACAGTTCCTTCTCAATATAAAACCACCAGTGAACAGGGCAGAGTTACCTATGATTGAGGAGACTTAAAATCCTGGAATTATAGAGCAGCCTGAGTTGGAAGGGACACACAAGGATCATCAAGTACAACTCCTGGTCCTGCACAGGACAACCACAAAAATCACACCATGCTCCTGAGAGTATTGTCCAAATGCTTCTTGTACTCAGGCTTGATGCTGTGACCACTTCCGTGGGGAGCCTGTTCCAGTGCCCAACCACTGGGGGAAAATTTTTTTCCTAATATCCAGCCTAACCCCCCTGACACAACTCCAGGCCATTCCCTGCGTCCTGTCCCTGGTCACCACAGAGCAGAGATCAGTGCCTGTTCCTCCTCTTCCCCTCGCGAGGAAGCTGCAGAGCTGCAGTGAGCTCTGCCCTCAGCCTCCTCTTCTCCAGCTGAACCATCCAAGTGCCCTCAGCTGCTCCTCACATGGCTTCCCTCAAGGCCCTTCACCATCCTCATGGCCCTCCTTTGCACACTGTCTAACAGTTTAATGTCATTTTTACACTGTGGTGCCCAGAACTGCACACAATATTCCAGGTGAGGCCGCCCCGGCCCAGGGCAGAGCAGGACAATCTCTCCCAGGCCCGGCCGGCCATGCTGGGCCTGGTGTCCCCAGGACAGGGATGTCCCTCCTGGCTCCAGGGCACTGCTGGCTCATGTCCAGCTGGCCATCAACCAGGACTCCCAGGTCCCTTTCCACATCACTGTTGTCCAGTGTATCATTCCCCAGACTGTCCATATATCCAGGGTTGCCCCATGCCAGGTGCAGCACGCAATACTGTTTTTCTTGATCACTCATTTCCACCCCATTTTGGGTGGTCTTTTACTCAGAGTTTACTGAGGCTCTTGAGAGATTACTCATGACTGCCAAAATGCTGAATGGCCCTACAGCCATGCCCACATGAACTATGCCTGGACCTGAGAGTATCCAAGCAGCCCAAGGGCTGGAGAAAATAATGAAAACAGAACCTACTGGACACCGGACAAAAAGGCACAGAAGCGTGGCCTCTGCCCAGATTCAAACCCCATACACTAAGGTGAAGAAAAGATTAGAGCCAAAGCAGGGCAAAAGCCTTGTTCAGACCTTAACTGGAGTTGCATTAGTACTTGTTAGGGTTGGCATCACACAGCACTGGGAGTTCCTTTAGCAAGCTCCACCAGGGACTTAAAAACAATTAGTCCCCAGATTTGACAAGCGCTCACCTCAGCCCTGCTCTGAGTAAGCTCTTCCGTGACTTTCACAAGCCACTGAGGCTCCTGTGACAACGTAATTGATGCCCAAGGGGCCTTTCCAAAATGAGGGTGGGCTGGGGAGCCTTCTGGAGTGAAACCTCAGGCCACTCCATGGTTTGGAAAGAGGCACTGAAAGAGCTGCCAGCACCTGCCAGAGGGTGGGAAAGGGTGGCAGGAGGAGACAGGGGGAAGCACGCTGTGAGGACAACAAAACAAAAAAAACCTGCTCCAAAACAACACATATGATGGTCAGCAAGCACCTCCACAGCCACTGGGATGTTTCAGCTGTTTCGTTGGGTGGCAAAGAGGTTTTTTGGGGTCTGCTGTGTGTCTTGAGGTCATGCTGTTACTACCATTTCTTCTTTCCTCAGCGTTACAGCTAGTCCTGTCAGTCCTTGTGGTGCCTTAAATCTCTGAATGTTTCATGGCCAGGCCTTGAAATCAGCTCCACTCAGACTTTTACAGGAACATTTGCAAGTTCATTTATTTGTCAAATTGCAGTTTCAAATTATTAGCAGATTCGTGTCTCCAGCTCACTGCCATTCCAAAGACAAAAAAAAAAAAAAAAAAAGGAACAGAGAACTGAGAAAAAGTCCAAATATTTTCATTCAACTTTTTTTATAATGAAGCATTTTGGGGTAATGTTCTGCTTCAGCATGTAATTAAATGTGAGCTCTCTGAAGCAGAAATTCTACCTTATCCCTAACTTAAAACATCTGATCCTGAATGAAATTCTGCAGGCAACCAAGGTTAGTGTGTGTGCAGAAAGGCGGAGGAAGTTAGGTTTTTAGAAAAAGCAAAGCATGTAAGCATGATTATTAAAAGGAAAGATAAGAAAAAGAATGCTAGTTATTGCCAAGCTCTAGGTGTACCTGTGCTGATGGCTGCTTTGCTTTGTTGAGCAGGTTTTGCACAGGACCTTCTGGGTACAGCTTCTGAATTTTCCATGCATCTGCATTTGGGGGGGAACTGGTGTTACCTCTGTTCATCCCATTGCTGAAAATGGGACAGAAAAACCCTGTTTCACACCACGGGACAGCTGCAATCAGATATGGAATCAGGTCACTGAGGCATCACTTTCCTCTCTCACCACTGGCCACATTTCATCACTGAGTCTGGAAGAATTTGGCTGCACGGCCCTTGTGGCATCCACTTGAGGCAGGACATTCCAGCCCTGCACAGCGTGCCCATGCCTTTGTAAACCTGGTGAGCCACCCCTCAGACTCTTACAGCAGGAATTGTTAAAAAGTCTGAAATGTAAAGCGCTTTATTGTGAGATCTCTGCTGCAGTCTCTGCAATTTGGAGAGTTATTCTATTTGGTATTGCTAGAGCTCTCACTGTGATATACTTTAGAATAATGAGACATCAATTCTCAGTCAAGAGGCTATTTAAAAACACTCCTAATTTGGTGGGTTGTGCAGATGCATTAGTTCATTCAACACAACTTTTGCCATTTATGCTGGTGGTGGGACAGGTGTTGTGCCTCCTGTCTTTGGGATTCTCTCTTTCCTTCTAGGAATAACTGGTGAATTAGGTACTCTTTTTTATCAACTGAGCTTCAGTGCTGAGAATCAGACTGCATAGGTAAACATCCAAAGGAAACAGGGGATTATTTGGAAATTAGAGGGATCAAAAAAACCTGTTGAACACTGGATGTTTCAAAAATATCAGGTCTTTTTGGCTTCACCCAGAGCGACGGAGGACCGAGCCCCACGGCATTCAGTGATGCCTGCAGTAACACTTCTGCTCTAGTTTCCTTGCTGCGTGGAAAACACTGCAGGGAAGAAAACTTTTCCCCTTTTTCCTCATTCCTAACCCATCCAGACCTGTAGTGAGAGAGGGTCTGACCATTTCTTCAGTGTTAAATGGATGCTACCAGGATCCTGGTCAGTGGCCAGGAAAACACAAAACAACAGAGGCTTTGTGCAGACGAGAGACTGAGTTCCTCCAGGAACAGAAAAGCAGCTGCTGATGGGACAGCGGGAATTTTTGTTCCTGCATAAGGCTGTCCAGCTAACCATGCAAAATATAAATTTGATGGTCAGATACAGATCAAACAAAACCCACATCACAATCCCACTTTGCAGCAGCATCCCCAGAGATGCCAGTGTCTGAATGGGTAAGGAGAGCAGCCACATCTTGGGCTGCAGGGTGATGAGAAGTGCTCACGGTTGCTGCCAAGCTGCATCTGCTCTGCTGTGAAAGGAGGCTTTCATCTCTATGCCTAGTGGTCAGAAAAAATAAAAATCTTCACTGTTTTTGCCGGAAAGATCACCTTCTCTGGTCCTCTGTGTGAAACAGGTGGTGGATGTGGTAGCTTTTATGGTTTCTGGTGAAAAACTGAATTCCTGAAAGTGGGTTATTTTGGTGTGTTTTAAATTTGTAAACAATTTTACACCCCAGTATCCCAAGAGCATGAGCAGCCACTGACGAACGAGTAAAAGTGTCTCAATGACGTGCATGGTGAATTGAATTCCAGTATGATTGACAAACATTTCCCTTCTGCAAGGTTGTGTGGTGGTGTTCAAATGGATGAGGGTTTTAAGAAAAGTTGGTGGTTAAAAAAAAGCAAATGAGGTCTGTTAGGCCTTGGAGAATTGTTGAGCTACAAGGGCTAAGAATGGAGGTGGAGGGGAAATGCATTTAGGTGCTTTTAGACGAACCAATTTGTCTTTGCAGTGGACCCTAAGAACTGAGGGACAGAGAATGGCCCAAACATTCCAGATGTACAGAGATCATGCAGTTGTAGGAGAGAGCAGGAATTCAAATTATGGAGCAAGAGGAAGGTGCTCATGCTCCTGTTTGCTCTGTCTGAGATTCTCTTGAGTGGATTTGATTGTAGAAGAATCCCCCAAGATATCTCTTAATGTCAGGACCAGAGGAGATGGAAACTTTTGAAGAGAAGCACAGGTCTGCTCTTGAGTCAGCAAACAGAGAGCAGGGGAGCATCCAGGGGGAGCATTTTGTGGACAGCTGGTTCCTCTGGAGTGATGAGATTAACTATGACCTGGCTAAGTGGTTCAGCAAAAGAGATTTCTGGAGTGGGTTGGGGTGTGACTGCTGGAACGCAAAATTGTCATGCTCTGTCCACGCTGGTAGACGTGCACATGAGCAAGAATGCCCTGTTCCTGCCACGAGTCATTCAGCTGAGGGCTCTACATCTGAAACAAATCAGGTCCCCGTGCTTTAATATGGTGGTGTGAATTTGGTGGTGTGAATTTGGAAGCATCCTAAACATCAAGTCATCTCTGAAATGATGGCTTTGAGAGGCAAAGACCTCAGTTGTTCTGCTGGGACAAAAGAACATTTGTGAACTTCTGCAGGACTCTGAGTTCTGCACAGGAAAACAGAGATGCAGAACAAGAGTTCTGCTGCAAATCCGTGTTATGCTTTCGTTCCACCTAAGCCCCTGGGAGCACGAGGGAGTTTATGCTGTTCTGTCAGGAGCCTGCGACCCAGTGAACAACAACAGCTGGACGTGCTGAGGCTGATGTCAGCTTCTGGATCGTCTCCTTTGGCAGCCTGAGTCACTGCTCTCAAAAGGATCCTGTGCACCATGTGGGTGGGGTACGGGACACTCAGGACTGCAAGGTAAAATGGTTCAGGGATGTTCCTGGTTCTGTGTCAGAGGGGACCTCACTGTTTTGTGAGGCCTTTCCTCCCTGCAAGCCTGGGTAGTGAGAGTGAGAAGGTTTTTCTCATCTCAGCAATCAGATTTATGTCCTCACCCTATCAATATGCCATGCCACAGCCCCCCCAGATAATCGCTGTGCTTACAGGTTTCAATCCACCTTCAGATTTGGCCCCTTGACCACCATAGGAAGGCAAAAAAAAGAAATGTCAGGCACAGAATGGACTGAATGACATGTGAGACCCAAAAAGTCACATTTGGCAGGGCTGGGGCCTGGACTGGAGCCTTGGACTCTAGCTCAGAGCTTGCTGAACTACTTTTATGTTCCACTGTGGAGGTGAATCACACTAAAAAAAACCCAATACAGCAAGTTCTGGAGTGTTCTTCCCACTCAGGAAGGCTCTAGGCCATTGTTTATATTTCCAAGTGCCATACCCTTGTTCCACTAGGGACAGCACACAATATAGGATCACAAGATGCTCTGCTCAGCTTATGGTCAGCTTTAGAGAAGAGCTGGATCTAAACTGCTTAGTGAACACGTTGGGGTTTTTTGGTTGAGACGTTCACAAGAGGCCCACAGAGCTGCTCAGGAGAGGGGGATGAGCTCAGCAGAGAGGTGGGTGGGCTCTGTGGCTCAGCAGAAGTTCAGAAGGCTTTGTGTAGCCTCGCTGCCTGCAGCTCCAAGGCAGCCTCTGCTCTCCCTTCAGAGGTGCAATGGGCCAGTGGCTACAGCAGGCAGCGCCAGCTGAGATGTGCACAGGCTGCAAAAACATCTTCAAAGCATCTCACTCCTTGCCATTTCCAAAAAAAAAAAAAAAA
>VWZT01013560.1:34100-46008 GCA_013397055.1 Pachycephala philippinensis | reverse complement strand
AAAAAAGGTGGTTTTTTTTTAATAAAGGGGATCTATTGGAAGAGCGAATTAACAGCTGTATTTGGAATTTTGTTGTTCTAATTTCATTTCCTCTCTGCTGATGGATGGTCCTTTTGTCATTTTAAAGCACAGTCGCTCACCTAAGCCGTGCGTTGCAGATCACAGAAGTTGGAAACTGGGAATCTCAAGTCTTGATTTGGATTCTGTGGTGTCTTAACAAACTCCAACTGCAACGGGAAGTCAATCCTTTTTTTAGGGCTGCAGGGTGTCTAAGTAAGCACACGAGTTTCCATACTCTTGGGGCTCATGGAGGGGGGGAAAACACTTCACTGAGAGACTTGAGGACTGTATTCCTCCAGTTGTGCTGCTGTTATGCCATGCCAAGTAGGAAACTTCTGTTAACTCTCAGAGACTCAGCTTCCCAACCTGAAAATTTCAATGTTTATGTCTTTCTCCCACTGTAGGAAGCGTAAAGTGATGCCATGGAAAAGATATAGGACAGTTATTTTATTAATATATCACATATAAACAAACAAAAAATTAGTGACACCTCCCAAAGGCATTGCTTAATCCAGTGACATGTATGCACCAATGTGCCAAGCTGGATATCCCTAAAACTTTTGCTCATCTGACTTTTGTTTCCAGAAATTGCCCTTCTGTTGCTTGTCTCACCCTACCCACGTGAAGGAGGAGACAGAAAATTCCAGGGGGAGGGCCCATCACATGGATGAACTCATCTTCCTAAGGTGTTTATCCAACATTTCTTTTTGGTTAGGAAAATTCCCAAGCTGTGCTTAGGAAGGCCAACTCCCTCTCCTCGGGTAGCCTTCCCAAAATGTTTGGCTTTTGTTGCTGGTGTGTTACCTCAGGTCAGCTGCAGCAATCTAGAGCAGGTCCTGCTGTTGGTGTGGAGGAGATGAGCCTGAAGAAATGTTTTCCAATTTCGGAAAACAGAATGTCCACAGGATGAAACACTTGGTGTTTTCCATGTTCTGAGCAGAGGAAGGTGAGAATGTCTCAAGCTGTGCAGGGACTTTGAGTCCTTGGGCTTTGGTCTGGGAAACCTGGCTGGGGTTTGGCTTCCCCAGTGCTCCAGTTTGGCTTCCCCAGTGCTCCAGCGTTGTAGCCACACACAGGGGAATATGTACCCAGCAAGTAGTCCTTCACATAATGGATATAAATATGATTCTTGGAATTTACCGAACAATAGGCAAGAGCAGTATTCCCAACAGGCTGGAGGGGAGCAGTTAAGTATGAAGGAAACACCTGCAGAAGTGGGTATCCATTGTTTCCTTTTGATGTTTATCACTGTGCCTAAATCTGGAAAGAATAGGCTTTTGGCCTTCAGAAACAATTTCCTTCCTAGCCTTTATTGCCTGGAGGAATCTGTCCTTCTCGAGCATTCCTGTTTTGGAGACAGTGAAAAGCATCTCTCTGCCTGGGTGAAATTCCATCTCCCACTCCTCTCGAGACTGAGCAGGTAACTTTTATGGGTCAGGTCACTCAGAACGAAGGGCTGTGGTGAGTGACACTGGTGAGGAGCCTCTCGTGGTGGCACAATCTGACTCACAGGACATCAGGCCAGCAGCAGCAGCAGGAAGGCGTGGAGCTGGATGAAGATTGGGACCAGGCTGAGGCTGCCACGTGAAGGTTTCCAGACCAGGGGCCTGACAGGCACAGTCCCATCATCCAGCATTTCTTCAGCCCTCTGACAGATGAAAACCACCAGGAAACAAAGGGAGGGACCAATCCTCATGCATTTTTGATCAGCAGAAGGGCCTGACCCCCGCGTGGTGTGAGGTCATGGGCAGGCCCTCCCTTTGCCTCGTCACCTTTGGAGACAGAAAGCATGTCTCCAAAGCCAGCCACCTCTGCAAGCCCCCAAATGCTCACACAGCTGCAGGAGCCCAGCTCTGCCCGCTCTCCCTTCTGGCCAGCCCCACTGCTGCTCTGGCTGCCTGAGATTTGTCTTCTCTTTATAGCACCTTTTATTATTCTTTTGACAGGCCTTGAATAGTGACGATGAGGAGGCAGGGGCAGCCGTCCAGTGCTCCCAGTGGTGCTGTTCAGCTGCACGGTTGTTTTTTCTCAAGCTGCCAGCTGGTCCTGACACTCTGCTTGTTTTCTCCCCCCTCAGGAGGCATTCTTTTGGTGGAAGCTACCTTGCTGACATTTAAATGGAGCAGGGAGTGCTGCTGGGCTGCCTTCTCCTCCTCTTGCACAGGAGCTGTGCTGCCAGCTTTCTCTTTGACCATGCCCCACTGCTCCTCACCCAGTTCTTGTGCATGCGCAGCAACCCCTTCCCTTCCTTATCCAAAATCTGCCTTCTTTCCACTGTTCTGCCTGTCTCTCCTCGGGCTTTAAAAACTCTGGAAAGAAAGTCTTGATTATCTTCTTCTTCATGCTGATAGAAACAGGAGCAAGGCAGAAAATGGATGTAAACAGGACAGGGTATCTCAGCAAGGCTCTGCACGTGGCTTTAATTCTCTTCCTTCTGTTCCTTCAGCCCCTGATGATTTATTTAGGCTGCCCCAAAAAATAGAGGGTGACAACCACATGCACAGTGCCTGGCTGACAGAGCTCAGCTCACCCTGCCTAAACTGGAAATCAGTCATTGCAGTCATCCCATGGTCATTTGTGCCCTGCACTGGGTTATTATTTCTGTGTACATACTTTCTTAATGTCTCACAGGCTTCACAAAGCTTGGGCAGTGCAAACCTGTGGCTGTTTGCAGTGTTCTTCATGGGTATGGTCAAAGTGATGTCTTTTTCCAGACAGGGACCACAAAAGCACATGGGTTTGGTAGCCATTCACCTCCCACTGAACGCCACAGCACAAATTTGCCCCCCCCAGAATTTAAAATTTCCTCTGTGCTGTTGTTTAATGTGGTGGAAACCTCTGAGTTGTTGAGATGGGCACCAATCACAGCCACAGAGCAAGAAGGGCTGTTTGAGAAGAGGGGATGTGGCTGGGAGGCAGGGCCAGGGGATCACAGCTGGTGCATGCCAGGTGTGTGATGAAGGCCACGTCCCTGCTGTGGCTTTTCCACCTGGCCTCCTCTGCTGGTCCCCCACATCACCACTGGACAGTGGCTTTCAGTGACCAGAAGTGGGTTTATTGATAAACTCAAACAGAAAGAAAAAAAAAAAAAATCTCAATCTCCTTCAAGACCATTACTCTTGCAGTGAATATGTATGGTGAATTAGTGTCACATGCTGTATATTGGATATATTTTGTATTATGTATTGGAATGTATTTTATATGTCATATCTTCTTTTTTTTTTTTTTCTCCTGCATGTTCTGGCCCCGATTACCACAGAGCACCGTGATGACAACAGGTTTACTGATGTCACCTTTGATTAGCATGGTTTAGCAGCCATCAGAAAGCACCAGCCAGAGCAGGTCAAAATGTGCCTCAACCCCCCTGTCCCCCCCCAGATTTATTTACAGTAGCAGCATAAATACATATGAGACAGCACGAGACTGTCATCTCGTTCAGACCGTAACAACCACCTGAAAACTAAATCCATCTCCCTGCTGCTGTGGCAAATCAGCCTGAGAGGTCTCCGAGGCTCCCTCTCTTCAACAGGATATCAAGGAGGTATTCATGCAGCTGCATTTGAGGTTGCAGATCACAGCAAGGCAACCAGGAAAACACATTAAACCGCCACACCTGGGAGAACAGGTTGGGCAACAGCACGAATCCGTAAGTATTTTTGGATTGATCCTAAATTATATGCAACTTTTTTCCCCGGCATTTGTCATGTCTGCTCACGGAGTAAATACCAGAGAGCAACTGTGGCATTTGTACGTGTTTATGCAGCCAGCAGAGCAAGGATCCTTGACAATTTCACCTTCTGGTGTTTTTAAATACGTACTTACAATTGCCTAAATCTCTTGACATGTGCTGTGGCTTGCCAATGCATCCTTTTGATGTTATTGATACCTCAGCATCACCAGCAGACCCCAACCACAGTCGATTCCCACTGAGTTCATCCCTGGATTTATGGTGAGGGGATCCAGCACCAAGACCTTCACCTAAGGACACAGATGGGAAAGCTGCTGAGATGTGCCTGGCTCTGCCTTTAACGCTGGCCACAGAGCATCGACTGCTTCCTGAGAACTGAGGTGACAGAGGTTTCAATTTCCAAGCATTTTCCTTGGACCTTTAGTTTCTGTAAGTTTCGTCATGCTGGAGCAGTTGTCTTGCTTCCTCTCTGTCTCTCTGACTCTTCTGAGGAGACTTTTAAGCCACTAATCAATACAGCCACGTAGATCAGGAGCATTTCCCCCAAGAACAGCAGTGCTGGGATTAAAGCCGTGCAGAGCAACGCAGTTGCAGCTGGAGCAGGGCCTCCTGCATCTGCAGCACTAAAATAAAAAACCCTTGGGATGCAATCATCTGAAAGGGAAGATGACACAGGCCAGGGGTTGATTTGCGAGCTGTTCATGTGGTCTTTCCCCAGCCAGACCCAGAGAGCCTGGCTCAGTTCTCATTATGCTTTGCACTCCAGAAGATGCACTGGAAGGAGAGAAAAGAAATCCTCTTGGCCATCCATCTTTTGGCTCAACTGAGGTCAACATTTTACTGAAGGGTACCACTTGTGAAGAAAGTAAGGTACGTGCAGGTTACTATAAATTTTCTTGGTGTGGAGAGAGACTGGAACATTGATCAGGATTATGATCTTCTGATCTACCAACGTCTGATGGTTCTAGAAGGACCAGCTTCCTTCTATCCTTCCCATTTTTTGCTCACTACAACAGTACCTTGCTTGAATTTTTGAGCAATTTGGTCTTTATTTTTTAATGTTTGCTAACCCTTGTACCTCACTCCCCTGTAGCCCACTCTTTCAGAACAAAATATAAGCCTTTTTATTCACTTAGTTTTTCACAACCAGGGAAAAAAAGATTATTTTTCTCACAGCAGATTTCAGTGATTATGTAAAACTCTGTACTAGTCTAGATTAATCCACCACTCAGGTAGTTTTGAGCAAGCCTCAGCTGGCCTCATAATGATTACAATGAAACAGCAGGTCTTGCAAACCTCATAAGAGTTGCAATTAAGGATTCCTGAGAGATACAAGCTGATATTCCTCTGTTGGCTCCTTGGGCATTTCCCCAGATTTATTGGGTTTTATGATCATATACGCAAGCTGTGATTATGCTTTTAAAAAATAAATTAAAGGAATTAAAATTCAAAATGTTGAAAATCCTGGAAATAGATAGTAAAAATGATGAGTGTTCTGGCTTGACTTACAGCAAGCACTAAGGTTTTCCTTCTGCCACTTGAGCAGTGCACAGTTTAGAAGTCTGTGTATGAATCTTCCGCGTCTCTGTCTACGGCTTTCCAACGAAATGATACTTGGCCACATTCCAGGTCTCAGAGAGCTCAGCAGTTTCCTGCAGGATGTGTCAAGTTAAGGGAAATTTGGTAGGGGCTGAGAGCTCGGTAGGAGAGGAGACAACAGTTGTTTGAGCCTCTCTTGAATTGTAAAGCACAGCGCAGATGTACACAACACCAGCTCAGCTTTGTCCCAGCCAGCTGACTACATTTATGGGGTGCTTTGTCAGAGGGTGTCAGGAATTGTTCACCAGGCCCTTGGTGCCTGAGATGGCCACCTAAAAACAGAGACTAGGCAAGAATAAGAGAATAAAAGTAGGTATTTATGTGAAGGGCCTTCAAAGGTACACCCTGGGCAGCCAAAAGGCTACACCCAAGATGTAACCCTGGTCACAGGTTCTTGACACTTTTATAAGTTTGATTCATGTGCATATCAGGGTTAATTCTCCAAACAAAGAAATTCCACTCTTTTTTCAAATATAGGGTTTTTTTTCTCCTCAGGCAGCAATTTCTACCTGATTTCCACACCCAAGAGGGAACCCTGGTCACGGGTTCTTCACACTTTTATAAGTTTGTTTCATGTGCATATTGGGGTTAATTCTCCAATTATAACCTCAGTTCATGATGTAATTACCCCAAGTTTTCCCCCCTTCAGACGCTTTTACTTTACATATTTTGGGGCCTGGTATCCTTGAAGAGCAAACCTAGAGAGGCTTTGTTATGTCTAATGAGCATGAGAGAACAGTAGATAACAGGCCACACAAAACTTCAGAGTTACACACCAGGCAGTACAGGATTTGAAAAATATAAAAGTTAAAACCTAAGGCATCACTCTAGCCAGAGGAACTGCACCATCAGAAAAGCTGAGAGCCCTGGGGGATCTGCACTGGCCAGCAAGAGCTGTGTCCAGGGTCAGTTCCGTGCAGCTCCACCTCTGGAAGCGGCAGCTCAGGTGCTGCAGGTGGCTGTGAGTGCAGCCTGGGGCAGGCAGACCCTTCCACCCCACTTCCACCCCACTCCAGCTTGGTCCAGGCTCACAGCTGCTCATTGTCCAGGTCCAAACCCCATGATTTTGGGTTATATTCACGAGGAAACGGGCCTAACACCACAGCGAGCATCTTTTCCTCTTCATTTCTGGATCCCTTCAAGACCATGGCAAGTGTTTTGCTGCTGGGTGATGGCAGAGACAGAGTGATTACACGTCCCTCAGAATGCTGAGGGAGGCTTCCAGAACAAGGTTTGCTCAGAAGAGCCACCCTACCTGCTGTATGAAGGTGCCTAGAGGCAACCAAGGGCAGTTATTTTGGGATTTAGAACTGTTAGAATTCAACAGTGAAACCACTTTTCTCCGTTTTAGTCACTTGTCATGGTGACTTTTGTAGGTTATGACAAAATAGGAACATGTATTAATGGAAACAAAGAACTTCCACTCTTTTTTTCAGATATAGGGGTTTTTTTCTCCTCAGGCAGCAATTTCTACCTGATTACAATATTCGCCAGTTTGTAACTATTTCATTTAATAAAAAAAAACCTTCTCCAAAAGTTGTTTTAACTGAGCTTTATAAGCTTTCATTGCTCAATGAAACTTAGTTTATAAGGTATGTGACTGGGAGTCATTCTTCAAATCCCAATTAAAATACATATATAGTTTGGTATTTTTTAATTATCTCAATGTAAAGCAAAACTGGGAGTTTATAAGTTTCAGATGGATTCTTGGGGGTTTATAACTTTGATCTAAAAATGAAATTGCACTCCTACCATTTTCTTAAAATGAAACAAAACCAAAAAAAATCGAGGAAAACCGAGAAAAAATGTGATTTTAAAACTGATTACGGCAGGTATGCAGTAAATTTTGTCCACACGTTTTATAAGGATTTTTACTGGCACTGATCCTAGCCGTGGCACCACATCAAAATCTATAATCAGTCCGCAGGTGCTGATCCAATCCCCTACTCATACTTCACTCAGAAGACTACTGGTAGTCTGTGGTTCTGCTGTCATGCCCAATGGTGCAAATCCACAGACACTTCAATTAAAACCTACAGATGGTTTCTTCTGCCAAGAAACAAAACCAGGCAAAGCCACCGTCCTTGCTCTCCCTCAGATGCTGTCCCTCAGTGGGATGGGCTCTGGTGGCACAGTGACACAGTTCTGCACCTCTTCACTCTAAAAGACAGAAAACAGCCTTTAGAGCAGGGCTTTACCCACTGGATGCCAGAGGTGAGGCTGGCAGAGGTGGTGGATCCAGAGCTGAGCATCAGACGCATGTGAGGCACTGGCAAATTTGGGATGAAGCCAGAGCAGCCTGGGTGAGAGAGGGAAAAAATGGAGAGCTGCCTGCTGGACCAAACACAGGCTCTCCCAGCAGACAAGCAACGAGCGTCAGGAGGAAAAGCAGCTCATTGAAGAGTTTTTAATAGCCAGCTCCCCAACTGGCTGTAATTTTAGCAGCCAGTTTAACTAGGCTGGACTGAGCTTTTTCCAACACAGCCCTGTTCAAAGAAAGCTGGAGAAATCCCTTTGCCTGCCCAAGACCAGATGAGAAGCACATTTCTCAAAGAAGCTTTTACTGGGACACAAATGAGACCCAATACTACAATTACCACCTCAAGCCCTGTGTGTATCCTTCTGTTGGTAGCACGCATTTGATGCCTTAGGTTTTAGCTTTTGTATGTTTCAAATCCTGTATTCCCAGTGTGTAACTCTGCAGTGTCCTGCAGCCTGGGAGCTGCTGCTCTCTCATGCTGAGACAGACAGAACAAAGCCTCTCCAGGCTGCTCTCCAAGGACACCCAGCCCGGCCTAGGCCCAAAATGTGTAACCCAGCATCTTGAGAAGGGGGGCAAGCTGAGGGGAAATTCCATCATTAGCTAAAGTTTAATTGGTGAAATTGGGTTGAGATGCAAATGGAGCAAAGCTCTAAAAGTGTGAAGAACTCGTGACTCGGGGTCCATCTTGGGTGTAGCCTTTGGCCTGCCCAGGGTGTGCCTCTGAAGGCCTTTCAAATAAATATCCACCTTTATTCCCTCACTCCTGTCCAGTCTCTGTTTCTAGGTTGGCCTCTTTAGGCATCACATTTTCCCAACCTCTTATTCTGCTGCATCTGAATATGCTCTTATATTGCATGTGCAGCAGCTTTAAGTTTCATTCTGATCACATTCCTTTCAGGACAGAATTTTTGGGAAATAAATACAATTTCAGTCAAGGCTGGACTCTGGGATGCAGGTATTTTCCCGTTTTGCAAGGGGCACTGTGTTGCACCATAATCCTGTTTTGCCTGGAGAGCAGATCCATTTCCTCAAGTCCTGTTTGGAGGAAGCCAGAATCTTCTGAGCACAGTTCAGAGTTTTGGCTGCAAATTAAGTGTCCCGAGAACAGCGCCCTGTGGGCCAGACTGTCCCCTCCTTGTTCAGCTTCATTCTGGAGAGCTGGCACACCCATTCCAGTCAAGGGAATCTAGATGTGAGCGGATTATCAATGTTTTGGTGTTTGCTGTAGGCCCACAGCCAAGGTGGGAGGAAAAGGCATTTGGCAGAGATGTTTGTCTACGAATGGGACTAGTGGAAGGATGCTGGAAGTCTCAGCCCTTCTTGCAACATGGACAAAGGGCATAAAACTCCCAGCCAGCTCCTCTTCTGGTGGTCCCTCGCTTTGTGACTCACCTCTTGAGCTCAGAAGTTTCCAGTTTCTCTAGAACATGTCTTGGTTCATCAGCAGGCCTAAAGCAGGTGCCACAAGCCAACATCTAAACCACCATCCCAAATCTCCTTGGCCTGTGTGGATTAAACACTTCCCTGCTGCACGTTTAAACATGCCAGGGTCTCGGTGCACGCTGACGAGAGCCAGAGAATTGGGGCTAAAGGTGACCAACTCATTTCTCTGTGCTCTCCCGCTCCTCCTCTTTTTCTCACAACAGCCAAGTGTTAGCACATTACATCATCAGGCCTTTGAATTTCCCTGCTCTTGTCATGTTTAAACTCGATTGTCTAACACTCGCCTCTCGCGCCGTTGCCTCCAAGCTCCTGCAGTCAGCAAACCCACTGCTGACAGATGGTGGGGAAAAGTGGGTTGAGCTGGACAGCTTCCAAAAACTATGTCTAGCCACATGATATGTAAAACACAGGCTCTCATTTAAAATCTGGTCCATTTTTGTTTCTGTTGATCTTCTAGAACTATTTTTATTTTGGGGAGAGTTATTTTCTGTTGGGGATCTTTGTTTGTTTGTTTGGGCCAATGACAAGAGCGTTCTTTCTGGCTTCTGTGCCCTGCTTTTGGCAGTTTCTGAACCACCAGACAGGAAATTCTCCAAAGTATTGCAGCTGATAATTGGCCCCTTTTACTGGAACAGAGATGAAATGGAATAGTTTTCTCAGGTCCTTCCCTTCATATAGAGAAACCCACAGCAATGTATACAAAAAAAAATCTTCAGCCCAGAAATCCTCAGCAAGGGCCACTGATTGATGAAATCTCTGCCAGCCCATGATCTGACCACTGTAAAGACAGCATCTGGACTTGTAGCTTATTAGTTCTCTTTTTTTTTTTTTGTTTTCCCTAAATATTTCCCTCTGAACAGTGTAATACATCAAACAGTTTCCAGCAAAACCTCTGAAAAAGCAATGTTACTTCAGCAGAAGGATACGACTTTCCATAAAGCCTCGGAAAATATTTATGAGACGATTTTGTATTTATTTACTTATTTTTTTGAAAACTTTTTTTTTTTGCCTCTCCCAAGTTAAAATTAAGACATGTATCATGAAATGTCACAGCTTGTTTTCTTGGAGGACCTAAGGCTAGGAAGGAATGCGAGCACGGTAGAGGTATTATATTTGCTACACTTTCATGATTTTAAAAGATCATCTCAACCCTCAAGATGAACATATAAAATAACTAAAAAAAAAAAAACCTCGAATGCATTACTAATACAGTATCATGTTGGAAATAATCTTGAATGATCCCTTAGTATCCCTTCAGCCAGCTTTATTTTCCACCTGGGACAGGATATGAAAAGGACAACCCCACTTTTACTTGTTCCTGTGTATCTAATCAGGAATTGGGATTGCTTCAGTGGGAATGGGGACCACAGGTGAAAGCAAATATTGGAAATTTTGTTCCTAAAATTGGAAATAGTGTTCCTGAGCAGAAGTGTAATGGGCAAAGCATTGTGTTACATAAATGATCTACCTTGTGGTAAAAATGGTCATCTACTGTAGGGTTGTGTGCTGCTGTACAGTTAATGATATCAGGCCATAACAACTGGTATTAATTAATTGTATTAAAAGGTAGTGCCAATTTCAAGGTTCCTTCCGAACCAGCCAGAATGTGATCCTGGGAACTTTTCTGCACCATGCATGCACAGCAGAATAATCCTAATTCCTAGTTATGAAATGCCCACATCACATAAAAGCAAAAGCAGATCAGGAAATAATCAAGGAACAAAAAAAAATTTTTACAGAGATATATTTCCTTGGATTTTTATGCGTTTGGAAAGTTGNCGAACACCACATTTTTTAGTGAAGTTTTTAATGCCTTAGACTCAAATTACGGCGCTTCCATAAAAATGAAAAATAAATTAAAAATTAATATATTTTTCAAAAATGTTGTCATCGTGATTTAGAGAGAAAAAGCAAAAGTCTTAAGGAACTTGGAAAGAATTTCTAAAAATATTTTCAGAAATATTCTTTTCAGAAAATGCTAAGCGTATTTGGGCACCAGAATTGCCCATTCTGTGAATGAATAATAGGTTTATAACATTTCCCACTGTCAGCTTCTAGATATGCAAAAAACACCATGCCATAAAAAAAAAAAAAGCCTCATTTTAGAGTTTAAATACATGTAGAACTGTATTGTGCGTGCTCTCACATTTAAAGCCTTACTGGCCCTGGGATGGATCCTGAGAAATTTTCAAATTGATTTGAGAGCTACTTTCAGAGGACTTTCCCAACTTAGAGGAAAAAAAATTAGGAAAGAAATGACAATTTGAAGCTGCTTTCGAATTGTTAGTTTAAGTGTAGATATGGTTCAAGGAAAGTCATAAAGCTGAATATATTTCCTCTGTGTGGTGATAAGGTCTGTGTGATAATTCACAGAGCTGTACAATAGTGGGATGTATTCAGGACTTGCAAATATAAAGAGATATGGACATTTAAAATTGGGGTTTTTTTTAATGTTTTGGTTTATTTTCCTTCCTTGGTTTACAAAAAGATGCAGTTTTATTTGGAGTGAATTTTATATATATATAATATATATTGGTGACATTTTGATTCAACAAATATAAATTCCACCAATATGAGTTCCAGGGTTCTGCTGTAAAGCTGACCTACCAGAACAAGAAAAGAAAGGTTGGCTTGAGACAAAAAGTGGAGAAGGACTTTACCTTTCTTTATTTTTTTTTCCCCTCTTTCTTCCTTTATATGCCTTAGGTGTCTCAGATAGTCATCCAGACTTTCTAATTGGCCATAAACACCCTCTGGAGCAGATCAACAGCAACATTTGACTGTCACGTGTGGTGTTGAGTGAAATCCCCTCACTTCCTTGTGCCCCACGTCATGGGATTCGTGGCCTTGCTGTG
>VWZT01013559.1:28184-44117 GCA_013397055.1 Pachycephala philippinensis | reverse complement strand
CCAAACCAAACAAAAACCCAAATTTTGAGCATCAGCTTTAACAAAAGCAAAGCCAGCAAGTTCCAGCCTGAGGACATGTGAAATCTCAGCTTTTACTAACAACTGCCCTGCTTCAAAGAAAAAAAAAAAAAATCTTCTCCAAAAGGGGCTAAAGCCAGAAGGCAATTTAAAATGATCTCCAGGCTTAGATTCTAAGGAATGGGAGGGACAACATCTACCTAAAGTTAGTTATTTTTGAATACTTGGGGGATTGAATATTTCCTATGCTTCACTACTCCTTGTCATGCCAGCTTATTAGAATTAATTATTCTCAAACCCTTTGTAACTAATCAAAAGGTCAACAGTTTTACACAGAATCAGGCTCTGCACACTAAGCTGAAAGGCTTCAGGTGCAGCTACATGAGCATGTTAAATCAGATCAAAGGCACACCTGGGAAGCAAATCTCTCCATCACCATCACTTACCAGGTCTGATGTGTACTGCTGAGGGGTCTCCAAGGAGCCAACTGGGTCCCTTTTCAACAAAACTGGGCTGGAAGATCCATTTCAGGAGCACACCTAATGCTCTGGGCCACAAGTTAGTTTAGCACCACATACTTGACAAAAGCAGAGACTTCATCACTTACATCAGTTTAATCATTTTCCTCCTTCCCACTCAAGCAACAGTCTGGGTGAAGAATTTTAAATGCAAACAGAACTCTGACTAATTTTCCAATTATATTTTTATTTTAATCTGGAAAATGTTATTCTAAGCTGCATTATAGACTGTTTATGAAGTTTTGTCAGCATCCTGTAATGGATAGTATGAGAATTACTCAAATGCATTTCTTAGGTCTTGAAAAACAGTAAAGAAGTTCTCTCCCAAGTGACAGTCATATCTGCATTTTTAGCATAGACCTGCAAGTTTCCTTTCTAGGTGAGCCACAGAAATATCCTGTCAAGTTTCTAGCATGAGCTGGTAAGCAATAGGCACAAGCTCATTTTAAGATACATATCTGGAGTTTGATGATTTATTTAAATTTCATTATTTTTAAAGATGAAGCCTTTCAGGGACAGTAACATTCCTTCATGTGAATAGAGGAGTTATTCTTAAGGAGACTATGCCTCCTCTGCACCTCATTATTTTCAATTGCGTTTTCCCCTAAGGACTCTTTCCTCCCTAGAAAGTCTGCTTCTCAAAGACAGCTTTGCAAGTGGGGAGGATTCAGCACTTCTGCTTGTTCCACCCTTCAGAGTGGTTTTCCCTTCATCACTCTGACACACTGCTGCTCATCCAGTCTCACTGTATCAGCCCCCATTTGTTGGGCCAATCTTTCAAGCCATTCCTGTTCTGAAAAGAGGCTCTCAGCAGCAGCAAGCAACTTCAGCTTTTTTTTTTAACATCCCAATCACACAACGCTTGTCTAGAGGGAGACTAAAGATAACTGAGTTATCAGGACACAAATAACTGTGTTACTTTCACAGCAACAAGAAGAGGTGCATCTCCAAACTGAACTGATCTTGAAGATCACTGTGGCAGCCTGGTTTGAGCTGCACAATCATCCTGTGGATCACGACACCTGTGCTGTGCAGTCATGCAGACCCAGCATTTCCAAAAGACGGCTGAGACATTCCATGTTACAAGGCTACAGGGTTATGCTGAACTGGGCTTTGGGATTACTTTTTTCTGGTGCACATTGCAGATTACCTATCAGAAAGCAGTAATTTTCTGTAATTTTGTGCCCAACAGTTCCCACAGTTCACCTCATTTCTTTCCCACTAACACTCCAGTTCTCAAGAACGCTCTGTTTTCAAGCGAGCACAAAGCACTGCTGAGCAACACTCAATCTCAATACAAGCCAAGTATATTTAAAGCAGTCAGATGACTTTACCTGTCAAATGCTAAGGATGTCTGAGGAGGACTTGACTAAAGCAGAACAGGCATGTCTCAGAATTGCTCTCCTGGAACACCTTTATTTCAAGGACTGCAGTTTCTGGATTCACACTACCTTATGAGCGTGCCAGAAGATTTTGGCAGCACTGAGGTAAACAGCAATGGCAGCATGAGTTAGGGAAAGATTTGATGACAAAGAATAAACACAGCTACAAAGAACAATCTAAAAATAATCTGGAAGAGCATGGCTAGTAATTGCATGTCTTCTTGCAAGATTTTACTCTGAGGTTTTACCCCAAAGGAGGAAGGGCCAACCACAGAAGCTGTGTTGGAGCCACATGGCAGGGTCCCCCTCTCAGAACTGGTAAGATGAAAGGAAACTTACAACAGAGCAAGAATTAAGAAAGCCTGAAAGCCATGCAATTTTCATATCAAGTCACGGCACTAATTTTAGCTGGAAATCTTACCTACGTGATCAAGAAAATTCTTCTTTTTGCACACTTGAAAGTACTGAAAATCCCTGGGATATTTTATTGGTCACTTGCAAGTTAGCTCCTAGCTCGTATTTGCTGTTGCCATTAAACAGTGACCACAATAAATAATTATACTTTTCTTACTGCATTTTCTTACTACAATAAATGTAGTTGCCAGCCCATGTAGTACTGCTGACCTGCAAACTGTTCAGGGTCACTGGGAGAACCCTCAAGGATCACCAATTCGTTGTTTAGTAAAAGCTGTTTTACCCCTCAGATTTACAGTGCTCAGAACAGAGACATCTGGATCATCTTGTGCTGCACAGTGCTGCCAAAAAGTCCAAGCAAGGGCCAGACAGTTCTAGGTACAAGCCAGGCCTACTAAGTTACCCACTGGAACTGTAATATGACAATTTTTGTTTAGTTGTTCACTTCTTACCAGATAAATCAAGAAATTATTGCCTAATAATGACTTTTCAGTAGCCTTAACAGATATATCACAACATTTTCTAGATGATTCCAATAGATATTTTTCATGGGATAGCATTTGCTCAGAACAGAACTGGTGTATTTCCCAACAGCAGTGATGGGGCATGTCAAGTTCCATTTACTGTGAGACTTTGGTAACTCTGCAGACTGATTCCTAAATGATCCCCACAAAAAAACTACTTACATCGGAATGAGGCAGGCCTCCAGTTTTAAAGATTCACTAACCATCCTGTTTAAAACCATTAGTTAAGTGCAATTCTCCTCCTCTAGAATGAAACATCACTCTAAATGATGCTGCTGAAACTCTGCAAGCCAACAGCGTTCATAAACCAGCAAATGAGATGTTAAAACTGTTAAGCACTGTTTATATGAAGCAATGTTAACTTTAATTATACCTGTTAGAATAGTCTTGAGATATGTCCTCCAAACATACAAAATATTCAGTCATTTTAATGCCCAATCCATCTTCATTGGTGTTTACAATAGCCATAATTGCTTTTATGGAAAAACAGCAGTAGAAAATGATGAACTTTAAACTACTTGAAATGAGGCCAGCCAGCACAACATGAATGGGCAAGAGCTCATGGCACCATTAGTTTCTCTGTTAGGTCATAAGTAACTTGCACATTTTGATCCAACAGTTCATATCTACAATACAGGGAATCAGCTGATGTAAATTTGAAGAGTCAAGACTGATAAACAACAAGCTGGACTTTTCCAGGTTGAAAGATGGAAACATGTTTAAGGCTGTAAAGTTGGTGAAACACTTGCAGTAGTCAGACACCTTCCACAAAAGAGGTTTGCTGTACATAGCATCTGATCCAGATTTGTGCCAGCACCTTCTTTGTACTTAAAACATCTTGGTGTAACAGAAAATACACCCCACAAACATTACCTGCACCATTAATACTTTATAAAAAAAGCATTTCTACAAATGTATTTTATTTATGGATCTGATGTAGGTTGCATTTTCACTAGGAGACTATAGCAAACTAGTTTGACAAGTCTTTCAAATATGAACAGGTCTCAAGTCAGCGGTTGGTGTCTGATGTGACTTAAGTGGACAAAGATATTCCATACTTAAATTTGCATATTATAAAAATACAGTGGGCATAAATCTAATAAATAGCTGTAGATACTAACACTACTCAGCTCTTAAATATTAGGAAGATTTTTGCTCCTGTGCTTGTCAGTTTTCACAGCCTCAAGATTTATTTCCTTATTCTTACTTGCTCAAGCTGCTTGAGAAGTACCTTGTTTTCACACAAACTAGTCTGAGAAATCACTTACATGTAGAATCCATTCTACAGCTGATTACTTCAAACTTTTCTTCATCAAGCAAAATAATTCTGATCTGTTGCAGTTAAGTTTTCCTTAGCTCCTTACTCTGAAAATGATACATTGTCAAAGAATTAGTTAAGGTCGGTAAAAAAATGGTAATTCCTCTTCTTTATATTTTAAAGAGTAATTCTACCTAAATCTAATTAGGAAGACCTTTAAAATAGATCCTAAATAAACCATCATACAGTAAAATAAAATAAAACCCTTTATACACACATCACCTCACTGAACTAGTGTAAGTTTACACATGTCCTCAGCAATGTAAAAACACTTTGAAATTAGTTTGGCTAATCAAAATTAAGATATTGGCTTGCCATGGACACCTCAGAAAATACAGCTTGCTAGAAACCACCTGGAGCAGCCAGGACAGATGGGTGTCCTGGGAACAGGAGGGCATAAATAAAGACAGCAGTGGGAAGTTAACTGGAGAGGTTTAGGGTTGTTTAAATAACAACCCACTGTTTAAGGACTTGGCACTGAAAGCCAATGGCAATTTGTACAGATCAGAAACCAGTAGGGCAGTTTATAATGTAATCTCCAGCATTGTCTCCATTTCTACACAAACAGGTGCAATTTACTATCACTAAGGTGTCAAGCTGAGTATTCTGAACTCTTGATTCGGAGTATTTTCTTTAGAGAAAAGTTTCTAGTAACACTGAAGTTTTTCACTGAATTCTGTGAAGGAATGCAGTGAGATGGAGCAGCACAAGGCCCAGCATTGCTGAGAGATGTCAGAGTTCAGCACAACTCATCGTGAGCCACACACAGCACCCACCAGTGGACACAACACTCTCAAGGTGGTAACTACACTTAGCAACAAAATCTGAAGAACTACTCAGAGTCATATTTTTTCCCTTTACATATAGGTAACTCCTTGAGCACGTTGCATCAAAATTAAGAATTTACAACATTCTCCTATCTGCATAGTGTTGAGAAGAATTTTAATTTTCTGAGTTTTTGGTATCACTGAGAACTTGTGTCTGATACAAGCTACATTATTATACAGGGGGAAAAAAAAATCGACATTTAGTGTTAAAACAACAAATTAGGAGTGTTTGCAATTTGTGAATGAGAGATTTAGTATCACTAATACAAACTTACTCCTGGAGGAGAAAAACCCCAACAGATTAGTGCAGTCTTCAAAATAATTAACATGGGATCTAGAGAGAACGATTTTGAATTAATTTCTGTAATAAGTGGACTTCTTTAAGACCTGAACTACCTGTTAAAAAGATACTAATTTGATGCTTGTCAAAATTTAACAATTTCTAAGTTGGATTCATCACTCAGGAGTCCTCAGACATTCATCCATTCAGCATATACACACAAAACCATTAGCACCACCAAAGGCTGGGTCACTAAGCCTGGCCATATAGCATCCTTCTAAACCTGCAGCAAGCAGAAAATTTGTACAAATTGCAGACTTCAGCACCCAACAGTGCTTTACTAACCCTACTGTATTTTCCTTCTTTATCAAACATGGAATAAAACTTTTTAAACATCTTCACTTGGCAGCCTACTTCACCTATAGGACAGTTTAATCATTAGAATGACTTGCACAAAAAGAAAAAAAAAAGTCTTATTTCACCAAGATAATTTTAAAAATACTTACTGCTTTTTAATGTAGAACAGCTAAAGTAAAGACAACATTGAGTATCCTTTAGTTTAGAGGACTAAAGCATTCTTCAGCCAAATGTTACCCAGAGAAATGATTTTACTGAGTGGTCTCTCTTAACTTTGCTCTTTGAGACTGCAGACTTGCAGGGATGGTTGCAATCCATGCACTGTAACACAGATCAGTTAACCTAAACAGGACTGGAAATGTCTTGAAGTCATTTAAGGATGCTCAAGTAAGAGGGGAAGACAGGGTAATAACATTAAGCAGGAGTCATCAATAATTAATATTAAGACAAATTAAGTCATTCAGGTGCTGCCCCCCCTCTTCTGTACAATGTTTGACAGTGAAATGCAACTCACCCATTTTGCTGCCTTCATCACTTTGCCCCTGCAGACTAAAACTGCATTCCCAGTAAGAGTTCTCAAAATAAAAAGCAAATCCTTTAAATGAAAATTTAAGTTTATTTTGAAATTTTTAAGTCATTTCTATCAATTTAGACACAGTTTGACATTATCAGATCATTTACAATGATTCATGGATAAAGATTTGGCTTTTACATTCAAATGTTAAATACTTCAAAATAGCTTTGTCATGTTATTTCCAAACCAGAAACACTAAAGAGCATTTTATTTTGCCTTTCAACCATCTTTGTTAATTAACAGACTTTTGATAGCTGCTGTAGTTGAAGGGGAACGTGCAAAACACCAAAGGAATTATTTTGTTTGAATTAAGTGAGTACCTTAATTACAGTTCCAGATTTAAGACTCGTTCACTGTAGCATCAAAAGGCAGTGCTAAGAAGAAAGACGTGATTTTTTTTTAAAAAATATATTTTCCTCAGGTAGACTGCAGAACCTGACTGAGTTAAAAGCCTCTTCATGAAGACAAAAAGGTCTTGCTATCTCATGTTAACATCATTCAGTCTTACAGTTAAGCAAGTTTTGTCCAGTTTTCATAATTATTTTGGAAACTATTATAAAATTTCATCTCTATCCTAACACAACCCTTGTATTAGTGTTTAACAACAAAATTCAATTTATCTATCAGACTTCATTGTGTTGATTTTATTGCTTACTATAGTTTATTTTCTTACTCTCTAGCACTAATTTGAAATTGGATAAACTAAAAACATTTGCAGGGAAGAGATTTGACCAATTTGCCCATTCTGGCAAGGAGGGTGTCCCTCAAGCATGTGCACCATAATTAACTGTTCCAAAGTGAATTCCAGACTGCTGCTCTCCAAGAGGGACAGCCTTCCTACCAAGCATCTGAGAAGTTCAAAACTACTCCAGTTTGTAAAAACAGTATGAGCTCCAAATCCCTGGGAAAAAAAGCTTATACATTTTAGATCTATACATTCTTGAGACTACAACAATATGCTGGCAAGGGGAATCTCAGAGGAAGGTACTCAAACAGCTCGGATTCCTTTGCATACACCTCAGCACAACAGGCTGCTGCTGCTGCCTTCAGTCAGCAAGCAGCACACCATGGAAGATCTGGGACAACAGCAGGAACTGTCTGCTGGAATCAAGCCTTTGTACTATTAACATATTTGCGGCAGGGGGGAAGCACAGATTTTGTTTTGCGAGAGGGAAATGCTTCTCAAATCCATAATACATTTTGTCCCCCACCTTTATTTTCACTGTCTGATGGATCATCATCAACAGTGTACCAGAAATGCTCTTATTGCCTGATTCCAGAAGTCTGCTGTGTTTCAAGAAGCACAGGCACATTCCCTGCTCAGGTACACACAGCAGCAGGTGTGAAAGGTCTGTTACATTACAGTTTAGAAGCCATACAAGAAACACAAATGCAATCCTAATCTCCCCTGCTGACAAAGTCTGTTAACCTACTTAATCCACAGGAATGATGATATGTAGCTCAATTAAACAAGTGTATTCATAAGCCTTTACAGTATACAGAAAACTCAGTTCTGTCCCCTGATGCTGTTTTCAAGTTTGTTTTATTCACTCTTTTGGATGACTATAAATAAGTGTTTCCACTATGGAAAAGAAAATTAGCACAGTACATTTTCATGACTGGGGAATGAATTTTTCTGAAGACACCTTCCAAAGGGCAAAAGCTTAGAAAAAACAATGTGAATGTTGAATTCAGTTCCATATAAAGTCCCTTGTACAAATAAAAAAAAATAACCAACCAAAAAAACCCAAAAAAAAGGAAAAGAAAAAAAGAAAAAATTAAAGGAAAAACTGCAAGGCCCAGGATGATTTTATTGCTTTTCTTCAGTTTTTTCCTTGGTCTCTTTCTTCTCAGATTCTCTGCTCTCTTCCTTTACAGAAAGCTCTTCTAGTTTTTCAGCAACTTTATCAGCACTATCATTTTTGTCTGTGCCTGCTAAAAGATTGGTTAGGAAAAATGTTACATACAGGCAGTAATGGATTTTCCTGTTAGAAAGAGTAAAGACAGAGGGTGAGGGGGGTGGGGAGAGACAGCTGGTATTGGACAAAAATAAAGATATTCTTCACTGACCACTGGAGTGACTCATTCCATTTCTTTTCCTCTGGTAATCACTTCAGATGTCAGAATTCAAGAAACACCACTCTTATACGTTAATCACTACATGAGGGCTTAATCACAGGGACTGAGCAGTGTGTAACATCTGGCCAGCTGTGCTGCTACCAATAAAGTATCCAGACAAGTCCTTAGCTTCTTGTCATCCTAACCAAAAAAAGCGAAGTCAAGTTCCCCAGTCTGAAATTGGGGGAATAGAATTCTTAAGACTGGAAAACTCCAATCTAAGTATCTTCAAGAACGTTGACTGCAGACCACTGGTAGTCTGTTCTTAGGAAAGATGGAAATGTTTATTATATTTACATGGTGAGATACCTTGTCACACAGGCAATTCTAAAGGGAGGTGCAATAATCTATTATAGACTTGTGAACAACTTCATACACATTAAAAACTAAAAAAAAGGTTAATTATTATACTTGCATGATTATACATTTGTGAAATTTGGGAAAGGGACCTGGAAGGAAGGAAGAGCACTGTGGCTGCAGTGTTCACAGTTCATTTGTGTACTATAAGCCATAAATGCTTCCTCGGTAGCCTTTCCACAGCAGCCATGTCCCAACAGCAACTGTAACAGCCTTCTACAGCAAAGAAGGCCATCGTCGCTCCTGTGAGCTCTTACTCTCGCAGACAGAAAAGCACCTGAACTGAAGGCTGCAGTTCAGCACAGAGTGAGTCTGCTGGAACACGACACTCCAGGGCACTGTAACTACTCACACAGCTCAGAAATGTGCCACCAGTTACGCTGAGACTACCTTACCTTTCTTTGCTTTCTTGCCTACTTCATTCCTGCATTCTTCAAATTTTGCCTTGAATTTCTGTGCATCTGTTTAAGGAAAGATGAAATATTTTTTCATTACTTTTACTGCCTCGCAACATTGAATACTTCTAATCTTGAAGAAAGATACCCCAGGAGAAGCTATGTGTAAACAGAATTTGTAGGGACTTATGGAGTAATCTAGTAAATCATACAAGATGCAAAATTCTTCAATCACATCTTTGTGCAAAAGCAATTTATCTTCTTCAGCAAGTTTACTAAAGCAGCTTATTTTGCAAAATATTCAAAATGTAATGCCAGCAGGGGCTGTTTTGTAGTTATTGCAACTCCCAGCTGTCTGTAGCCTAAAGGAATAGGAACATGATGTCAGAGACTGCTAATACAACTATCTGTATGCAAAAGACTGAAGATTAGCTTTGAACTGCTATCCTTGCCAGCTATGTTATACCCTAAGAGTTTTCCACAACCTGACCATAGCTGGGGTTCTTAGCACCAGCAAAGGGGGATAATGGCTGTTTCACCAGTACAGCATCCAGGCTCTGTACCCAAGGGCTGTTCCTCACTAAAAGAGCTGACAATGCATAATCTTCATTACGTTCTGGTCTAAGCCACCATTCGATTCAACAACCATTCCAAGCAGCTGATCAAATTCCAGTAATGTTTCTACACAAGTAATACAAGCAACAAGAGACTGGGCAAGGAGCTTCCTGACAGCAGAACGACCAAGGTGGTACTAGCCTGGTATCCCAGGCTGGTCTAGCTGACCACAGGAGGTCACTGTTGCCCTACAGGAATTTTGAAGGCACTTTGTAACTGGTCCAGGAAGTGTTTGTATCGATTCCTTTCCAAGCATCTCAAACAGGAGAGACACCTGAAGGACAAACTTATCTCTGTTCACCTGTCATCTGCTTAGTCAGTACTGCAAAGGGCAAACAGGAAGAAAGGACTACTCCTTCAAGGCAGAACATTCAATAAGCTGAACAGCCTCTACCAGAAAGAGGGAAAGACTTTTCAGAGATGAGCAAGTAGTTACCATTTAATTTCCTACTTGATCATGAAGCAAGCAGTAAGCAGGTGGACCAGAAAGGTTTGTTTGGCTAAACAATAAGACATTGGAGACTTAAGGCAAAGGAAAAAGGCAAGATATACTAAGTTCTTTCCTGATGTAGTCAAATCCATCAAGTTTTAAAATACACAACCACTTTATGATCCACCCTAGTACGTAGGGAGAAAAGGAGGCTAACACACTAAACTTGTGTGGCAAATTGT
This sequence comes from Pachycephala philippinensis, assembly GCA_013397055.1. Classification (NCBI taxonomy): domain Eukaryota; kingdom Metazoa; phylum Chordata; class Aves; order Passeriformes; genus Pachycephala; species Pachycephala philippinensis. The sequence goes on along the minus strand of VWZT01013559.1, from coordinate 33,748 downwards.
AAAGCAAGAAATGCAACACTTTTTCATTTTGCTTCTTTAAAAAAATAAAACCCAAACCAACAACAAAACAAAACAACATAAAACACCTCTGCCCACAAACACTCCTTTGATTTAATCCTAGCTGATCCATTACTAGAGTTACTGTTCTGGTACTCAGTGTAGTCACTCCAGAAAAACCCACCAACTAGTATGGTGGGTCTGACTAGCACTTTTCACTGAGGGTTCCATTTAATCAAAACAAAGAAGATACTACATACTTAATTAAAAAAAAAAAAACAACAAACCAACCCAGATGTTCTGCTAATGAAGACGGACCAGAAATATCAGGTCAGGATCTCCTTGTTTCCAATGCAAAAATCTAATCTTAACTACAACTGAGCACCTGAATTAAATGAAAGTAAGCTGCATGTGAGTCTCTTAACTGCCTTTAGTTTTATTCTAATTGGCATTGCACTTACATGAAATGGCTTAGGTTAAAAAAGGGCCTAGGGCAGAAACTGTACAAATACTACTGCAGATCTAATTACTACACTGTTTGTCAACAGATATAGTTAAGTGATTAACAGACTTCTCTCAGATAAAGAATTAATTAGCTAACACAACCATGCAGGGGTGAGATACAGCATGTCTCCAACAATGGTTTAGAGCACTGTTAAGACAAGCAGGGTAACATAACAGTTTACAATCAGTGTAAGTTCAGTGCCAGTCCACTCACTCTCTGCGTTTAGAAATCGGATTGCCAGAAGTTCGGGCTTGGGGCTTTCATCTGCAAAGTCAGCATGTGTGTTCCAGACCCATGCCCTGTCGCTCCCAGCGTTAGGCTTCAGCTCCATTAAGGGTGTGACTGAAAGGAAAGCATTAAAAGATGTACAGAGCACAATAGTAAATGTTTTCCACACCACCCTCCACACCTCAGTGACAACAGGCTGCGATGCTTACATAAAGCACTTGACACAGAATTACTTTGGGATAAATATAAGACAATGGTGCCCATACATATTTTTCCTTACACTGTCAAATAAAATGATGTAAGACCATTACTGTGTGAGAGGATGCTGGATTCACTACTGTTAGGAAAGCTGGATTCAATTTTTGTTTAAAACAGATGACTGTTATACTAAGATGCAATCACTGAGCACATATCTGAAGTACAGGCAAATTATTTAGGAAAAGACATCCAGACAAACAACACTCATTCTTCTTCTGCACACCAAAACTACTACCAAAATAATTTTAAAAAGCACTGTTCCTTCAATTAGTCAACAGGTTAATTATCTCTCCCATCAGTTTAAAACCGTACTACAAGATATTACAGAATTCTGCAGTGCTGCAAAGTGTACACAGTGTATTTTCAATCTGTTTGCTCCCTTCGAATAAATGGGGCCCTTTCCCTCCAAGACACTACAATTGCCTCACCTGACTGACTGGAGAAGCTGAAATGTTACTTCCCACAGTACCTCAAGAATTTGTACATTACAGACATGCAAAGTGTAAGCGGGGCTTTTTTTCTGGGTCCTGTCTAGTTCAGGAGAAATCTGAAGAGTCTACTCCCTTCCCTGCATTTTTAAAATCTAGAGATCAAAACACATTTTCCTCCATTTAATGCTTTGCAGAAACGAAGAGAGTCCTTTTGTCTGACTGTGAGTCAGCATAAATTCAATAAACAAATCTATATGGAGAGCAGCTTTTCCACGAAAAAAACCTAAACAACTTTTGACATGAATACTACAAATTCATCATTTATTTCCCTATACAAAAGGTTTATTCCTGCTGGTTGGTGACTACACTGCTTCCATATTTGCCATTTCATTTACTGAACACCTGTGTCCTCTGGACAGTTTGATTTCTGAAGGGATCTACCCAAGAAAACAAGCATTATTGAGGTTTGCATTAAGCTACTTCGTATTTCAAGTTATCTAAATGTAGTTTAACTCCACAGAACACTATATATTCCTCATATAAAAATCTGAGTATCACCAAAGCAAGCCAAGTATCACCATATTAGTCTACTTGTTGCAAATTGTGCTGACTTTCAAGTCTGTCTTGCTCTTTCACGTTTTTTTAATTCAAAGAGGCTTCTTTTTTGAATGAGTCAGCCCAATAGAATACATTCATTTCAGTTTATTTCACAAGCAGAGAAAGGCAGACTCAGATTCGCTTAGCACCTCAGTCTCTGTTTTCTGATAGCTAAGGCATTGATTCTAGCAATTCAAACATTTAGCTCCAAGTAGTAAATTATTACATCATGTTTTTTCTCACTCTTTTACAAAAGCAAGCCAGCATACATTAAATTCTTATTCCAAACAGTATTAAGACCTACATGTTCAACACTCTATTAATCATTAAAATAAACCACACACACTGGAAGCAATCACATAGTGTCTGTCTATCACAGCTAAACTTTAAAGTGTCTTTAGTTAGTCTTAGAGCACTATCAGACTCTAAAGGAAAAAACCTTCAGCTTCCTTCCTTTAATAAAAATAACCCCTCATGCTTTTTGATACCTGAAGCCTTGTATAAACAGCAGGAGACAACCATACTGAATTTCTACAAGCTTATTTTTTCAAACAAGAATAAGTATAGCAATGTATAACATACTGTAATGGTTTGCACAGATTTTTAGGGTTTTATCCCTTCGCATGAGGAGGCGAATTGTTCCCTTCTCCTTGTGTTTCAGGAGTTTCACATCACCAGTTCCTCGTTCTTTCCATTCCGGAAGGTCATTCTCAGATGCGAACCGGAAGAGCTTTGCTCGCCTTTTAGAACAAAAAATTTAATTAACCTCCATGTAATTAAACATTTAATAAAACACCACACCTGATGGAACAGCACAGTTCTTTTTAAAAGGCACACACAAGAAGAAAACAATTCCTTTTATAAGATTCCCTGTTCAAATTCGATATACACATTTAGAAACCAATGTGAGAAATTAAAATCTAATAAGAAAATATTAGGAATTATGTAATAACTGTACTAAAATTCTGGACACTCTTAGGGGATGATAAACATATTTGCTGTAGGCAACCTTTTAAATTCAGGTAGCTAATTAACAGGTTTTGCTATAGCCAGAGTTCACCATACCAGCTGTCAGAAACTGACCATCACTTTAGTTATTACCACAGTCTGTATAAGGAGAACTCAAATCCCTCTTCCAGATGAGCAATACCATTCTGTGATCAAGTAAAAGCAGAATTTTTTAAACCTATTTAAAGCAAGCACATCAGGGATCAAATTCAAAACACTTCTTAAGCCTTTAGGGTACATTTTTCTTCAGGAAGATCAAGCTATCCTGATCTGACAATAAGCATAATCTTAGGATAAACTGTGTTGAAGACAACAGCCAGGAACTGCCACAGATGTCCCAAGACTGTACTGCAGCTGTTGCTTTTATTATGTCAGTACCTTGTACATCATCCTTCATGCAGGGATGCATGGCAGCAACACCATACACATCTCATTTCTTTCCTCCCAAGACACTTGTTTCATATTCTGTGATCATAATTTCAATAATTATTACCTAAGTTGTTGTTTTCTTTTATGCTAAACAATGCTAAAGCCAGATTCGTGCTATCAGCTCCCTTCTATGGTTCCAGACTGCATTTTCTTGGGGCAATATCAATCATCCCCCGCTCAATCTCTGCCATCACAGTGCAGACCACCAGATTAGATTACCCCTTCATACAGAGATTGCTACAAGTTACGCAGCTTCTTATAAACATTGTCAAGTTTAAACCTAATGAACATTGAGATAATAGAGAGAAATGTTCTACTTACATCTTAAAGAGTTCTTCCTCATCCTCTTCCAGAGTTTTTATTTCTTGCTCTGGAAGGGAAACTATGGGTTCAAACTGAGGATCGTGGTTAGAATCATCTGCATTTTCAGTAGAAGTATCGTGCTCCTCGTGTGCTTCCTGAGGAGAAAAAAAAAGAAAACACAAACTTGCTATGTACCCAAACACTGAAGTACTCATATCTGTTTAAAACATTTATGACTGTTCAGCAACTAGATCTTAGTGACTGAAATACCCCGTAACAGTAAAGAGGTATCATTATACCTGAAAACAAAGGACTTTCAAGTCAACATACAGTTACACGAAGAAAGAAAAAGATGCTCATGCAGTGCTAGGTGTTTTAATCCTACAGCTCATGAATTGTGCAGAGGTTTGGCCTTGGAGCAATAGCTCTTGGTTATGGAAAAATAATTTCTTCAACAATTTTTCCTATGCAACGTGTTTTATGCTACTAAAGCCCTACTATTTCTTAGTGCCTAATGACCCATTATTAATGGGAAAATTAGAAAAAAACCCACACAACATCAAAGCAACCACCTAACCCAGCCTAAGGGACACATTGCACCCCAAGTTCATCATCCTGTCTTATGTGTTAGAATCACCCACAGTCAAAGATACTTTGAGACAGAGCTGTAACACTCATGAAATAATTTAAGTTTCTTGCTTTAAGACTCCTCAAGGAACTTCAGGTTACAGGTACATGGCCAAAATAATACTTCCTATTTAAGTTCTTCAGGAATCTGTCAGGGCATTCATTAAGCTTAAGAATGGTTTTTACTACGTGACTATTAGGTAAACGATAAACATCTCTAGTACTTCATACATATGGACTGCTAAGAAGCACTCAGCACACAAGCCTAGGAGGGAGATTCATATGTAAGTTTAACAAAGCCACGAAACAGCTATCTCGGGTCAAGGGAACTGATTTGGTTTTTTTTGTTGCTGCTTGAGTAACAGAAAGGAAAACCAGTCTATACATCGAAGATAATTAAATAATATTTTTACTTTACAAATGAAAGAGTCCACTCTTACAGGCTCTATTCACAATGTCCTTTACAGAGCAGATATACACCACTTGTGCATAAAGCAACTGAAATAAAGCAGTCTGTTTTCACTACATAGTAAACAAAAGAAAAAAGAGGGGGCGAGGGAAAATTAGGTAAAAAATGTTGCAAAATAAAATCTAGTTGTATCAATGACGTCACACAAGCTATCGCCAGTTTTATGTCCCCAGTGTTCCAACACGTAAAAAAAAAAAGCCAGAAAGGCGTTACGTCACATCTGTTTCCAAAAAACAGGAAAAGAGATGTTAGCTAAACTTTTATACATTGTATCCTCCTGTGTAAGTAGCACATCCCGCCTGGTAACTCATCATGCGTTCTGCGCCTGAGCAATTAATTACACAGACCATGAGACATGCACAATTCCCAGCAGCCACATGCGAGAACGTGGATCCCGTTATCACGATACGATCCCGCCCTGCCGCGATATAAAGCACGTGGGGAACTGCTGTGGCACGAGGGCTCCGGCCAGCGGGGCCGGGGGAGGGGCGGAAAGAGGGAGGAGAAGAAGAAAGGAGGGAAACGGGGAGAAGGACCACCCGAAAGATACCGGGTCGCTGGGGCTCCCTCATGCCGGGAACGGCCGAGGCGGGTGGAGGGGCCGGCCCGAGGAGCCACACGTGCCCGGAGCGGCCGCAAACCCCCGGCCCCGCGGGCGCGGCGGCTCCAGCCCCCAGCAAGGCCCAGCGCCCGTCCCCCCCGGGCCCTGCCC
>VWZT01013559.1:1578-27960 GCA_013397055.1 Pachycephala philippinensis | reverse complement strand
CCCCCCGGGACGCGTTTTTGTTGTCCCGTTTCGCAGGCGCTTTTCCCATCACCCCCCGCGCCATGGCGGCGACCGCCCGCGTCCCGGCTCAAGATGGCGCCCACGTGAGGGAAGGGGTGATGTGTGAGTTGCTGTTTTTAATATGTTTAAGGGCCGCAGGTGCTCCCGGGCGCGAGGAGCGGCAGCGCTGAGGGGCAGCGCTTAAAAAACAACCAGATCGTTCCTCTGCCGTCATTCTCCTCGCAGCGGCTCGTCCGTGAGGCTACGGCCCCGCCCCGGGAGGTGCGCGGGGTGGCTGAGGGGCTGGCGGGACTATGGCGGAGGAACGCGAGCGCTGCGACCCCGACCGCGAAACGGCTCCTGTGGCGGAGGCTGGAGATGGGGCTGAGCCGGACAGCCAGGCCGGGGAAGACCCCGCGGAGAGCTCCGACGTATACAGATACATTAAGGGAGACTTGTTCACCTCCGAGATCTATAAAGTAGAGATACAGAACCTGCCCAAATACATTGGGTTTAATGATGTGAAAAAGTTCCTTGCCAAGTACGGGCTCAATCCTCACAAGATAAAACTCTTCGGGAAGCAGACGTTCGCCTTCGTGACGTTCAAGAGCGAGGAGGAGCGGGACAAGGCCATGCGGGTGCTGCACGGCGCGCTCTGGAAGAGCCGCCACCTCAGCGTGCGCCTGGCCAAGCCCAAAGCCGACCCCATCGCCAAGAAAAGGAAGCAAGAAGAGGATTCGGAGCAGGGAGAGGCGAAGCGTCCGGCTCCCTCCGGAGAGGAGCCTCTGAGCAAGCGGATCGCGGATGTGGTGACCCCGCTGTGGAACGTGCCTTACGAGGAGCAGCTGGCCCAGAAGAAGCAGGAGTGCGAGCAAGTGCTGCAGAAGCTGACAAAGTAATTCCTGTTTGTAACGTAATGTGTACAAGACTTGGCCTTATGATGGCATATAGCTAAATTCACACCAATTGACAAACCAAACCTCTAAACTGAAGTGAGTTAGATGTAGGACAAAACTTGGATTCCCAGTCAAAGTAATCACAAGATAATTGCGATGCTACAGCCGAAAAGCTGTTCCATCTAACAAAACTTATTATTGATGTTCTTGGTCACCTTCAAAAGATTGCTTAATGAAGGGGAATTGATTTTAAAGCCTGTTATTCCATAAGCAGAAGGATGTTTGTGCCCTTAAAAAAATGGCATTGTCACATGGTGTTAAGAGAGAATCAATCTGTAGAGGTGGCAAATTACTACTGGGATTTTCTCTTCTAAAATACCTCCAAATTTTATGCCTGGCCTCTGGAGATCAAAGTATCGCTTCTGTCTCTTGCCTTGGATAAAACTGGCATTCTTTATCATGCATGGGTACGTTGATGAATCCAGTACATAACCATTATAACTACATTTAACACTTATTTTTTCATGTTACAGCTCTTACAAAGTTGGAGAGGGTTTGCTTGTTAAAAAGTTCTGGAAGAAATACTCTTCCGTGTGATAATCTGATTCTTTTTTGTGCCCTATACAAAAAAGACGTCTTGTGCATCTCTTGACCTCAGTTTTTCTAAATGTGTGCTTTACACTTTTTGTTTCTGATTCGGGCAGGGAAATAGGAAATAACAACAGAGCTTTATTACCCTGGTTGTTCCTGCAGAAGCAGAAGTTTAATAAATTATGTTGCCCAGTGGAGGGAGTGAAAGCATCACCTTTACAGGTAATGTAATCTCAGGTAAAGTGGGGAACAGGGTTAATGAGCTGAGGGTTACGTTCATTATTTGGTCTTGAGAGACGGTGGACAAACTGAGTATTCAACTTCATCTTGTAATAAATTATGAATTTTAGATGTTGTTGCCTTTCATGTAAATACTGTGTGGAAATATTTACAGGAAGCAGAAAAATTGATAACTGGATATTCTAACTTTAAAATGAAGATGCTGTCCTTGCAAGCCTGTGTTGTAAGCTAATACATTCCTCAACAGAGGCAATATTTAGCTTTTTGAATAACAAGATTTACTAATACTTTTTTATTATTACTGTTAGTTCACACACATCAAAATCCACGAGTATCTTCCATATGAGCTAAATGTCCTGTGTCCATTTTCAAATGCATTTAACCACATGAGATTTGTTTCAGGAGAAACTTGGCATGTACAAATAAATGCTGTGTAAATATCTTACATAACTTTATTTTAAATCTAGACTGAATATCGCAACAAATGTGAGTTCTTGATTGGGATTGGTGTAAATCAAGAAGACAAAACTGTGGGTTGTCGTCTTGGCAAATATAAGGGTGGTACATGTGCTGTAGTGGAGCCATTTGATACTATTCACATTCCTGCTATTGCCAAAAAAGTAGTAAAAGCTTTCCAAGACTACATAAGGTGAGCATAAGTAAAATGAGTTATCCATAAAGGTTTTGATATCTTAATAAAAAATATTTATACATTTGATTAGTGTTTGTTCTGAGCTTTAAGATCTAAGATATACCAGTCTCAAATTATAGCGATTCTTTGTTTCCACCTTGTGCCTGGATGATGGGGTGTTTTTCCCTTGCTCCTGCTCAGCTGCTCAGAGATGGGGGGACAGGTACCAGTTGAACACAGCTTTATTGCAAGCAATGGCATGTGTAAGTCTGCAGGAGAAAGTCTGTGTTACTCAGGAGCTTCTTCTACTAACTGTAAAGAAGTACTCAGAAAAACACTTCTGAAAGGAGGAATTGAATAACCAAGGTCCATTGCTTCCTTGGATGAGGAGAAGAATCATCCTACAGCAAGGAATAACCCAAAAGTTGCATATTTAAGCAAGAGTACTTTTTTTAGAAAAAGGAACGCTTTCATTAAAAAGCAGTTAAATCCTCAAAAGTGGAAACCTCAGAAGAATCATGAAGATGGAAGACTTGAACGTGGTATGAAGCAGAGAAGCTAATGAAAGCATTATGAAAAGTTATGTCATTCTCTGGACGCAGTGAGAAGCTGCCTCTTGCCTCTGTAATTTTGCATGGGTTGAAACGGGTAAGAGGATTGTGAGAAGGGACAGGACAGATTATTTTGCTTTAGGAGATACTATCCATCAGTCTTTCTTAGTTGAGATGTGGAAGTCATTCTTTTCCTGACAAATCAATGTACCCTCTGTTTGTACTTAGCATTTTTTCCATCACTTCGCATAGTGACCTTCTTTTGATACACTAAACTGCTTAATACTACACAAAAAAAAAAATTCTCTGTATAAGTAACCAAGCTTCTGCAAATTACAGGTCAACTCCTTACTCCGTGTACAGCCCCGAAACCTACGAAGGTCACTGGAAACAGCTCACGGTCCGGACCAGCCGGAACGGCCACATCATGGCAATTGCTTATTTCAATCCTCAGGTACTTCACTTGCTATGTAATGTGCAGCACAGACTCACAGCTTTAGAACTACTTAAATTTGATTTTGTCAATTGTGCATGCAAAAGAGAAATAGAAGAATTACTTGGGGTAGTTTACCTTGCATCGCCACTCTTGATTCTATTTAGACTAATCTGATGCATGGAAATGAACAAGTCATACACTAAATCATATCTTGAAGTCACTAAAATGATTATTTTCCCTTTTTTTCAAATGAAACCGTTAGAAATTGAGTAAAGAAGAGCTAGCTGACCTGAAAATCTCTCTGGCAAAATACTTCACAGAAGGGATGGGAAAGAGCAGTGGTGTTACTTCTCTGTACTTTGTGGAGGAAGGACAGAGGTGAGGGCATTGACTTTGCTTTGGCAGATCTTGGTGGTGGCTGGGTTTTTGGTGTTTGTAAAAAAGCAGTTAGCACTTTCATAGCCTTGCTTTGTCTACTTCATAGAAGTAGCAGCAGTATTACTAATTTGTTGAAGTTACCTTTTCCACAAGAGACTCCCGAGTTTCCCGTTCTCTGGATAAAGGCAGCTAGAGTTTCAGTGGGTGAACCCACTGGCCATTGCTGGCTGTCAAGCTGTAGAAGTGTTTACTGCAGTAGATGAAGAGTTATTACTATCAAGTAACTTCTGCCTTTCTTCCCTATTTATGTGAATTTTTCAATCTCCCCATCCTCCACAGAGCACAAGGCTCACACCATCTTCATCTAGAGATGGTGAAGGTCCTTGCACTCTGAGACATTAATGGCCAAGGAGTCTCTAAGAGCAGCTGATAAATGTTACTGATTAGGATGTAGCACTACAATTTTGTGATGACTACAGCTTTGGTAAAGATTGTAACAAACATGATTGTCTTCTTTTTTGGTTTTGTTTCCCCTTCTCTATTTTGTCTCCCCATTCCTCCCCTACCCCCAGGAAATCTCCCAATCTAGAAGACTTGCCTTTGGAGCATGTGGCTGGTGATAAGTACATATATGAAGAACTCCTTGGCCTAAAATTCAGAATTTCTCCTCATGCATTTTTTCAAGTAAGGATGATGTGAAGCTGCTCATTTAATTGGATTTGCATGAATGCTCTTGAGCTTGACTAATGTTGTGGAACAAGATGTTACTTACCTAGAGATTTAACCTTTTATATATTTGGTGTGATTAAATACTAGTAAGTATTGTTTGGCTGTAAAAGCAGTGAATGACTGTAAGCTTGATGGGAGCACATTGAAGACAACTTTTTCTATTTACTAGTTCATTATCCTTTTCCTTCTGTTTCATGGCAGCTTTTTGTAACACTGAACATGCAATAATACAGTTCAGGAGTCTTGTATCACTAATTTGTGTTTGCTTTCCCAAAACTTACTTCTGCCCTTCCAACACTTTAAAATGTGTTTTAAACTTATAATGATTTGTTTTTTAGAAACAAGAAAACATGCTTTACTAAGACTCATTAAAACATATTTACTATTTATGAAGAAGTAGATCTATTGGAAACTTAATTTCCCAGGTGAACACACAAGCTGCAGAAGTTTTGTACACAGCCATCGGGGAGTGGGCACAGCTGAGCCAAGGGAGCACTGTGCTGGACGTCTGTTGTGGGACGGGAACCATTGGGATTTCTTTAGCAAAGGTTGGCAATTTCTCTTCCTGGATAGAAGCTACTTTTTACCTATTTTTAACTGTGGCTACAAGAAAGAAAATACATAATGTATGTGAAATGCAACAGATTAGATCTTAATTTTTAAAATTAAGTTGTAATTGAACTGCCTGCAGCTGCTTTAGCACATCATTATGAAAGCTCACCCTTGTGTTGAGCAGCTTAGGTAGGAGTCAAAGTCCCTGTTAATTGCTGATGCTATGAAAAATTATTAAATTCACATACACACATCACAGAGGGATCTTTTTCCTTTGATGGTACAGAGAGTGAAGAAGGTAATTGGAATTGAGCTCTGCCAAGAAGCTGTGCAGGATGCCAAAGCAAATGCCCAGATTAATGGTGAGTTAAGCTGAAATGATAAGGCCTTTGTTTGTTAAGGAATAGTTGTACAGCCAGTTGTTCTTTACCTTATCTAAGCAGCCTGGAATTACATGTTGTTGATAGTGATCTTGTCCAGTTTAAACACTTAATCACTCTTGAAAACAAATACGCTGTTAGCCTGTGAGATCAATTTTCCAGTTGAACAGCTTTTTTTTTGATTGAAAAGTAAAACATTTATTTCAGGGTAAAAATGAGATGAAACCCCAGCTCTCGTCCTAAAGAAAACTTTAACATAGCTGGTGTTTGTGGGCTTTTGCTTTAGTCCAGATAATGGAAGATGCTCAAATTACTGTTGTTTAAATAATCTGAAGTTAACAGTTATTGTTGAAATTACACTGATTTCAGGGCAGACTAAACAATTTGTAGTTTCTGAGGCATCAGAACTTAATATCCAAGGTGAAGAAGAGAAAGCTGCTTTGACTAGACAAGTACTCTGATAACATCTTTTCTTTTTCCTACAGAACTGAACAATATTGAATTTTATTGTGGGAAGGCAGAAGATATTGTTCCTTCCCTAATGAACGTTTTAGCTCCTCAGAACCTGATCACAATTGTAGATCCGCCGCGAGCAGGGCTGCGTAAGTTCACCAGTTGGGGTTAAGTCTGTTCTCTTGCTGGGGGTTGGGTGGGAAACTGAAGAAAACACCGTTGGGTTAAATTAAGTGGAGGCTTCAGGTATAGCTTGAAGCGACATTGCAGCAGTTTTGCTCATGCTGGAGTATAACCTGGCATTTTTCTGTGAGGCTCTTGCTGCACACAGAAGCAGTAAACAGCTGTTGTGGTTTTGATCATCTAGATTCCAAGGTAATTCTTGCCCTTAGAAGAGCTGAACATCTGAAGAAGCTCATCTATGTCTCCTGCAATCCCAGAGCTGCAATGAATAACTTTGTGGAGTGAGTGTTTCTTAAGGTCATGTACTAAATGTAGTAAGAAGAAAAAGGTGTGATTTTTGAGGAGGGGGGAGCGTTGCTGGATTTTTATTTGTAAGCTATGTTCCTTGAGGCTTACCTTTCACCAAAACAGCTGGGAGCTGCTGCAGCTGGCTTGGAATGGTATTGCCCGATACACAAGTCATAATGGAAATATCAGGGGCAGTGAATAACCCTATCACGGAATTGAGGCTTGGGGAAGAAAAACCTCTCTGAGAATAGCAGTGATGAGCAGTGTACTAAAATACTAATACAGTTCTTCCTGCCCTTCTTTCCCTTTCCCATCAAGCCTATGCCGGGCCCCCTCCAACAGGGTGAAAGGAGCCTCTTTCCGCCCCGTGCGAGCCATGGCCGTGGATCTGTTCCCTCAGACCAGGCACTGTGAGTTACTGATCTTCTTTGAGAGGGTGGAATACGCCAACGGCAGCTCTGCGGCAGCAGCACCTGCTGCCAGCGAGATCACAGCAGCAGCGAGTGGCTCCGAGGGCGTGGATGGCATCGGCCCAGCGGCCACGGAGGGGAGCCAGGCAGCTGCTGGCCATGGGGACACTGCAGTCCAGGAGAGGGGGTCACCTTAACTCCTGAGAGACTGTGCAGAAACTGCTTTTGCTTATTAACTGTGTCAGTAACATCACTTCTGTAACATCCAGGTAATAAATCTCTGTACAACAGAGTAGTTGCAAGGTTTCCAGATTATTTCATCATACTAATTTGAATGAAATTTCATTATCATAGAAGCCCAGAAGGGTTTGTGTTGGAAGGGACCTTAAGGATCATCTCATAACCACCCCTCTGCCAGGGGCAGGGACACCTTCCACTCAACCAGGTTACTCAGAGCTCCATCGAGCCTGGTCTTGAACACTTCCAGGGACAGGATATTACACACGATTAGGCCAAATCCTGCTTTTCTCTTCCTACCTAGATACATATAGAGAGACACACACCCAGGTCCCAGAGCACCTCCTCTTGTTACAGAGACCTGGACCTGTCAGTATTTCACCCAGCTCTGCCACCCTGTCAGAACTGTGCTGTGTTTTTTCAGTAAGCAAGTAAAGATGTAATAACCTTAACCCTTCCATAAATAATTTACATGCTAAATCTTCATTAAGAAGTAACAAACTCAGTCTAATAAAAATGCTACACTTTCCACAGTTGAAATCACTCTTGCTCTCAGACTGTAGCATCACTGACAAGACAAAAAAAGGCTTTAAGTTTCCTACACCATACTACTAAAGCTGAGGTGACGTTGCTTGAGCCAGGCCCTCACCACTGAAAACTGCCAGCCAGAAATGAACGGTACAGACACCAGCACCTTATCCTGCTCTGCCAGTGCATCTACTGGGGGTGAAGGCAAAGCTGGCTGAGACTCCCACCCTTGCACAAGGTGCTCTCCAGTCAGGACTCACACTGCAGCCAGACACTCAGCAGCTACCATTAGTGGACTGTGACCCATGCTACAGAACAGACAGCAACGCTGTTAGAAGGAATGACCATCTTAAATCTCAGCTTACTGAACACACTTCTAATATACATTTCATATGGCCTAACAACAACAAAAAAAATTCTACTACAGCCCACAGTACTGCTGATACCCCACCTTTCCAGTGACAACAGGTACCAAAACCAGCACTTTGGGTTGTTACATTTCCAACCTTGACACCATTTAAGTAAAAATACAAATCCCAATTAAAAACAAAAAGGAACTTAATTTCATTCCAAGTGTTCAATCATGAAAACATTCAATTCCTCATAGAAAAAGTGATTCAGTATTTCCATAACCAATGAGCCTGCACTGATCTAATTTCTCTGTAAAAATACCTACAGGACTTGAGGAGTTAAGAGTTCCTTTCTCTAGATATGCTTAAGCTATCATAGTACTGATCACACTGGCACATTTTATAATATCAAACTTTATTGCTCGAAACTAATTGTCTGAAAAATACACATGTAGTACTCAAAGACCGAACACAGAGGATTACATGATTGTGCAGAAAAAAAGCAAGCAGAGGCTCAGTGAAAATGAGGCTTTATAGTTGTACCAATTTAGCACTGGCACCAAGCAACTGCACCCAACACAACTCAAACAGCAACCATTGGTACCTGCTGGGGCAATAAGGATGAACTTTGTTTTGTTTTCCCGCTTTCTCAGATACACTTTGAAATACTGTCATTGATAATTTTATTTGGTTAGTAACAGCATGGCTTCTTGCACTTCACATTTCTTCCCACAGAAAGTTAGGAGGCTATCACTTCCTGAATTTCATTCCAGAACCAAAGTACAGTTTAGGGAATTAGTAAGATAATCATGATGCTTTTAAATACTTGGACGTTACAAATATATTTGTATAAAGCCTAACAGCATCACAGGAGAATGGAAGTTTACATACAACAGTTAAGTTTATGCATAAGAGTCTTTCCAAACTTCTGAGTACCCAACTAATTAATCAGTTTTGTCTAATAAATATGGTAAAAAAAGCTGATGACTGGTGTTTCAGTAGGTAGCATCTGACTAGTCACCGGAAGTCACAGTAAGTTTTCCGTCAGTACCATGAAGATTTGAATGCACACAAATTTTATCCTTAAAGTCAATATACCACACTTTTGTCGAGAAGCACATAATATGCAAAGCAAAAACTGTCTAATCCCCAAAGGATGGAACAGTTCTTAAAAATACACTCCATCCCTATAAAAATACCCATCTTCCCCTGGATATAGAAGGGATAAATAACAAGTATCAGTGACAAAAGCAGCAGTTTTATGCATTCATACAATCAGATCTAAACCTTTACAGCCGATTACCTAGAAAACACACAAGAGTTACAAGACAAGTTTAGGATACATCTTGAATCACACTGTAAGTGTTCATGCAGAAGCTGAAGTTAATGCAATGATCTATCCTCTATCACAGCAGCTCGTGCTTATGTGCAAATGCAAGACTGTTACACTCCAAACAATAGTAAACATTAAAACACAAGAATACTTCACAATGACATAAACAGCAGTTACGTTGTTTGTTCCAGCAGTTATTGCGCTATTTTCTGGACATCTCTCCAGTTAAAGGCTGCAGCAAGGTCTCATACCATCTTTTTTTGTTTGTTTTTTTTAGAATGCATAATATATGTTCTAGGCTTTGGTTCACAATGAAATCTCTGGATGTTTTAATTAAGGGCAATGGTCACCTTGTGATTCTGATAGTGGCAGACTGAGGTAATACAGCAATCCTCTTAAAATTAATGAAAACAAATTGGTAAGTGAGGCATCTATGGATATTCTGCAGGTGACCTGCAAATGCATTGACATTCTGATTTCAGAAAAATAAAAAGATCTACAAGGGTGATTTGTCTTTTACAGTGCCATCCAAGTACAGATTTTTCTGCTGAAAACACAAGCTGAATAAAACCTATCTAAGAGTAATACATTTAGGCATAGAAGATAAAAGCCCTGTCTTTATGAAAACAAACAGAAAAGTCCCAATAAAAACAACGAAAAGAGACAAACAGCAATCACTGCTTGTCACTACTGCACCAATATTATATACCCTTCAAAAGATGGAGATTTATTAAAGCTATACAAAAAAAAGCAGAGGCAGTGTTTTTTTGTATTTTTCTTTGACAGGCCACTTCTTTAAATAATAGTTTATATACCATCTTCCAACTACCCGTATCCTGTTGTAACAGGATTACAACTCATGGAACTAAAAAGCTAAATATAATAATAAAAAATGGGTGAATTCATATTTGCAGAGACCTCCAAGCATATCATTTAAACACAGAAACAGGTAAGACTCCATGACTCCTCCTGTTTAACCTCAAACATTATATGCAACACATTAGAGAATATTAGTTTGAAATATAAATTAAAATCCACATATTTCCAAAGTAACGTGTCATGTTAAAAGGAGGTCTTACAATACTGATGCCAACATTTTTAAAATCCAGTAGGCACTAAATTCAATATACCGCAGCACTCTCTATGTAACATGGTAAATTAAAAAACAAAACCACATCAAAATCAGAATAAAACCAAAACAAAACCAAAAAAACCCCTCAAGCCCCCAGATCCCTGTCAACATAAGTACCAGGAGCTGCAGCAGGTACAGAGAACTGACCTTTCATTCCCAACAGGAGCAGGAGGAGTGTAAAAATGGAGCAGTGCAGCTCCTGGATAAATCACTGCAGCCCTGCCACCAGCTTGGTTTTCATTCTCTTCTTAAAGACCAAGCCAACAAATGGTTGCAAGAGAAGATTTAACTGCAGTCACCCAGTGAACCCTGTATGAAGAATGAAACCCACAGAGCAGTGCTTTCACACAGCCACACCATTTCTTCTGTGCTTGGCTTAGTAAAGCCTCAGATGACACAGTGAGTACTGCCTGTTTGCCAGGACTGTATTTTAGAGTAGTTGCATATTTGTGATTTTCTTATTTATGAGTATAACCAGTTATGGTCTCATTCTACTTATTACTCTACATCATATTCCAAATCTACATTCTAATTTTCATTGCAAAGTTACACACTTTCTTTAAAAACTAAAAATGTAATTAAAAAAGTAAAAACAAAAACTTCTTAAAAAAACCTAAATTGCTGCAGTCAGACTTAAGGGTTGTGTTGATTTTTTTTCTAAATTCTTTCCTTTTATGGTGCAAATTAATTAAGACTTAACTGAACAAGTCAGATGCAATCTGACACCAAACAAAGGAGAAATTGTTTTATTGCTGGGAAAAGGGAGTGGAAAGTCATTGGCAAAATATTTTCAGACTATCAACCATCATCAGCTGCATTTTGGCTCCAAGCTTTGAAAACAGCCTTTCAAATTACAGTTTTTACTTTAATCATATAAGTGGGGCCATATTTTCCCTGTTCAACTGATCTGTAAACTAACACAGGCTCTTTTCATTTAAAATAAACCCCAGTAATTTTGAGTCTCCAACCTGTTACTCTTAACACTACCAGGTATTCTTGTTCTTTTCAAGTAATAACAAAATCTGCATCTTGCAATCTCAAATAACTAAGCCTGGCAGGAGACAAGAAACAAAACAGAAAGAAACAGCATTACTGGCCTAATCCTATGGCATTAGAAACATTGCTCATCACTTTCCTGTATTTGTCACCAAAGTGTCTTATCAGTGCATATTATTATGTGCTGAAATGCAACAAAACTTTTCACAAAAATAGTTTTAGGCATGTTCATACAAGAAGATGTACATATATTTCTTTTATATATACATATATATGAATGTGTATATATATAATATCAGCTTCAACCTGTACATAGATATTCTGAATTTCATACTTAAAATACATCCATTTCAAACAACATGGATGGCTTTCCAGGAGAAAGTGCTTGATTGGTTTTATCCTGTGTGAACATGCCTGTCCTCTGTGCATTTGCCCCAGTAAAGATATTTATGATCAATTCTTTAAACGTACATATCTCAGAGGTATTAAACAAGGAAAATAAAAAAAACCAAAGAAAAAGAAACTAGGAAAAAGTAATATTGCCCTGATGATGCAAAAAGAACAATGCATAACTGAAGCAGCTTGGATTTTAAAAGTTATCTTGCATTCTGCAGCAAACAATTTTTAAATAATTGTTGAAAATCTAGTTCCTCCATTTGTGTTATTGCTCCCCACTTGCACATTTTCTCATTACACATCAACAGTACAGAGAGGTTCACTACCAGGTTGAGCCGATTCCACTATTGTCATCTTGGGTTTCTTTCGGGTTTCCTCCTAAAAAATACAAAATAACCCAGACCACACAGTCATAAAGAGAAGAGAATCCTAAAACAGTTAAAACTCCTGAACAATTTTAGCCAAACTTCTGGGAATTGTTGCAAGAGGCTAACTGGGGCTAATGTTAAAAATAAATGTACAGAAGTAAGTACAATCAAGTTATAAGCCAGTTTAAAAGGGAGGATGAAAATCTCCCCAGAAGTAGACCCCAATCAAATTCTGAAGAGCTCTCTTTACTTAAAATACTGTGTAAAATAAGCAAAAAAAAAATCTGCTCATTGGTACAGGTGACTCATGACATTCATGCTGTCTGTAAATACGTAAGAACAGATACTCACTCTTTCCTGTGCCAGTTTTTTCATTTCTTCCTGTAACTTATTCAGGATGTGCAGATTTGGCTTGTTCTTTTTGGCATACTGCTGAAGTTCTATCACACTTCTATCAGAGGTTTCCTGTTCGATAGAATCATAAGCAACAACTGATCAACTTTTTTCATGAAACAAAATTAATGTACATGGAGCAAAGTTTAGTCTGTAGTACTTCTGTGGTTTAGTCTGTAGTTGGTTGTACTTCCTTAAGTAGGAATATCTACTTCCATGAGTTAGTTAAATAGGTTCTTTAATTTAGACCTGGAAGATGCAAGATTAACACAATTATTACTGTCAATGAAATCCAGGCACCTTCAAGTTTTCTTGTAAGTAAATTTACAAATCCAGAAAAATCCAAAAGCAAAACTGCAGTCACAGGGTAGGTTATACTCAAACAAAAGCATGCTCACCTGTTTAACCAGCTTGCTATTCTCTCTGCCATACATTCGCAAGAGAGAGCCCCAATTTTTCACATGTGGATGCAGTAGCTGAAGGATTTTCTGAGAAGCCAATTGCTTCCCCACTCTTTTATTTTTGCCTGTAAGAATAACCATGGAAGCGTGTCAATAGCAGCATATTGTGTAATGAGACAGCCACAAATATTCGCTTGTGTTAGTCAAAACGGAGATACCAGAGAAGAGCAGGATAAGCACGTAACAGGCCTGGCAGCTGAACAAGCACCCTCAGAATGGACAGCAAAGGAGAACAGGAGCAGAGAAAGAGGAGGTTCAGAGGTCACACCAAGTATTGTACTTACACCAGCCTCGCACTGTGTGCTTGCCACAAGTCATGACATATTCGCTCTTCTGATTTTTCCCAGGAATCACTTCAAACTTTATGGATGTATCACCCATTCCGTGGTTTCTTAAGCACAAACACAATTAAGATCACATTCTAAGTAAAACTACAGACAAGTGAAGTGGTTGTAGTTATCATCTTGGACAGTCATTGCAATGAAATTAGATATATTAATAATAAATGTCAATACATTAATTAACAAAGATTTTTTTTAGATCAGTAACTTGAGTCAAACGGAAAAGTAACCCTGTATGAAAGAAAACAAAATACATTTGTCCAGCAACTGCATCCTGATCTCCAGAGAGGCATAAACAGCAATATGGATTAAAGAGGACTCAGCACTAAGCAGGTCAGTCCCCAGCACGTCTGTCCCAGGCCCAGGGAGCAGAGCAGCTCAGGCAGGGTCACTGACAAACACCAGCAACAAGCCAAGAGTGAGCCCTGAGCCAACAGCTCACACCACACAGGGGTCCTCGTGCTGCAGCCTTACCTTTTAAGGCACTCATGGAGAATCTGATATGGAGACAAGAGTCCAGCTTTACTGGTGAGTTCATATACCCGTGAGTCCTCAATACTGATATGGTTAAAATACTGCAAAGGAATTGAAAAGGGTTATTGTGCTTTGTGCAAAGAAAACCCTAATAATGTCCTTAACCCTAATTTCTCCTTTGCTACATTAAACAAATTCTGTTGCTCTGTGCTTAGTACTTTAAAATGTGTTTTAAAGTCCATAATGGATGAAAAGCAGTATTATTGAAACTGTCACACCTAATCATACATTTGCAGACAGAAATTTTAACTCCAATCTTACATTATTCAATATGTACATAAAAACGACAATCTCATAAATTCTTTATCATACTTTATCCCTTCAGGACAAGGTTATTTGATTTAACTAATTATGAAATTGTTTATCAAAATGCTGTGGTTTAATAAAAGAAAACAGAACAGTTACTGGCACATTTGGTATTTTATTTTAAAAGAATGGAAAAAAATGTCTGCAATTCCTTAATGACCATTTCAGCAATGCATGGCATACAATAGTTCTAAGTTAAAGCAAGGGTACAAACAACTCATTCTGTATATTACTTCCTTTTAGTAAACATTTCTTTCAGGCTGATCACTGATTTTTCCTTTACTCCTTACTGATGGTATCACTGATCAATGAGCTATTTAATTCTCCCAGGACCTGAGACTACAGCATAACTCTCCTCTTAAAGATAATTCTTCCTCTGATTTTCTCAAATGTCACTGCCTAAATGATGAGACTTCACTATGTGGTAATAAAAACACCTCAGAAGCCTGAGCCCTTTTACTTCTTACTTGGTGTCCTAAGATGATCACACAAAACCAAATAGCATCTAGCCCTGAACCTTTTCTGGCACCAACCAGAGGGTTCTGGAAGGCAGGGCAGTACTGGCAGTCTGGTGCCTTGGAACATCTCAAGCCTTCAGTAAGTGACCTGATGTGTCAATAAAGACACAAGTTCTCCGAATCAGAGCAAATTTTCTGATCTATCCCGATAGGAAGAAAAAGGTATTTTCTTTGCCATAAGTCTTGCTCTAAATGAAGGATTTTATATTTCCATTTGACTGAGAAAACAATCTTACTAATTTTAAGTAACATTTCTGATATTAAGCGTGCAATGTTTTAAAACCAAACTCAAATGACACCAGCCAGGAAGCATGAGCTCAGTACCTCAAGTTCTTGACTGTCTTTGGGCTTCTCCTCAGAGGTCTGTTTAACAAAGTCGGGAATAAGGATTTCCAGTGTAGCTCGAGCTGCAGAAAGTGATTAAACATCTTGATTAGGTTTATTTTAAACAAAAACATCTCCTCTAGAAATTGACAGGTATTTTCTTCTGGTAAGAAATTTATTCACTTACACTTTTCAAGGGAAAAACAGTTCTACTTGTTCAATCTGATAACTGAAGTCTCGTAACTCATTAAAATAAGAAACTACTTTTTACAAGTGCCTACAAAAGGAAAAATATTCCAGTCTCATTTTAGAAGCGAGACAGAGCCTTTAAGACCTAAAATTAAAGAGTTGTTATGACCTCCTAGTTCCTACAGCCAAGCCCTTGTACTGGATCATTACGGCCCTCAGAACCCCAGAATGGTACAAGAAGCAAACAGATCAACAATTCAGCAGTTGGTACTGAGAAAGAAAAAAAACATTACCAGCTTTATTCTTGGCAAGTTTTTTGCTGCTGGCAGTTCCTGCCCCATAAGTTACTCCATCAATAATCACTGAGGCTCCAAAAGGTTCACTTGGGTTCTCTGGAAATGGAGGAGGAAAGAAAAGAAAGCTTTTCGGAACTCCCAATGTATACGGAAAATCACCACTATCAAGATTTGTTTTCTTCATTTCAACTTGAAGAGGAATGAAAATGGTTTATTCTTCATGAAGACTGAAAAATCGTTTTACTAGGAGAGTTTTCCATTAACAGACTGTCTTGGGGTGACAGACTTACCACCATATACATCATTCTCCCAAATAAAGAACTTACAGATTTTAAGAGATCCCTGGTAATCTGCCAGAATTCAAATACTAATTCCCAAGTTTCTGCATCATGGTGTGAATGCAAGAGCTACACATTTTGTTACTGGAAATTCAGTTGTATTATGTAATGCATACCCAGGTACAGCATAACTCTGGATGACTATGTTACCCTCAAAAAAAACCCCCAAACAGCAAAAGCAAGAATTAATGGAACATACATTATACCACTTAAGGAAAAAAACCCCATTATTAACTTGATTCCAGTTATATTTTCCATATATGTAACATTTTTGGATTCTTGATTAAGCATCAAAACCAGGATATAGTTGTTTAAGAAAACAGACTTACCACATTCAAAGAAATTGTAAACAGGGCGAACCTTTAGGACTCGTTGCATATATTCATGCAAGATGCAAACTTCAGACTTCCCATTGGGATTAATGACAAACTCTGCAAAAACGACAGAAAGAAGGGAAGAAGCAAATTAGTTCCTGTCTTTAAAAGATAATTTCTGTTACAAATAAATCAATACTGAGCAACACTCAGCAGTAACAAGAGCTGAAGGTAGTCATTACTTACCAGGACTGTAACCTTAAAAATATTTTTGTTTAGAAATTGGTCTTTATAATAGGAAGTATACTTCGACAATATTTTTCCTTTACTATGTAATATATGATGGGTCAAAGAATACTGCATCAGGAATAAAGTGAACTTATTAAATGACTTTTTTTATTTTCAGTCAAGCTTAGAACTGCAATTAGCCTTCAGTAAAGGCTATTTGAACTGCAGGTAGATCAGCTAACCTTTCTTGATGGGTGCATCCTGCACAGACAGGGTGATGAGTTTCTGGTTGGCCGGCAGGATGGGCCGCTCGGACTCCGCCTGCTTCCGCTTCATCTCCCGGTTGAACTGGCGCCGCTCGGCCCAGGTCCGGAATTTCTTTACAGTCACTTGTTCGAAGTCAAAACGCTTCTCAAGGTAGCGCCTAAAATCTTCCAGGTCTGAGAAGCACAATCAGGTTACTCTCTCTGCTCTACCACTGAACAAGAATTCTCTATTTCCACCGTTTTAAACGTGCTATAATTATTTTCTTAGACTAGGAGCAAAAGGGTAAGGTGCTGTTTTGGACTAACAGAAGTAATTATAAGTTTTCCTATTATAGGATCAAATGCAAAACGTTTGTGCAGACCAGAAAACCAAAATAAAAACCCCACCATTTTATTTTGTCACTTGATGACTTTACTAATCCCCTAAAGAGCATTAATACCCAACACAGTTTACAACAGAAGACCAGTAATTGTTCTGAGTCAACATCTAACCACCTTCCCTTTACCTGAAGCAAGGTACACAGTGAGCACAGTAGTTATGCTTTCAGCCTCAGTTCCCTGAAGCCAAACCCAACTGTTGCTGCCTATTTATCATGCAGTGTACCATGAAACACTGTACAGTGATGCTCCATGAACTCCATGAGTATCTGCAGCCTCTATGCAGCATTTAACACATTAAATTCACATACAGAGTACTAAAAGATTGCCCCTTGTAGTACAGCTGCTTCTCCTTTATAGGATATTCTGCAGATATAATCAGCAAAAATAAAGAGTAGCATCCACAGATGTAAACAAACTAAAGCAAGCTGCTGGTATTGTTTCCTTCCACAAGGAATTCCAAATGCAAGTCACGCTTATACTTGATCCCTCAGTATCTTTTTCAGTAATACAGAACAGATCCTATTTAAAGAGAGAGATAGACAGGTGAACTTCATATAGAAAAATAAGTGCTTACTGACTTTAATTTTGCTGCTACATATTGATGATTTGTGAGGTTTTTTTAAATCTTTTGGCATGGCTTTTGGACTGGACATGACACATGTAATGACAATGGTAAGTTTTATGTCTGAGCACTACAAAGACAAATGTAGCCTATGATCCATACCAATATTCTGAGCAGCAGAAATTTACACGGATAAACCTCTTGGGTATGCAGATGTGGTAAGTAACACAAGCTTCCTCTCAAAGTTCCTCTCTGATGGGTGGTGATTTTGGCATGATGTCTCTAGACAACTTTTTGTGTAAAGGCTATCAGATTTGCATAAATAAAATAATGAAGCATATCACCCCTTTGTATGAGTGCAATTGTATTTGCATGACTTAGTCTGCCAGACTTGTGCAAATACAGAAATATTGTTTAACTACATTTATCTTAAGAGATCATCCTGAAAATAAATATAACTGAGCCAATACAGGGAGTGCATAGAAAAGCCTATTTGCAGAAGTCACACAAACACATTTGACAACAGCAAATGTACACACTGACATAACTGATTCTTAAATTGAGATAAAGTCTACAGGACTAAACTACCAAAATGCTCACTTTTTTCTGTAAAACTTTTCCACGTGGACTCTTAGAGCTTCAGGCAAGATTACAGTTCAGTAGCCAAGTCTGGAATAAAACTTCCCAAATGGCATTACCCCAGCTCAAGTCAAGAAACGACTCCACTTCCCATACATACCTACAGATTCATCTTTACATACTTCAACTTTGGCCTTAACTTGTCCCAAAGCTCCTTGTGCTGCATCTCCCCCAGAGGGGTCTTTGTCATCTAAAGGCCCAGAATCAGCAGCAGTGGAATCTGGTTCTTCTGTTTGGCAGTCCAGTTCTGAGGATTTATCTAGATGCTTTACAGGTGATACTTCCCCATTTGGGGTTATGTCATTGTTTTGTTCCCTTTCCTCATTTTCCTTCATTTTTTTGTAATGAAAGCAGGGAATGCTACTAAGGGGAGGATCATGTTTCTGCAAATATAAAATAATACAGAAGGTTTCAGTATCTTAAGGTCACCAAAAGCAAAACTCAAACCCAAAAGATGCAACCAAGATGGAAGCTACTTCTATTTAGTCTAGGCTCAAGCTCCTCTTTGGTCAGCAAAGTCATTCTACTCAAGAGCTGAGCAGGGCCCCTCCTGTGGGACCTTCACACTGTGTAACACTGATTCAAACCCTGGTTTAGATCCAGCCTACAATCTGTTCAGCTGTATGCAAATACTACATGCTTTCATAAAACCCATTGAGCTTTCCTGGGGCATAAGCCCTTGGCATTAAATCCAATTTCTGCAGATTCCTTGGGTTCATCAATGTCATATCCTTACTTCTGCAAATGTGGACCACAAGCCACAGCTCAGATTAGTTTATAGTTACAAATAAATGATCCCTATATATATTTCATGGGGCAATAAATCCCTGATTTTGCAGCCATACTAGAAAAGTGAAGGCACCAAACAAGATCATCTCATTCACTTAACCGTCCAAACAGAAAAACAAAGCACCTAAGAAAATCGCATCAGATTTTCAGAAACAAGAGTTTATTTTTCAAGGATCTTAATTCTAACACTGGAAACAAGCCTGCCAAAGTAGAAAAATATCCAACTGCTTGAAGGAACATATCTAATTTTTTAATCTTAGTAAGTATTTAAGTAATTGACAGCTCTCACCCTTATGCTTCCTGTTCCCAAAAAATAAGGTCTAGACCAGGTAACAACTCTAGATTCTCTGTGCAGATATACAGGAATGCCCGAGTTATGGAATGTCATGATCCATCCATCTGGCAAAGGTTCTGTAGGAGGGCGGCCGCGACCTTTAAAGCAAATAATGGCTTTAAACTCAGAGACTGCTTAGAAGAACAGAAATAAAAGCCAGGTTTTTCTTTACTGTTTTTTTTCTGTCCCAAACAATAAAATGTCACTGAAACAAGATTAAAAATGTTTTGTAGAGAGATGTTGTTTCAATAACAAGGTATATGCTTCTAACCCAGACTAAATCCTGCAAAATTACAGATTCCGTGATGTTTTCAATTAAAGGCAATAGTAGCAGTAGTTTTTATATAGATTCATTTGTTTATCATTGAATTCTCTTTTGTCTTTTTGTACTTATCACAGGCACTGGTATTTCCTGGAAAAGTCATACTTGCTTCAGAAACAACTTCATTTTCCATTAAAAATTTTTCACTTGACATTTGAGACACCACCAGCTTCACAGACCCAAACAGCCAGAAAAGAGCTTATCTCTAAGCCATGGTCTCATGTCTCTCTAAATCACAAATCAGAGACCATTCACCTTTGCTGGAAGCTTCCTGGCAATCTCTGTTACTATACAATTTTGGAGCAAAACATTATTTAATGTTTTTTAATTTCAGAATATAGTGAAGCTGTAAAATACTCCTCTAGTATGTGTTTCAATTTTAATTCTAATTCAGAATATTTTCAGTTACATTCTTTCAGATAGGTTTGTGTTCTCAGCTCTTCTTTATTAGTAGTTTCTAACATTAACACAATGAAATTGGAGAAATGTAAGCCACTGACTTTTCTAGTTATTTTTAACCCAGATTGCATGCACAGAGACCTCACATGCAGCAACTTCAACAGCAGAAGTTATGTAACTGAAGCAGGAAAAAGGCCAGAATGACCAGAGACAAAAACCCCAGATCACCCTTGTTCACCTCCCCACCACTGAAGTAACATTCTTCATTATTTTTCACAAATCCATGCACTAAAATATATTCTTATTACATAAAACAGATCAAAAGCAAAAATCAACTTCACTGTTTAAGAATATGAAAAATCCTATTCCACAGTAAGAAGCCTCCCAACAATAAAATTCTACAACACATGAACAATTTCACACGAATTGCTATCCCACACTTTGCTTGTTGATATACTTTCATCCTACAGACACAAGCCATACACAGGATCTAGTTATTAAATGCACATTAACTTACTCTTCAGTACAGTTTTAATTTTGGTCATCATTGGCTGCACACTTGTCTCTCCATCAGACTGGTGATCACTTTCACCACCGTATTTCTCATTATCTAGTCTCCTTGTTTTGGGTGCTCGAAGACCCTCTTCCAGCAGAGCATCCACATCATTATCAAAGTCATCCTGAAAGAGACTTCATCAGACACCATCCTTCTGGGTCTACCAACCTCCCTTTTCCCTTGCAAAGAGAAAGCAGACATTTTTGATATGCACTTCCATACAGAGAGAAACTAGAAATTTCCAATGATTCCAGTAAAAAGACTGAAAAATAAGAAAATAAGTTTGTGAGAACTACAATCTACATGATAAAATGAACTGCAATTGTGTGAGAAGACTTTTAAATGCTCTTTTTACAGAAAACTATACAAGCTGCCACACAACTCTGAAGTTTGACTAAAATAGTTTACAGAAGTTCTCAGCCAAAGCTCTGTCTCTGAAAATTCTGTGGTTTTGACTCATGTCCTGCACACTGCTAGAAGAGATTGCTTCTCTGCATATTTTTTTCTAGAAACTTGGAAACCTCTTAGCCAGCAAAGACCTGTGGATTTACTTACCTCATATGAGAAATTCAAGGTTTCTTCATCCACTTTATCTCTTTGAACGATTGCTTTAGATGTGAACCCTCCTCCTTCTTCATCTATTTCCATCAAATTGTCGGTAAAGTCTTCTAGCTCATCCAGAACTGCAAATTCCACTCTCTTTTCCTGATCAATACCATTTTCATCATCCTTCTTGTCATCACTTTCACCCCCTAGCCCTACAGCTTTACCATTACTACCACCGAAAGGACAAACATGCAAATCCCCATTGACATTATTAATACCAAACTCTGTATCTGCCTTATAATCCTGCTCAATTCCAGTGTACAGAACTTTCCTATCTTTGCTTTTGCAGCTTTCTGTAAAGCTAACACTAATCTTCACATCCTTCAGTAACTTAAGATCTGGGGTGAACTTTCGAACTGACGGTGCGTGACGAGCAGTTCTTGGGCTTTGGTCACTACTCTTGGGGTCTATGATAAGACGGCTTTTGTAGCAGGCAGATCCCTTTGTGAGCAGCTGTGTTCTGCAGAGACTGTGCGTGTCCCCAGCAGGGGTATCTGACTGTCCATCACCACCAGAGCCAACGTCCATTACCTCTGCGTCACTGGACGTTTGCAGGGGAGGTGGTGGAGGCTGTTCGTTGGGCGGCAGAGGTGGGGGACAAGTGTGATTCTCCACATTCATTTCTCTTGCAGGTTCTTTAGGGAGGGGTGGTACATTTTCATAGTTCTCCATTTTTAAAACTACTGTTTTAAAAAAAACAATGCTTTAATAAATGTTTATGTCTATATTCCTAACATGCATAAGTCCATCAGGATTGGTTTATCATGTTCTATTCAATATGCAACACTGATGATTCAGTTAAGCTGACTACATTGTTCTTTTCATTAATGTAGACAGCTTTCAGAATCACTGTCTCAATTATTGGAAATCACAATGCATTCAGCTTAAATAGCTGAAGACTAAGAGTGCATCTTCACTGGACAAGCTGGTCTCCTTTTCTTCTTTCAACCTACAAGAGGAAACAAACAAAAAAAAAAACTTTGTCACAGGGAAAAAATGGAAATAGTATCCCAGGCAGAAAGAAAACATGTCACTCCTTCCAGTATAAATTTCAAGTAGGAGAGTGACACAGTGAGAAAAGCAGGGTACCCAGATACCATCTTGAATGAGCCTGAAACTAGGGTGGTTTTACTGCTTGAGCTGTACACCAGCACAAGAATTTGCTAACACAGTTGCCTTTATGATTAGTTGACTATCTCTGCTTGGTTAGCAGGAAGGGCATTAAGCACAACAGACTAAAAACTGTGCATTTTGGGGAATTTTTCCCACAATTTGAAACAACCTGGTATTCAAGCCATACTTACCCACACAGCAGAAAGGATAATTAGCTTACAGTTTAAGACAATCTGCAAAACCAACAAGATTTTAAAGACTATGGTCATGGCTTTTCAAAGTTTAAGTTATCAGCTATTTCTGAAATCTCACAATTTACTAAAATCTCACAGAAAATTGCTCTCTAGATAACCAGATATTAGATATTTGATCTTGTATTTTGCACTATTATGGAACTATTTATTCTTTATGTCTGAGGAATTCAGGTCCAGATACATAGCATTAAAGCTCAAATTAATTTTGGAAGGTATTTAGAAGCCAATGTTTTAGGGAATTTAACTTGGAAAAAGCATTCAATTCCTCTAGGATATTTTACAGGGGAGGGGATGTGTTTGTTTAGGGTTTATTTTTCACATTAGGTGGTTCTTTCTACCATGTCTATGATGGCTTCTTCAATTATACTTCTGTCATCTGTACTGGACCATAAGCACCTAGGGAAAGGAAGGATCATTTCTTACCTGCTTATTTTGGTTTCCCCAAGTCCCTCCATGCCAGACTGAACTAGGCTTAAATCTTCCTACAAGCTAGAAATGAAGCACTGTCACTCTGCCCCAGCCAGCCAGTTGGCTGAATCTGCCCTGTTCAGAGCACTCCCATCTGGCAGAGAAAGTCTACCCAAGTATTCTGGAAAGACAAGCTCCAAGATGGTTCCTGTTGCTGTGTAACATTGCAGGCAACAGGGCAGAAGGTCTGGGTTGTCATGAGGGACTTAGAGAAACCAAGTGTAATTCTCTCATGTACCTCTACACCAGCCTAGGCAGAACAAACCAACAGCAATATCCAAACACCAACTGGGGCAAGGCACGAAGTGGGGAATCAGAAGTTATAACAGGATCAATTAAAATTCAGCAACATACAGAAGTTACCTACCTGGAAGCTGGAAGAAAGCATAATATACAACAAAACAAACTCTAATGTGGCAACAACGCAAGTTTTGCTGGGGCAGCAGAGGAGTTTTCATATTTTGTGGTGTTTTTTTGATGTGTGTGGGGTTTTTTTAAACGTACTCAAAATTGTGACACATCCAACATGCTGAGTTTGACATGCATTATAAAATTACTAAGGAAAAAGATTGACAAGAACTCTTAAAATAAACCCATCTTCTCTGATACCAACACATTTTCAGACTGAAAAATGGCTCATTCACCAGTAAGACAAGCAATTCTATATATTTAAATCCATTCCATCCTTCAAGATGACCATACAACAACCTCAGCAATGAACAATTCCTTCATCTTTCAACTGGTTCTGAAACATATAATGTTGTAGAGAACACCCTAGAGATATATTTGTCTAATAAACTTCCTCATCTTCAGATTAAAACAGCAAAAAAAAAAGTGAATGACAAATTATTAAATTCTTCACAGTAAATAATTAGTGTCTTAACTCTGAACAAAAGAATCAGAAGTCACAGCATGAGTTCAGTAACTCCTGGAAACTAAATGCCTAAATCATGATTTTTCCTCCTTAAGGAGTCTTCTAAAGACTCTTGAAAAGAGCAAGCAGAAGTAGTTCACACAGAAATGAAATACTGAAATCAGCATTCTAGAATTCGAATGAGCAAAACCTTCCCTTGTGTTTGAGGAGCTACCTGGCCCAACTAGAAAGACTTATTTTTGACAAGGCATAACACATGATCGTGAATGCCACTTCCAGATCCCTGATACACATCCTGCTCCTATGCTCAAGTGTATTTTAACACCACCAATGTCAAAACATAAGAACTTAACCTTTACCTGCCCAGCTTTGGTGGCTCACTGATACAACACCTCTGCTCTTTGCAGGAAAGATGTCTCGTTATTCTATTCAAGCACTGGTAACAATTAAATTCTTGTTGTCTTCCCTTTCTTGCTGGCCCTGAAACGATGAATAGCTGAACGATGAATAGCAAATCACTGCCAGGGATTGTCTGCTCCTCAGTACACACACTGTGCTCAGGAAAACTACTAGACCAAGATGGGTTCAAATGAGCTTTTCCCATTTCTAGCCATGAACCTGCCACATCCCTAGGGTAAGATAACAGTCTGGTAGTGATGCCAAAAGGATTTTTGCTTTTTTATAAATTTTTGATATGTTTGTAGCTCTGTAGACTACCATTATATAGTTACATAGTTCCTTAACTAACTCTAGGACTTTTCTTACCCTTTCTCTTAAGATTTTAGAACAATAAGCTGACCTTCTAAACACATTCCTGAAATATTGTTTAGTCTTATTCTAAGTAGGGGACCTACAGTAAGACATAATAAGATGTGGGGCAGAGAACCCTTGGACCAACTCCAAGCGGCTGACTCAGGGGTGGGTTACTGGGGCAACTGAATCTCCTGTTGGATGTACCTGTTAGATATCCTAATTAATTAACCTTATAATTGTAGAAATCCAGTGCTGGGTGTGCCCATCACCGCCAGGACACCTGGAAGCTTCCAAAGAAAGGTCTATTCCAACACTGTTGTGAGGATTTTTTTCTCTAATGATCATAGCTAACAATAGCTCTACAGTTCCATGGGCTACAATACCTGTCTATAAACTACAAAAAGCAAGGCAGGAGCAGAGGGCCACAGGTCCAATTCCCATCTACTTCCCTGCCAGCTGACATTACAATATGCCCTTTATATCAGGGGATGGGAAAAAAAACTCAAACAACAAAACCACTGAGCTATCAGGTATTTGGAAAGACAGACAGAAGGGAGGAAAGGCAAAAGGATGAGTTAGATGAGCTTCTAGGTTACAAACAGCCAAAAGGGCCTTAGATAAGGGAACATAACTGCCACACACAAACAGGCTCAGCATATCAAGTTACATCACAACGTAAGTCAGTTTGCCTATTGTCATCCTCAATTAAATTGTCCTGAAATAACAGATTTTATTCTCTAAGGCTCCATCAAGTTCCATTAACAGTTTCCATACTGATTCCTTCCAAAGAGACACACCACCACTGGCAGCTGCACCAGGCACTACAAAACACTGAAAACATGAGTGCACAGCTCATTTTCTGCAGATCACCAACACATGGAATTTCCACATTTTTAACTGCTTGCTCTTATTTTAGCTGATAATTTTAAAAGTTTCATGTCACAAAGTAAACTCAACAATACAGATACGGGAGGACATATAAAAGTAATGTAGCAATCTGCATAGGTCCCAACAAAAGCAGAGTAATCTTAGCCTGGTTGTCTTACAGATGTTCTCTAAAGACAGAAAGGAAAAAAACGAAACTACTTTGTTTAATAAGTACCACTGCCCATTCCCACAATCAGACAGAAAAGGGATGGGAGAGAAATACACAGAGAAAAGGGTATCTTTTTCAAGGCAGGGAAAAACCAGCCAATTTCTAACCAGCATGGCCCAAACTCAAAGAAAAATTCCCTTCAGTTACAGCAGGTCAGCAGCCTAGAAATGAGTTTAATAAAGAACATATTTTCTTTACGAATACCTTGTAGCTGGAGCAAGGACAGCATACCACAGATTCTCTCTTCAAAAAGTCACTTTTGAAAAGAAACTGTGTCAGAGACTGCTTACTTCACATTCAGTGGACCCCAAAAGGAAGAGTGGCTCAGAGCAAACTCTCCTTATTTGCTACCCAAATATAAAGTCCTCCTCCTCATCCTCCAGCCCCAAATGGCAACTCTGGTGCTGGTCCATTAACCCCCGTCGAAGTAATTCCCCTCTCACAGCCATCTACCTTCTTTTCATTATACCTAGTGTGTCTTTTCAATATATACTGCTCTAGAAATAAGTTAATCCTATTTATTACCACTACAAAAAAAAACAAAACAAAACAAAAAACAAAAAAACAAAAAAACAAAAAAAAAAAAAAAAAAAAAACAAAAAAAAAAAAAAAAAAAAAAAAAAAAAAAAAAAAAAAAAAAAAAAAAAAAAAAAAAAAAAAAAAAAAAAAA
>VWZT01013557.1:57446-79916 GCA_013397055.1 Pachycephala philippinensis | reverse complement strand
CAAACCATTCTGAGATTCTATTCTATTCTGTGTCCAGAATTGACAAAAGGAAAGGAGAAAATATATTTTAAAGATAGAATAAAATAGGAGACATGGGCATCTCTATTGAATGTAGTGGCAGAAAAAGGGAAACCATTATGAAACAAAAGAAGAAAAATAAGGGAAGGTCATCCTGGGTTTTGTGGGTGTCACTGCACATCCCTGTCACCAGCCATCAAGCAGTTCTCACAGGCTGGCTTTAGGAGCTCATCTATGAGTGCTTTGCAAGCAACTGAAGGTAAGTTAGTGGTATATCCTTATTGTGCCGATTAGTTTTTAAATTCCTTCCTCGATATTCTGGAAAAGCAATTTAGAAAAGCCACTCTGTCTATTCAATGCAATCACAGCCGGCATAGAGAGAAAGTCCTGATGCATTGAAATCAATCTGCCTGTGATACTCCTCCCCCAGCACAGACAGGGCAGTAAATCCTTACCTGGTTCCAGAGAACTGCTGTGAAGGCCTGCTGTTAGAGTCCTTACAAGTTCTGGTGCCCTCTTATTTTGAGAAATATAAAGGGCAACGACACCAGGAGTCTGCATCTCTTACCCAGCCACTGGGAAGGTGGGTGAAAAGGGCGTTCCCAGTCTGCAGTTTCTACAAAAATCAGGTATTTGTGAGTCTAATTAGAGGAGGGAACTGCTGACCTCCAGCAGCAGACCTTGCCCTTTGTCAGTCCCTTTGTCCTTTTCCTGCAGCCCCCGAGGCTGTGAATCTTGTTATGCCTGCCCAGGGGGTGATCGATAATGTATTGGCCTTACATTGATTCCGTTCAGCCTCGCCACAGAGAGCAGCAGCATCGACAGAGGAGGAGGCTGCTTTGGGAGCAGAGTAACTGTTTTCAGCCCATCACCCTCAGCAGGGAAACACACATGTTTTTTGAGTTATGAAAGCCTAGACCCTGCTGCTAGTGGGTATTTGAAAGCTGTGTATCTTCATACTTGGGAGAAAAACCAGAAAGAAGCCAGATGACACATCCCATCTTTTACTAGCTTAAAATTAAGAGTGCTTGACTTGTGAAAACCGTACCATTTCTGCATCACCTTTATTCTGGACAGACAGGCACATGCAACCCATAAACAGGGTGCTGGGAAACTCCCAAATTCTTAAGGCAATAGGCAGGTTAGCCTCAAGCAATATCGGCTTAATCCATCCCAAATAAAATAGAAATGAAAGGCACAAATCTTGACAGCATTTTCAAAGGGAATTGTAGCTGCCAGCCATCTAATTACGTTTACGTGTTTCCCTGCCCAAAATGCAAGTCATGGTACACTGGTGAAACAGGAAACTTACACATTCCACAGGGTCCAGACAGCACAAAAACAACCGTGAAAAGTTCACACAGCAGGTCAGCTCGTCCTGCATTGCTTCAGCCAGGCAGGATGCATTTGTGAACTGGGAAAACCATTGTGAGAGCAGTCCTGGCAGGCATGCCAGAAAAGGTGCCTGAACACTGCTTAGGGCTGCGTGGGTGCGCAAGGGAGCTGCTCCTTAAAACCATTAGCTGTCTAACATGAATGTGCTCCCTGTTAACTAGGAATATTGCAGTTAGACAATCCTTGTTCAAGCTGATTTTCAGTTGTCATATCTCTTGTATTAGACATCCAGTACATTTCTCGGCTCCTCCCATTTCCTTGACATGGTAGTGTTTAAAATGATAGAAGTCAGTCTAAATTCCTAGTATGATGAATATAATCCTTTCCAGTAAAAAAGAAAAAAAAAACACACTTGTTTTCCAGGCATGACCACAAGCCCGTTTAGCCTTCAGGCTTCATTATTCTGAGTAAATTCATCAAATAGGGGGTTTAAATTAGAGAGGAGCCAGAATTAGAAACCTGGATCCTCACCAACACTGTGACCTTGGGCATGTTTCAATTATTGTCGAAGCATTTCAGCTGGGCCACTCTCTATAAAAAAAAGACCAGACCTAAATGCTTAATCTGGATATGCTGAAAATGCAAAGGGATTCAGTTTCAGATTAAGCAGCAGAGCTAAATTTTGCAAAGATCTGATCCCAATTTGTCGTTACAAAATGATGTCTTTGGGTGACTCCATTTTGGGGTGTTGGATATGAGAGAAAATTAAGATCTGGGTTTTTTTTTAATGTGAGTTCTTGAAATATTCTGAACATCTGGTTATTTTAGAAACGCTTACACCTGAAGTCACTTATCCTGTTTAAATACTTCTTCCTCCATATACCTCTTTAATGGCAGCCAAGACCTACTAGAAATTATTTGTTTCACAGATAACTAATGGATTTAGTGACAGAAGAACAGTGATTTTTGTATATATTAACTCATCTGCCACACTTCAAGGTATTTGGGAGTGTAATTCGCTGTGTGCAATTCCATGCTTCTACTTTACCACTGTGCCAGCAGTACAATCCATATAATTCACTCAGAGATATCCACTGAGGTTTCACACTTCAATATGTACTATGTAAATCCTGTAAATAAGCATGTAGCTTTCCCTGCATTTTGGCACCACAAGCAGATACATCCTGAGCCTCCAGATTGTAATCCAGAGGGCACCCTGAGAAAAACAAGCCATCTACCATTTTGCGTAAAATGTTCCTTTAGCCTGCAAGAGCATCCGGCAAGCAGGCTAAGGTGAAGGTAACATCTCTCTGCAGATCTCACTGGTCTAATGGTATCATGACAATGAAGCATGGGCAAAACCAAAATTTTCCTTGAGTCATGCCTTCTGAATTGTAATTCTGATGATAAGGAAATTATGCTGGTCTAAATGGCAGCAAAACTTAAGCCCAGAGTAAGGTCCGTCCTAAACCAGTTTCAGCACATTTAATATTGATTATGCCATCCATTACATTTCAAGCTAAATATCTTGTCCATACAAGTCTGTTAAAGTCTTTCAGCACAGCAGTCTCTACTTGCATCCAGCTGTCCTTAAAATAGCACTACACCAAGGCTTTTGCTGAAACACACTTGCTGTTTACTGGCCTCTCTCTGCTAATGGCTGCGCTTTTTATATGAACCCAAAACACACGTTTTTCATTTCCTTAGAATAGTAAGAAATCTTTTTACAGATACTGCTGCCTAAGCAAATTACAACTCTATAATATTTCCATTAAGAGATCTTACTTTTCCCAATGTCGAGTGCTTTTGGTGGTGTGTTACGAAGTCCAGAAACATGGAGTGAAAATTGTTCTTGTGACCACAGAACCATTTTAGATTTTTCTGGTGAGGCCCACGTCCAGGTCATTTAAACTGAGGTTTGCTTTATGCTTCCTTTTTCCTTTTGTAAGTTATAGGGATTTAGAAGAGAGACAGATTTCTTTATGAAGATTGTTGTCTAAATGAGAACAGAATAACTTTCACAGGACTTACGTTACACTTTGCCTTACTGGGGAGAAACGGGCACATCTGGATGGTAGCTGCATCAGCAGGACACAGATATCTCAGCCTGGGGATCCTTGGTGGCCAGAATAAGTTAAAGGCATCAGTGGCTTCTGAGGACCTGGTGGGGTAAGAGACAGGGCAAGCAAAGAGAGATGTAAACCCTTATTTACTGAAGTGTTTCATGCCCCTTTTGCTCCACACAAAGCTACTTCTCTTGGGAACAAAATATCTGTTAGATCCAACCTAGTGGAGCAAAGTGTCCAAAGCTGAAAGCCATCTACAGCAAAAACTGTATTACAGACTCAAATACGTGGTCTGAGAGCTGATTTACTTGTAGGAGGTTGTTGGCTTTTTTATACGTGCATTGCAGATCTATGCCAAACTGAACCTCACATCTACTAGCCAGGTTTTCAGCAACTTCAGGTGTAGTTTCACATTACATCACATTGTATTACATAATCATGTAATCAGAAAACAGCTTTTGCAGGTGCTGCAGTTGTGTGCCTGTGTCCTAGCAACTTTGCAGACTGCCTGCTTGTGTGCCCACAGGCTGATAAGAACCAGCTCCCAATGTGAAAGGCCTCTGACAGAGTATGTCTGTGTGTACAATGTCTTGCTTTTCTTTAAACTCTTTTCCATGCTGTCTACTTCCCATTTCCTTCAGCTTGAAGGAGTCAAGGGAGGGTCTTTGTATTTTATGAAGCTAAACAGATGTCACAGTGCAAACACCCAAGATGGGGAGGGTACACAGCGCTTTATTTACATTAGTTATCGGAAACAGAAAAAAAAAANAAAAAAAAAAAAAAAAGTCACCGAGTCTGAGAGTCCCACTTGGACTCCCTCCAGCAGCAAAGGAATGTAAGGATAAAGACGAAGGAAGAGTTTACTCAGGAAGAAACAAGATCTGGCTTTGCATTACAAGGCTAGAAACAAGGTTACAATAAGTAAACAAAATAGAAAATCTCCTTTGCTGCTTCACTGGCTTGTCCCTTACCTATAACTCCTCTGGCCTGCTCTGTCCTGCAGATTCTGGAATACCTGTGCTGGCATCCCCTGCCTCAGCAACCGGGTGACCCAGACCCCTTCTGCCCCTCAGTTACAGCCCTCTAGCTACACTGGCACTTTCATACCCGTGAAAAAGCTACACAATTTAATCTGACTGTGATATTCAAGTCCTGTAGGAGTCTTGATTCCCACCTTGCTTGTCCCTCTGTTAGAAAGGCCACTGTCTTGAATTTTTCTTGAACTCCTCCTTCACCAGGCAGCATAACATACGTGGGAAAATCCTTCTCAGCTCCACTGTATTCATACCATGCTATGTATTTTCTGCAAAACACTTACATTTTGTTCAGTGGTTTTGGTTTGCTGCTAGAGATCTCACACCCATAAGGCAGGTCAGGCCACTGGGCACCTCTGCCCCAGCTTGCTGTGAGCTGCAGGACTTCCCTACGTCACAGGTGAAGAGGTCACTGCTGAGAACTCGGGTTCAGGCTGGTTGACTTCATAACCCAGCTGGCACTGGGTCTGGAAGGAAAAAACAGGAAAAGACTACATCAGAAGATGTGTGAATAGGCTGGGGGGAAGGCATCCCTGCACTGAGGTCTGGATGGGATAATAAATAAAGGTGTAATGACAGACTGGGAAATTCAGGTTGTCAGACCTTGATTCAATTTGACATCAGTTGTGACTGGAAGGGGAAAGTCTGATCGAGCTGATTAGACTGGGATGGGACTCATCCCAAAGGACTGCAAAGGGTTAGGGCTGATGCTAGTGGGGACAGGCAGGGTGGCTGTGTGCTGACACTGCGGCAAGGCAGGGGCTCATCCCAGGGACACTCAGAGACAGTGTTTCAGTTGTCAGGAGCTGATGAATTGGGATGTGGTTCAGAGGTGGTGCTGAGCCAGGGGAAGCA
Source organism: Pachycephala philippinensis (assembly GCA_013397055.1). Classification (NCBI taxonomy): domain Eukaryota; kingdom Metazoa; phylum Chordata; class Aves; order Passeriformes; genus Pachycephala; species Pachycephala philippinensis. Next base: position 74,608 of record VWZT01013557.1, on the reverse strand, counting down.
AGGAATTCAGCTGTGTCTCAGCCTGACTCTGCACACACAGCCTGTGAATCCGTTCCTTTAACCTTCTCGCTTTCCAGGAGTCAGTAGGCAGCTGGTCAGGCAGACTTCCTATATCTTTTGGTCTCCTGACTAGCTGTGATTGCCTCTTTATCCAGACCACAAGTCAGAGGGAAAGACAGCGTTTGGAGGAGAAAGGGGAAAGTGGAAATACTGTGTGTGCAGGGAACAGGAACTTTTACCTGAGCATCCAAAAAGATTTTAAAACAGCGCCTTCTTTACCAGTGCATTCACTCAAGTGAGTTAGACACAATTGCTAGATGTATTCAGCTGTGGCCTCCAGCAATGGTTCTTGAAAATGCCTGAATCATGCTGTGACAGCAAACAACCTTTCTTTTGGTAGGCTGGATAAAAGTAACAGTCATGCACAAATCAATCACTTCTGCCTCAGAAGCACAATCTGTAACTTCATTTTAGGTTTGTCTCTTCCAGAACTGTCTGACATGTCATCGATTTGGCTTCTATTCATCCTCTCCACTCAGCAGCCTAACTCTCTCCTCAAAATGCTGTTCTCCCTCAGTTTCACTGCTCCATCCTCTCCTGGTGCTCCTCAGACCTCCCAGATTTTTCACTCCTGTTCTGTTCCTGTTTTTGTCCACCCCGCCATGTTCAGCTGATCTTCGTGTTATTGCACCTTTACCCCACTTATTCACAGATTAACCCCTCCGTTTCAGAGCCAAACTCTGTAGATGTTTTACCCAACGGCTACACCTGCCTAACCAGTTTGTACCCACGCTCTGGTTACATCACCCTCACACCTCCCTGTTACTCATGTTTGTGGTGCCACGTGTGACATTACGTGCTGAAGAGGGTCACTACACCGACAGTCTGTGTGGAGAAGCAGGAAAAGGCAGTGCCCATTTGCAATTCGCTTCAGAGCTCCCCTGGCTGCTGCGTGGGAATACCATGGGGGTGGTGATGGGAGAGGAGCGAGTGCTGGGAACACTTGGAAACCACAGGCTTAACTTGGCTTCCTTCAGACAAGCCTCTTGCTCCGGGCATCTGCCTGTGTGGTGCGTGGTGAGCAGAACAGCCTCGCCCTGCCTGTGCCCGAGGCTGCCTGGGAGCCGTGTGACCGGGTTTGTGTGGCCCAGAGTCCAAAATAATGAGCTCCATTACAGACAGGTTATACTGAACCAACCCCAAACCTCCCTCCTCCCCTGTGCTTCGTCTGTTCTCACCACCAACAGAGAGAGAACTGAATTCCTCCCTCTCTGGCGTTCTTCCTTGCACAGCGCACAGCACCACAGGGGCTCCAAATCAACTGTGTCCAGCACATTTTTCCCGTGATTTTGTGCACATTCCTCAGATGTCAGCCCCATGGACTTAATGCAGTTTGTGCATGCTGATGCCTAGAGTGGTACGACCTAGCAGATCCTGTCAGCTGCACTGCTTCTTCTTCTATGGAAAATCTTTAGCATGTCATAAGGGTGAAAATAATGCTATTATATGGGAACAGAGTTGGAAATGTCTGAGATGTACCCAACAAATGAAAATTCAATACTGAAGGAGATCCTTCCAGGTGAACTTTTAGCCTCACCTAAGGAATTTAATAGAAAATTCTATCCATATTATAAAATGTTATAGATTGGTTTAAATATTTTGTCTGAAGGCATTAACCTTCTGTGAAATTCACTTGGCCCTTTCCATAATGTTTCTCAGCTGTATACGTTTAATATTCTCATTCTAATGGACAGCACTTTCTAGACTACACTTTTTGTCCAGTGGTCTAATGGCAAAATTAAATAGAAGTCTTAAAAATATCAACTGATTCGCATTTTGGTGAGAAAAGATTCAGAGCTGAAGACTAAAAGGTTGCTTTGCTCCAAGGTCTGAAATTCTTTGGCATGCCAACAAAGTTGCCAGCTGGCTGTAAAAGAACAAAAATGAGCAGAGCATCTGCAAGATATTTACAGTAAGGGCAGAGGGAGGAGGGGAGCAGCCCTCAGAGTTTATCAGTGGTATGCAGAGGTCAAAACGTTTATCAAACCAATTTGATGTGAAAACCCCTAATGAGAAAGGGGTTCTGAATACTCTGAGCGAGTCCCAGGATGATGAGCTGCATCTTCCTAAGTGCACTTCTGTTCCCTTGGGAACCGGATGGAGGGGAATAGAAGGGATCAGCGGGAGGAAGCGGGAGGAGGCTGAAGGAAGCCGAGTTCTGTGTGTGAGGGTGTATGGCAGTGATGTGGAACCCCTGAGCTGCTGCCTGTGCACAGCCAAGGCCTTGACTTGGGCTGTCTGGGATGCCTTACCCGTCATCCCCATTCTGCCTGCCCTGAATGGATTTCATTATCCCTGTCTAGAATGCAGAAGACATTTCTTCCAGACAGTAATACAGATATATAAACAAATGAAAATGCAGAGGAAGCAGATGCTGGTCCCGCTCAGTCTCAGATGGCCCCTGGTAACTCCTGTCCCACATGGGAGGCTGGGGGAGGAAAGAAAAATCCCCTCAGCCACTTCATTTTCCTTCATTATTCCCTGCTGGAAAAGCCCAGGCTCCTTTCCACCACCCTCTCCCACTGTCCTTCACCACCCTGCAGCTCCCAGTACTGCTGTTTAGCAGCATGCCCCAGTGACTGTGGTGCTCTGTCCCTCAGACCCTCTCCGGCCCTCCAGGCTGGTTGGGCTGTCCCAGGGTGCAGTGCTGGTCATTTCTGGCTTCTCTCTTCAGCCTGGAGCTGCTGGAGCTGCAGGGGATTTCCAGGAATGGGTTAGTTTCCCAGTTTTTGCTGTCACTGCTGGAGCACAAGGGGCTTTCCAACACACAGACTTATTTCTGACACTGGCTGAGAAGGATGGCCACAGGGGGTGGGTGTTTGAGCCTGACTCTACCCCAAGAGGTGAAATGTGAGCTTTAGATCCCCTCAGACAGTTTAGATGAATTCAGGTCTTCAGATTTGAAGGCTATGAAGCAAGTTTTGTCTTCCCATTTTTCTCTTTCCAGCTCTCCCCATCAGTGAAAATGTGCAGCTCCTGATGGCCACTTCTTCCCCAGTACAGGGATAGCTAGGGTTCTTCTGGAGAGGAAATTCCGAATTTCATCTCCAGGAGAGTTCAGTCCACCCCTTCCCCTGTTGTCTGTCTGACCACTCTTCATCCAGCATCTCTGTGATAATCAGTTCAGCCAGAGGTGAAGTGCTTGGGCTGGCAGGGGCGGATGGGGAGGATCAGCGTGAGAAACAGCGATGTTTTCGCAGTTACTGGGCAACACGAGGAAGTGTGCTCACTGCGGAGCTCCTCGGAGCCGTGTTCAGCCCACCATCGGGGGCGAATTGAGCTGTGAGGCAGCAGCACCGTGCAGCAACCATCTCCCACCCGCAACCATTCCTCAGGGATTAGTCACTGACTTCCCAGAAAACGACATCCAGTCCTGAGGGTCTAAAACTTTGTTCTCTGGTTTGTCCGTGGTGCTTGGGGTGACTCCTCTGAAGCAAACGCAAGCACAGGACTGGTTTAAGCAAGAGCCTTTGGCTTTTTTCCTCCATGCCTCGCCTGAGGATATTTCTTAGCCACTGCTGGTGGTTGTTCAGAGGGAGATGAGTGAAAGCACAGTCTAGACACTAGCCGTGAGCAATGGCAACTGGTTTCAGGTATGTGACTGGGAGCAGTGGCACCGCCTTGTTCCTCAGGCTGTGCCTATGCCGCTGGCAGCGTCGGTGTTCATTGGAGCTGTTTTCTGGCTGCTCTCAGTGAAGTTGTTTAATCCTAAGAGACTAAAACCACAGCAGTGCTAGACCGTATACAATCTGGTTTTCTCCTCACCCTGGCCCTCTTCCCCTTGACAAGCTGCCCTACCCTGAGCTCTGACCTGGTCCCCTTCCTTCAGCTGTTTGAAAACTAGATAAAAACCTGTAGTAAAGTGCTTGAGTTAAGCTGGTCAAAATCAGTACCTGACCTCCTGTAAAAATTACATGAGCTTATTCACAGCATCCCGCTGGTAATTTCAGTGTTGTAAAACTAAAACCAAATAGAAGTTGTGAAGTGGATGTTTTAATTAAAAATCTACCAGCTGCTTACTGAGTGGCAAGCCTGGGTAAGTGACTGATGGAGAAGAGAAAACAAGATCCTTTGCTGCTCCTCAAGCACCCCACACTAAGTTTTCTTGGCATTTACAAGTCACTCTGCTGCCCACCTCATCCCCTGAAATAATCTGTTTTGAGACAGGAGTGACTAGGGAAAGTTTTGGAGAAGACAACAGGACTTGACTGTGAAAAGCATTGTGAAACCTTGAGGACTGGTATGCAGGATGTTTGCAGTCCTTTTCTCCACCTCTGGTGGAGGATTTGATGGGGAATTTAGTCTGAGAAGACAGTGACAAATGACCAGTCTGTGGAGAAGGGATTAGGAAGAAGCGGAAAGGAGAGAAAAGAGAAGATAATACTGAAGGAATGTTGTTTTTGGAAGAACATTTTAAAGAGGAAGCAGATCATGTAACAGCCATGGGCAATACCACTTGCATCTTTCATAAAAGCAGGGGAAACCAGCACTATGATTCACCTCATAGCAGGATACCACCAGTCTTTGGACAAAGAGGCTGTGAGGGTCAGGGCTGGCTGTGCATCGGTGTCTCTTGGACAGTCACAAGCCTTCTGCTCCTCCTGTGATATGATTTACCTAGGAAATGATGACATATCCCTGTGACTATCACTCCACAGCACAGCTTACCACATGAGACGGCTTTTTTCCTATATGTCTCTTGAAAACAGGGCCTAAACCCACTTTGAGGCTCCATACTATGCAGGCAGCCCTGCTCTGCTGCAGCTCTTCACAGGCAGGAGGAGCGAGGGCTGCCAGCCCATGGAGCACAGTGGCCAGGCATGGCTCCAGCTCGGAGGGAGCGGCCGCGCAGTGAGGCGATGCAGAAAACAGCTGTGTCAGGCCATAATGCCACAGCAGGGTGCACAAAGCTGGTATCAGCATCACTTGGATATTGCTGGATTTTGTTGCATTTGGAATCACAATTACTGCCCCATTACATGTTCTTCCTGCAGCTGGGACTCCTTCCCATGCTCATAACCTATTTGAGTGCCTCTGTTTCAATTTGAGAGAAACCAAACCACCTCCAAAAGCACTGAGCCCTTCGGCGCCTTCGTCCCATGTCTATTTTCAAACCTGTCATTGTACTGCCATGAATTTTGCATGTCCATTAAAAGGAGCGTCTGCTCTGCTCTGCAGCAGGCACAGAGGAGTCATGCAAACCTTTCCGCTTCCTCCTCCAAGGTCAGTGTCTCCTGCTCCCTAACATGGCTCCTTGGGGCACAGCGTTGATTCAAAATACAAATTCCATCTGGAAGGGATCTGATAACTCATTGTCTGGCAGAAGTCATTTCCTTTAGGTAAANTTTTTTTTTACGCTTGGCATGTTTCACTGTTTCCAAAACAGCTCTGCATGGAAGTGTTAGCACAGAGTGTTTTTCTGCTGCTGTGCCTCTGGACTCTCAGTAGGAGACATTCAAGGAGACTGTTCGGATGGGGACATCTCAGCAGAAAGCACGGTCTTCTCTGAGCAGCTCAATGGGGTCTGACTCTGCCAGGCTCCTCCGTGCCTCCATGCAGAAAAGCAAAGTCTGTGCCACTTGTCCTTATGGTGTCAGAAAAACACTGTCAAATGTAAATAGGAAGGCACACCCAGCAATGCTGGAAAGGGAGTTCCAAGAGCTGTTAACTCACTCAATTCATTATTCTGCTGTTTCTTTGACACGTCCTGTGTTGCTGTTCTGTGAGGTTTTTCAGAGACCTATTTTCTTGGCAAGCCACATACTCCAGGGACAGGAAGGTACATACAGAACAACCTGGTGTGGACAAGCCCGTCTTCCTCAGATGTGGGTTGCTGGGGCACATTGCATCCCAGTGTAGCTGCAAGAGAAGCAGGAGCTGTAAGGCCACTGCCAAACCATCCAGCAGCCTGGGGCAGGAGGTGGCCCACAGCAGCCTCACCACACTGGTCTCCCCCCACACCACAAAGGGTGGCCTGAATCTCTCCCAGATGTCCACATACCACAGCCTGCTTTTCCTTCCAGGCAACCACAGAAAGATTTATTTGTCTAAAGAAAGGGGAAGCAAGGATTTTAACTCCTCACTACTGCAACTGTCCAGTGGATTGTTCCCTTATGTAGCTATCTACCAGGTGGTCTGAGCCTACAAGTCAGGTAGCCCTGGGATGCTGTTATTTAACTCTTCCTTAACTTGGGAGTGATGGAGATCTCCCTCATCACAGGAGGTAACATCATAAAATGCTACAAGTGTTCCAGAAGTGGTCAGGCCCAGGCAGCTGTTAGAAATTTCAGCTAGATGGTCTCCCCAGTTTCAATACAGCTATGCTGAAATATATTTGCTTTGGTTTGTGTTCCAGACACTGCCAAGCAGCAGCTCACCCTTGTTTCTTGAGGTCTTAGTCTGTACTCACACAGTGTCCCTTGCAGCATGAGTCACAGGCCTTTTGTTTGTGCTGGGGTGTTTCAATTTCCACCACAAGTTCCAAAGACACTGCCACTGTCCATAGGCCTTATTCTTCTGTGACTGCCACCTTGGCAGATGTCATGTGGAAAATGCAATCGAAGCAAATACTGACACTGCAGGAAATGTGCTTGGCAGTGCAAAGGCATCCTTCTCTGCCAGAAGCTCTGCTCTCCCTCTCCATCCCACTGCCCCAGTCTTTTCTGGGCTCTGGTATTTCACCCTCGTAATCAACCTGCTCAATACCTTATCCAGCAAAACTGACTTCATTTGTTTTTAGCAGCTTTGCCCTAACCTATGCCACAGGCCATTATTTATTATTCTGCAAAACATTTGAAAAACTTTGAGAAGCTACATGGCTATATTTGTACTTTGTTGTGGCAAACCTTGCACCTCTTCTCTGTCAGGGGGAAAGAGATTGCTTAACATGTACACAGAGGAGAAGAGACTGCAGATTTTACACAAAATGCCTGCAGAAAAAGGCCTGGGTTTAGGCATCTTGTAGTTTTCTAGCACTTCAATTGGTTCCTTGTTCAGTGTCTGCAGAAAGTGTCCCATGGTGTGTTTGTTTAACTGCGAGAGCAAGTGGTGCTGGGGGACCACAAATGCATTTCACTAATAATAAACACTTCCCATTCTCTTAAGTCACTATGGAGCACACATAACTTAGACTGGATTTTCTTCATGTCCTGCTGCCTAGAGCCCTATTTATCCTCCTCTGGAATTTCTGCTATTGTGCTGAGAGCTGAGACCTCTGTTTGGGCTACATTTCTCTAAATACACAAGAACTCTTGATACTATTTTATCAGAAGTGAAAGATGGAAAAACTTCTCTCTCTCAGAAAAATCACTGGGCCAGGAAACCTACAGACCTCTGTGATTACAGAGTGGGATACCACACATTTAAATTTAGCCATCTAAAAGTCATGGCATCTCACCTAACATATTTGTCTGGTCTCTCTCTATAATCAGTGAAAGGAGATAAGCATGTCTGGTCATGACTCATTCCATCTATTTTAGGGTGGGGTGAATCACCCCTTTGCAGCTGCCTTGCTCTATCTGTTGACTACAGAGGGAATAAAAACAAATCCCTTAGACCAGAGATACTTAATCTGAAGTAGCTAGAGTTACAGCTGGAATCACCCACTCTTGGTAATACTGAGAAGCACAGTCAAGGAACCCTTTCTGCCGCCTGGATGTTGTCCTGTGTGCGGAAAGGATTGAATGATACCAAAAATAAAATGATGCATCTTCATCTCATGTTGCTATGAAGGACTCCACTGCTCCTTTTAGCCTATTACATTTTCACCTCTGTACCCTCCTAGGATGCTAGGGAAGCTTTTCAGCAGTTAAGTAAGCTGACTGAATGCAGCAGTGCCAGCTGTCCCAGCCCATGTCCTGCATGCTCCCAGAGCAATGGAGAGGTCTCCACAAGCCACACTGGGGACAGGTGGAAGAGCTAAAGGCCATTTCCTCAGGAACTTGCNATGCAAGTAAGCATCCCAGCGCCTTTCCTATGACTTTGACCTAGGGCTGCCTCCGCTCTGTATTCCCGTTTGAGCATGATAGCTCACTTTGATCTCACTCTCCACAGCTGCACACCAGTATATTCACAAGTTCAATGCTAGCCCCAGTGAGATGTGAGTCTGGCCCAGCTCCTCACTCTGTTTCTGCTGTCACCTTGCCCAGTAAGAGCAGCCACAGGGTGAGACACCTTCCCTGGCCCAGGTGGCCCAGCTTTTGCTCTGGCTGGCTGGATGCAGCCCCAGACATGAAGGCCTGTAAAGGGGCATTTGGATTTTTGTTGGGGGATCAGCAGATCCCCCCTGGGCATGTGGCCTGGGCTGGCCCTGTGGGAATGTCACGTGCAGTTGAAGTGGGGTGCGGCAAAAGGAAAAAATTCAAGAAAAACAGTTTGGAGGGAGGGAAAGGCAAGTGGTTGTTTTTTTAACACCATGTAACATCAGTTCATAATTGCTGTCTTTATGTCTTAGTAGGTGCTTGTGTGGTCTTATTACTCTTGTGCTTCTGTCACTGTCTAGAATTGTTTAAGCAGTGTGTAAATTACAATTAAAAAGTATCCACGCTAGCCTGTCCCAGGGGTTGATGTTATTACTCAGAAGGACCTGGTTCCAGGCCAAGGTCTTTTCCTCAGGATGCCAATGTGCTACGTGGCAAGAGCTTCTGTTTCAGAATTTTCCATCCGGGCTTTTGAATGCTAGGCAATTGCCAAGCCGCCTGCCAGGCTGGTTAAGAGCTTGCTCGGGGTAGCAGACCAGAGCCTGTTAGCTAACATTTTCCTATGGTTACATAAGGAGGGTGTAGAATACCACGTAGGGAGGAAAATTTAAGCTTGTCTCTAAAAGGCAAAGTGAATTTCCCCCATCTCCCCTGTTGTATCTGACCAGCTCGCTGTCACTTGATAGCTGTTTCCATCTTCTGTGCTAGTGCTGGTGCAGAAACCTCCTGTAAGAGCACCTTCCCTGGCCAACAATATTTGCTTGTTGAGTACTTCTTTATCAGTCCTGGCTGATTTGTGGTCTCTTGGTTTGCAGCTTCTTCTTTGGCTTCCTTTTCAGTATGTCCAAGCTGGCAGCATCTTCTGTACTGGTTCTGTGCTGTGTTCAGTTCTTCCTCAGGGCCTTCCCCAGGCTGCAGCTGCACAGTCCCATCTTGGCCAGGCAATGCAAATCCAGCATTGGATTGTTCTAACATTGTTCTAACATTGCCTTTTACAGAGCAATGATGTGAACTCTGGGATACCTGGGCACATTCCAGTTGGAAAATCTTACTTAGAAGAACTTCCTTTAGTAGTGACTGCAGGAAATGTTGTTCTTCCCTCTCTGTGCTACCAAAGCCGGGTGAGATCTCTCTGTTGTCATCCCATCCTTGGCTGAATTTCAGTAGGAGGATGTGAATAGGATAAAAAGGGCATCAGGAGAGATTTATTTAAAAAAAAAAGTGCCCTTAAATAATTAGTATGAGGATCAATCTAGGGGAAAACTGTTATTAGCAGTTCACATGTAGGTGTTAAGTGTCAAGTCCCAAAATCTGCTTTCATGAGTCACCTTAGAGTATCCCAGTGCCTTGATACAAAGAAAAATCTATCCGCAAAAGAGTTGTCATGGAAACATAAAAATAGCTCTGGAAGGGATGTTGAAGGGCCAGCTAGTCTCTTCCCCTCCTACAAGATAAGATCAAATATAATTTAACCATTTCCGACAGATGTTCTCTAACCTATTCTTAGAAACCCCCTCAGCTTCCCAAGGCAACCTGCTCCATTAGTTCAATTTTTCTGAAAAGGTTTCTAGACAGCTAATCATTCTTTTACTCCTTTTGGGTCTACAACATTTCTGAAGAACATTTGCCCGAAACAGACTCAGGTTCTGCAGGTGAAGCTTTGGTAGTGGCAATTTGAGGCAAATTATTACTTTCTGAACCTTATTTATTACATATCAATGTGGTGTTTACATTTTTTCATCAGTGTGGCATTGCTGGCACATGGCAGGACCATGATGGCCAGAGCTCCTAGAGAACATGCTCCTTCTCCAAAAGAGAGTGGATGAAGTGTGACTAATTTGCTTAGCCCTAATAGCATATTATTACCAAGTAGTCCTTCCCTTCCCACAGCTCTGGAAACCTTTCATAGCAGACTAATTTGGGTGGCAGGAATGATGGTGAAATGCACATTTGGACTGAAATGTTTTTAGCCAGGACAAATACCACATCCTTACGTATGGGTTCAGAGTTCCCTGCCCAAAGCCCCAGATGTGTGTGGAGCAACAGGTCCACAGGGGCTGTTCCCATGCACTCAGAAGTGACACATTCCCTCTGGGAAATCAGTGTTTGTGTCCCGTGTTTGCCTGTGAGCAGGGCTATTGGCAAGGTTCGCGTGCGAGATTATTGATTAGGTTGTGCTGGGAAAGTTGAACCACCCGGAGTCCAGAGACTGTTTTGTTTCCTCTTGGCATGTGTCTGCTGGGGGTGGCGTGTCTTCTCACGCTGTCTTAATGGCTTTTTTCCGCTTGGTATTATTTGAAACAAAATTATTTGATAAAATTAGTTGGATTGGTTTATTTAAACTGTTTTACCACTGTAAAATACGTGTTTTCACTGCATGTGCTTCGTAGGGGGGAAAAAATGGTGTTTTTTAAAATTTCTCTTTACTTCATACACTGAAATTATCTAGTTTGGACATTGCATTCGACCTTTCAGGGAAATGGTGCAATCTTGTTTCTTTATACCTCTGAACTCTTCTGTACTTAGGCTTCTCAGCTGATCTGCATCTCCTGTTATATGATTCCCGCAATATAACTGTCTCTCTTTATCATGATGGATGATGGTGATATCTACAGTTTGATAAGCTTCTATTTAGGACACAACTGAATTCCAACTTCTGTTTTTTAAGAAAAGTGTTTCAAGGTTCAGCCTCTGTGACAGCAAAAAGCTATCTTTTTTCCCCAGGGAAAATTAAATTATAATGTTCTGCTGAAAATGGAGTTCATGCCCTGAGCACCTCTGGGTCTGACTGTGGGCTTGAGAGGTATCCTGCCAACAGCGCAGGTGGGATACCCTGCTGTGATGACACCTGTCCTTTATTGAGGAAACTCTCTTGAATGTGTTGCTTGAAGATATCTCCTGGCACCTCCTCACCCAGGAGGCTCAGTCCCTTCACAGCAGCAGCTCCCTTTCCCCTCTGTAGCTGCCTTCTCCCTGCAGGTGCCTGCTGGGCTCACAGCTGTGCTGTCCTTAATTGGCACCACTGCCCATCGAGTTCAGAGGGCTGCAGCGATTTCATGTGGCAGAGGGGCAAGAGGAAAGCTTGCTGCCGGCTTTTGTTAGCCGCAAGTGGAACATTAAAGCTCCTTGGCTATTGCGTAGCAGTGCTGGCCATGAAATGAATGAAACTGCAAGGTCATGTTGTTTTAGTGCTTGGACAGGCATTTGACATCTGGTGAGGGGTGGATGAGTACTGATAAGGTGGAAACATAGATATTGTTTAAGGGAAAATGTGCCTGGCCAGGAAGAAGAAACCCATAACAAGGGCAGCTTGCAGTGACCCCATTCTCACCATGCCAAAGGGTGCAAGAGTCCCATCGCAAGCAGTCCCCAGGGAATTTGTTGCTCACCTTAGGGCAGGAGAGCAGTGCATGCAGGGGAACTGTGCATCGAGGACACATCTGCCTGTGCCAGCTACAAGGGCCAGGGCAGAGGCTGGCCTCTCCCTGCTGTTTGACCAAGGGTTTGTGTCTCACACTCGCAAGGACACCAGCAAGGCCAGTGGGTAACGTGAACCAGGGACAGCTTTTGCTAGGCTGAGAATGTGGGTGGTAACTGAACACGAGCTTTTCTGTGCCTTTTGCTCCCAGGACACCACCATTTCCTTCCTGAAGAAAATGAGGACCAAATGAAAGTCTGGGACTCAGAAGATGCAGCAGCCAGCCTCTGAGCTATGATGGGCCACACAGCCACGTTGTGCAGGTGTCTGAGGGACACATGCCGTGTCCTCTCCTGCAGCATCTCATCAGATGTGCTCCAGAAAAGGACTGGCTCATCTATGACCAGACACTGTGGTGTGGACAGATGGATGTGTGTCCATCCTATCCAGGCTGAGTCACAGGACTGAATGTCAAATCAGCAACCACAGGCAATCACAGGAAAAGGAACTTGTGTCTGTGACCACATGGTTGCACATCTCGGGGCTGAGGTGTACAGCTCAAATGGGTCCTGTGGAAAGATGGTGGAAGAGCTGGACCGGTGATCTCTGAGTGGCCAAAGGAGGTTACTCTTGCTGCTTATGTCAGCATCTGCTTCCCTGTGTCTCCCCTGAGGCTCTGTCCTGGCCTGTCTTAGCACCAGCTCTCCTGTGCGGCCACTTTTCCATGATACCCTGTCTAGTTTCTGCTGTGGAAAAATACAGCAGCAAAAATGGTTTCCCCATTTCAGAACAAATGACAATAATGAGGATAAACGTGATTTCTCTTCCATTCATAGTAAGGACTAACTTTTGCACAATAAAGTTACGGATATCCAAATGAAAGGGGGACAATGTAGTATGCTCTAGATCAGAGGCAAGATTTCTTAACTAAGCAATATGACTCAATTCTTTGAATACCTACACCTCTACACAATATAAAAGAAGAATGGTTATCACCTTCCTTCCTTCCTACAGCTGATTCAGCCAAGACTTCTGAGACTGTCTGCCTGAAGTTGTGTCCCCAAGCACGCTGTTCAGCCATCTGGATAAGCTGTCTGATTTTCAGACATTCTGAGCCTTTTACAATTCCCATGTGATTCTGCAAACAGAATATCTTGGCCTCTGAGCTATGCTGTTAAATTAAGCAGCACCAGGTCTGGCTGTGATTATTAGAGCTAGAAAAACCTCCGTTTGTGTTCCATTGCATGCCAGGCAGACCTGGCTGGTGTCCCGAGCAGACCTGTGCTAGGTTGCCTTTTCAAGCAAATTTGCACAGCTGTAGTCAAAACAGCCCCCAAAAATGTGGCCCCACATGTACAAATACTGTGACAGGACTCCTGTAACTCCAGTATCAATGCAAAACACCTCTGAAACTGGTGTAGGTACAAGCAGTGGAAGTGGTAAAACAAGCAGTGGTGGTGAAGTCTGCTAGGATATGGAAACTGAGGAATTTGACATGCTCTGAGAAGTGGAACTGAATTTGCTGATGTTTCAACTCACGAGATGGAAGAAAAAGTCCTGTTTCAACACATGTTTCTAGTTTGTATACTAAATTGCTTTCACTTTGATGTTCTTGAATAGTCAAACTTTTTTCAATTCTGTGTTACAACACAAAATACAAACACTCCCATTTTGTCAAAATGAAATCAGCACAGGCTTTAGACAAGGTTTCTCTTCACAAAATGAATTCAGAAGGTTTGTTCCAGCTTCAATTGAATCAACCAGGAAAATCTTTAAACCTTTCATGGAACAGAATTTTCTTCCTCCAGACATATGTCAGCAGCTGCTGCAGCTGGTGTGTCTGCCTGGATCAAAGGGATCAGGAAGGGGTGGTGAGACGGTGTAGCATTCATCCAGCATGTGATAGTGAGAGCAAGGGTTAGTGCCTGGAATCATGATGTCATCATATAAATTATAGAAAATCATCAGAGTCAAGGGAGACCTTTGTGTCTGTTTCCTAGCTTGGAGAATATTTATTTTGCAAACTGGCTGTGGAAATATTTAAGCACAGGTCACAGACAGTAAAACCTTTACGTTTCAATGGGAGCTTTGAATTAATCAGGAATAAAGGGTTTAAAAGTTAGACTGATATTTCTGCAGATGTGCTCTACTTGCATATAGAGATTTGAATATTTGAATCACTAAATGGGATACTTGGCAACCACGATGGCTTTTAGAGTGATACTGTTCTTCTTGTGCTCTGTTTTTTCAAGGAACATTATGCTGTCAAGGTTAATTCGAAGTCGTGCAGAATTTGCCACCTCCCAGGTTGCTTAGCTCAAACATGGCCAGTGAGTTCATGTGACTTTGAACTCATGCTGTTCTCCTCCCTCAGCTTTAGCTCTTTAATGGTGTCTTTTTGTTGATTCATTGCCTGCGAGTGCAGAGATAAGCCCTCCTTTTCCTTGTAGCTCAAATCCTTGGTGAGCCCAACATAGCCTGTATGATTCAGCTGTCTGAATACCAGAGCTCCCTGAATCTGGAAATGAAGCATTCCATGCCCACCAAGTTCCAGATAATCAATGGGAGAAGCAGTTAAGAAATTACAAGTTGCAGTCCTGCGGCTTGAAAGAGAACCGAAATCGGTGCTGGTTGACCTTGGCAGGCCGGGTTACATTTTATGCCAGTTTGGGAGTGTTTGAGACATTTAGCCATGCCTGCAGCTGGGGAGGGAACCTCCAAACAGAGGGTGGGATAGACAGAAGGGCAGGCGGTCAGGTCAGCTCTCCCATCCTTGCTGTAAGCCCATTAGTGAGTCATAGCCCTCACCCCCTGAAGTCATTAAAGCCTGTGGGTGTCAGCCGCCAGCCTTGCAAACTGCGTGCTCTTCCTGGAGCGGGTGTAGTGAGCCACCGGGGCAACCACGGGCACTGATGTTCGGCAAGCAAGAGAAAAAGCTTTGTTTCAGGACACTCATCTCGGTTGGGTTTGTGTAGGTACCTGCCCAATGCTTTGCAAAATGTCTTTTGTTAGAAAAATACCATTTTAAGACAAAATGCAGTAATTTTTGACAGCAAAGCTCTAGGGGTAATACTGGGAGTGGGTTCTTTGGAAGGTGAAGGGAATGTTATCACTGTCTAGCGCTATCTCATGGGAGGATGTGGCTGATCTAGGCAAGTACAAGTCACTTGAAGTAGTGTGGTGGTAGAACAAGAGGCACAGACACAACCTGGAGCATTAGAATGAACTAAAAACTTTCTCATCATGTGGATAAACAGATTTTGAAGAAGGCATCAGAGATGCAGGGAATCTCCACACTCTGAGATTTTCAATACTCAGCCAACAAAAGCAGCTGAGGAACCTGATCTCGCCCACTTGGAAGAGGGTATTGAACTCAACAACCTCCATTTGGGTGTCCATCCCAAAATTGTTATTTTCAATGATTCTATGGATGTGACCAGCTGAAACCCATGTGTTCCTCAAGAAAAAAAAAAAAAAAAAACCTAACAAGAAAAGTGCAGCAGTCCTGCCCCCTTGCTTGCACCTCCGCTCCTAGATGTGTGTTGCCTTCTTCATTGTGTTTATTCTGGTGCTAACTGAGCCCCTAGCCCTAGAGTGCTGTCAGGAGGTGGTGCAGCCTCGGGGCAAGTCAGGTCTGTCAGACTGAGGATGGTCACGGTGTTTGGAGCTGGGATGTGGCAGAGAAGCACCCTTCTTCCTTTGGGGGATGATCACCTGCCCTGATTTTATCTCGACACAATGCACTCACCTGCCCCCAGTGAGGTGCCCGCGGTGCGGGTCACTCACACAGCAAAAGGCACAGCACCTGCAGACGGAGCAGCATCCGTCATGTGGCGGTGCAGCTCCTCCTTTGTGGGGCGATTATGCCAAAGGAACTCACAGAAAATATTCGGAGCCCTGCGTGCTCACGGTACAGGCACTAGAAGAGGTTTCACTCCGCTTCCCAAGGGAGCCGTGCACGGCCCTGCTCCTTCCCAGACCTGTCACTGCCATCCAGCGGGCTCTGCTGGAAGCGCCGTGTGCTGTGTCCTTCCCAGCCTTTGGCGGGTCCTGTCCCACCTCTGTGTGTCCCTGCTGGGCTCTGTCCCGCCGGACTTTGCAGGAGGAGCTGCGGCTGCCAGGCCACTGCCCAGCGGAGCCCAGGGCCGCTTGTCCCAGGGCGGGTGACCAAGGTGTCTTTTAAACACGGTGTTTATCCCCTGCCACGTGAGGCTGCTGAGATAAAGCAGCTTTGGGGGGTTTTCTCCTCAAAGACAGTAATCCAGGGCCTTTTCTGAGCAAGGTGTGTGGTTTAACCCCAGGCACCAACTTGGCCCACACAGCCTCCCCCCACCAGCGGGATGGGGGAGAGAGCTGTAGAAGTGAGAAAACTCGTGGGCTGAGGTAAAAGTTCAACAGGCAAAGCAAAAGCTGTGCACAGAAGCGAAGCAGAACAAGGAATTCATCCATCACTCCCCATGGGCAGGCAGGTGTTTGGCCATCCCCAGGAGAGCTGGGTCCATCACACAAAATGATGACTTGGGAAGACAAACACAGCCACTCCCAATGTCCCCCCTGCTTCCTTCTTCTCCCTCTGCTTTATATATTGAGCATGGTGCCATGTGGTACAGAGTGTCCTGTTGGTCATCTGGGGTCAGCTGTCCTGGCTCTGTCCTTTCCCAATTTCTGTGCACCCCCAGCTCCGTCTCTGGTGGGGTAGGCTGAGGAGCACAAAAGGGCTTGACTCTGTGTGAGCACTGCTCAGCAATAACAAAAGCATCCCTGTATTATCAGCACTGTTTCCAGCACATGTCCAAACCACGGCATCATACCTGCTACTGTGAAGAAAATTAACCCTACCCCAGCCAAAGCCAGCACACAGGACCAATGGATACATCGAGGAGGCTGGTTACACCCCCATACGGCATTGTGAGCTCCTGCTTTCCCACTTTGCAAGCTGCTGGTGTGTATGGTTTTCTCCAGATACACAGAGGACCATCTGGCAGGAGCAGCCTGGTGTGAGCACTAACAGGGCCTCTGCTAGACGGGGCTGCCAGAGAGACTGCAGCTCTTCCACAGGACAGGTGCTCAGAGTAATGAATAATTCAGACCCTGAACCAGAGCTCTGTCCTGCAGACAGGGATGGGAACCACTGGTCAGGGAGGGACTTGGGCTTCCCGTGCGCTGAAGGAGGCAAAATCCTGACTGAGCATGGACTCGGGGGCTGCCTCCCTGCTCCCAGGCATCACTAGAGGGAGACGGAGCACTGTCTGGTGGCACTGCCCAGAGGAAGCTCCCTAAGCACCATTTTCCATACCTTGTCTTTCTGTTTGAGATTAGGAGTGGGAAATACGACATGGCGGAGCCTGGTGGAGCACCCCGGGCTCACTGGGCACCTGGCACCTTCTGCTGGGCTGTCCTGGCCTCGCACCGAGCCTGCCCCGGCACAAACACACCCGGTCTGTCAAGGAGTCACTGCCTTAGGGTCTGTAGCAAATGTCAGAGTA
>VWZT01013557.1:43909-57427 GCA_013397055.1 Pachycephala philippinensis | reverse complement strand
TGTAGCAAATGTCAGAGTAGATGAGGATCAGTCGGCTGTGAAGGGCTTGGGGGGCTGAAGGGAAAAGCAGAAAGAGGTGCCACCAAGCAGAAGTGACAGTGGCAGGGGTACACACGAAGAGCTGAGCATGGCTGAATTGCAGGAAAAAAAGAGGGTTTGAAGACAAAAATCTGTTCTTGCTGAACAATATTCATACAGGTACAGCCAGCAGTGACCGCTTTTCCCATACATGACATTTTACCAGATATCCTGGTTAAAGCAGGGGGTGGGTGGGAGCTGAGGGGAGCCAGAGGGGGGACAGCAGGTGGTGGCAGCCACTCCTGCCTGGTCACATCAGATCAGAAGGGACCATCGGGCAGAACTGGGGCTTACCTCACAGAACTTCGTCTGAAGGTGAAGCTTCTAGAAGCTGCCTAATCTCCCAGTCCAAGCAGCAGAGAAAGACACCCACATAAGGCAACTCACTGTCTCTTTGGGCTGATGTCTGAGATAGATGGCGTGATTCATTCTCTCAATTTACTCTCTGTATTGGCTACAGAAGGAGCCCACACACCTCATCGAGAAGAGCTGCCTTGTTGCTAGCTTGTGCCGGACAGACTGAGCAAAGCTTCTAATTGGATCTGATGTGTATCTTTGCCCACTCCACACCAAACTGCTTCTCCTCCATCATGCATAAACAAGCACATTTTCCGGCACGGCACCTGCCAGGCACACCAGAGACTGGGCAGTGCACTGCTTGCACAGCTTTTGTAGTTTCTGATTTGAATTCACCTGGGTGTAGGTTCTAGTAACAAGTCCTCGCAGGATGTTTCTCTCCTAGGGTTTTCTGCACTAGTTTATTTAATCACTGTATTCAAATGCACTCTCAATTTACATTTTGAAAGCATTTTGATTATTTTCAGTCCGCTTACCATCCCCAAGTCTTTTGAAATCTTTGAAAACAACACTGCCAGCAGAACATTGCCTGGTTCCAGTGCTGGACTCATCAATGCTACTCCCAGGATCAAGATTATCTCCCTGATCACGTGTGGTTTTCCCTTGGGTGCAAATTCAGTTTCATCATATCATGCTGGGAGCTTTTGCTGAGCTGTTGAAGCACTATGACTGTTGTGTTGTTGTACTGCTGAGGTTCCCTGAAGAGACTTCATGGCATATGTCTCATATTTTTGTCTACAGCTTTGTTAATTTACTTTGGTTGTGTTAGAAATACATTTTTACATAACACTTCTAAGAGAAATAGTAGTATTGGAAGTTTTGCCCCAGATTTTTTTCTGTTTCATGAAATAAGGACTTTTGAGAAAGTTTAATTTTGTCTTCTCTATTTTGCTTCCTATGTCTCTTTTATTTCTGCATTATGTTTGCCTCTCCTCCTGCCTTTTTCAGAACAGATGTGCAGATACAGATGAATCTGCATATCTCAAACATTTGTTTCCTAGTCCTTGTCATGTGGATTCTATTCCCAATTCAAAATTTAAGCAAGTTGGAGTGCTCGCATTTTGAAATATGTTATTTACATGAGAAGATTATTAGCAAACAGCATGTAATCCAGCTATCATGCTGTTCTCAGCAGTTATTTTTCCCTGGCACATTATATTTTTAAATTTATGCAACTGCTGGTGTAATTCTATCTTGTGTATGAAATTGCTACAAATTCTGTTTGAGATATTCTGGTGTTTCCTGCAAATTTTGTACTGGAGATAATAAGAACATACCAGTCCCAGCACTGGAAGTAGGAGATGCCTGGGAAAGGGGGGACTTTGTCACTCTATTTTAGCAATAGATAAATCAATTTTCCTTCTTCTATTTGTTTTATCCACTTGTCAAATAATGGCAACTGCTGTGCCATACTACTGTAACTTGTAAGATTATTTAAGACTTGTGAGCAGGAAGTGCATTTATAAGCAGGGACTTATGATTAGAAAGGAGCAATTTGCAATATATCAGCTGTGAATGTGCATAAAAAGGTGAGGCAAAATGCATGCAATTGTCCTCATGATGCCACCACAGCCCTGGGTAAAAAAAGACCCAGAAGTGCCCTTCTGCAAAGAAGCAGCAGTGGATTAAGAGGAGGGAGTGTTGGTGTCTGGCAAAGAGCTGGCTCTGCTCCAAGGACCACACCAGCCCGGGATGCTCCAGCCTGGCTGGCAGCGTGATGGAGTGACCTCTCTTTAGGTGCCAGGATGTCTGGCCTGGCCAGAGAAGCCCCTGTGCTCTCCTCCAAGTCTGTCACTTCTGCCCCTGTGGGTCCACCAAATTTTTCACAACGTGCCCCTTCAGCAGGACTTGTCTGCCTGCCCTGCCCAGCTGTGCCAGCTCTCAGTGAGACTGGCTGTCCTTCCTGCGTGCAAAACAAACTTCTCATCACTGGAAATCATTGCTCACGGACCTGAAAAACCACCCTGCAGCTTTCTCACAGACCATCCAAAAGGTTGAGGTACTACAAGTCTCTTTTTCCAGCTCCAGGCAGCTAAACCTGGCTAAACAGAGCCCCCCATCCTTCCCTGCTGAGAAGGATGCATCAGTGCCACAGCCTCCCAGAGCCCTCTCCCAAGCAGCTGGTGTTACTCTGTGTGCTGTCTCCAATTTCAAGCAAATGATCAGCTATGG
This sequence comes from Pachycephala philippinensis, assembly GCA_013397055.1. NCBI lineage: Eukaryota > Metazoa > Chordata > Aves > Passeriformes > Pachycephala > Pachycephala philippinensis. The sequence continues at coordinate 54,820 of VWZT01013557.1, read as the reverse complement.
AATTGACAGAGTAGGTCACTAGGCAGTGAGGGGAAGGAAAAGAAAAAGAAAGAAAAGAAAAGGAGAAGGAAAAAAAGAAAGGAAAGTGAAAAGAATGAATAAGAGAAGAAAAATAATAAGAAGAAAAGGAAAATAAAAATAGAAAGAAAAAGTGGCATAGGAATAAAAAAAACCCAAAAAGAAATGCCCCAGTCGTCAGGATCAATATTTTACAGGTAGCAGCAGCCAGTTTATGTCTGTCACAGTGTCATTGCATCGCCTGGAGGTGACCTCTGCTCAGCCTGAAAGTCAAAATGGAGGGACCTTGACTGCAGGACTTTGCAAACCTTCTCTTTGGCAACATCTGGCTGAGCAACTTCAAGTACTTGCCAGAGGATGTGGAGCATCAGTGGAGACGTTGCCATTACATAAGAGAGCTGCAGCTGGTTTTCCTCAGGTAATCCCAAGCCCAAGGTGAGGCCCCTCTCCAGAAATCTTCCCTGGAGCAGGACCCATCTCACACTGGGCAGTGGCCAGGCTCCTTAGCTGAGCTCCATGAGAGCCTCCCTGTTGCACTTTGAGCAATGAGTCATCCACATGGCTCCTTCTGATTCCCCGCTGCACAGCCAGTGCTCCCCAAAAGCCCTGGGATGTCTGTTCCACCCCTGCTGACACCCACAGTTCTCCCAGTCGGGAGGAACACCAGCCCTTGGGTCTGCCTGACCCTTTCTCTGCTGTGTGTGCTGTCTCCTTCCCTCCTTTGCCCCACCACACAGTTTCAGATGCTTCCAGGGACCACAGCAGCTTCTGCTTGTTTCTCCCAGAAGAAATCCAAGCCATGCCCTCATGGCCTGCCCACCCAGCACTGACACCTCCTGATATTCACCTATGGGTTAACAAAGCATAAAGCAAGATACCTGCACGCAGCAAGGCTAAATTGTGCCTACGAAAGTGAAATCTTCTGGAAGCAGTTAACTTGCATGGAGGACATCATGTGCCCCGTACTTGTGTGGATTTGCTTCTGTTATTTCCAGTACACATGTAAATACCCACTCTTGTCTCCACATCTCCTAATTAGGGTGGCTTTGGGATTCACAGTCATTGCATTTAGTAGATATCTGTGAATAAACTTTAAAATATCAAGATTCCAGGGCACAAAAGCTCTTTCATAGCCTTCATTCAGAATTGGGCTTCTGCTGCATTCTTGCCATTTTAAAAAGACCCTGATCTTGAATGCTGCATCTTGTGATGCACAAACTGGCTACAGGAAAAGGTTTCTAACCCAACATAACTCATTATTGATAATACAATAGTTGTATTTTATCTACAGATCTCTGATCTAGGAAGTCATTATTTTTCAGAGCCTTTGCCATAGCAAGAGAGAAACACTGAACAGCATTGTTCAACATTATTGTGTAAGAACAGCATATTATTTTACAATATTTTCATAACCTAGGTCTGTTCCAAGTACCAACCGGAACATGCAGGAGTGCTTTTAAACACTAGCTACAAATTCCCCATTGGCACCCGCTTCAAAGTAGTGAAACCTCCCCATTCCTCATATGCAATTCTCATCTCATCTGAAATGCACATATTTATACAGAGCCTTGCATGACTCCAAGGAATCTGTTGAGATTCATCAAGTATGTGTCCCAAATTCAGAAATTATCTGTATATTCACCTAGACAATGGGCTTCTCTGCTATATGAACCCTTTTGACCCAGTTCCTTCCCCATTCCCCCCCCAACCTCTCCTCCTGTTTCCCTGTTTATCCTCCTGCACATTGGCATTTCTGGCTGTGTGTCTCCGTATTCCCACATGACCTTTTGGGAAGGTCACACTGTCTGCTGAGCCATTCAACCCTTGCTGTGTGAGTGTGTGGTACTGGAGGAGCATGTCTTCAACTGACAAAGAAAAGCCTGTTTATTTTTCTAGGTCTTTATGGCACTTAGGGTAAGTGATAGACACTGGGGACAGCCAACTTCCTGTTGTATTTACGAAGTGGCTCCTTTAATTTAAGCAAAAAAACCTTGTCTTACGTCACAGTTGTTTTCATAACAGATCTAGAATCCTTGTATAAATTATACTTCATTTTATGCTACACTAATTACTTAACTGATACTTAACTGATACAGCACCATGTAAAGTGCTGATTAAACCAGTCCCCTAACCCACAAGTTCACTCTTCCCATGTGAACCTGCTCCCAGCTTTCCTCTCCTTCCCCAGAAACCTTTCAAAACACATAGGTCAGCCATGTAAAGTAGTTCTTCTAGTTTTATTTATGATGCAGGAGTGAATCCCAGTGTGGCAGGATTCGGGCTGGGCGCTGGTGTCACTCTCAGCCAAAGCCACGGCTTCAGCAATGTGGGGCATCCCTGTGATTTTCCCAAACTGGGGGTTGAGGGAGGTGAGGAAAGATCCCTCTTCTTCAACACAAGCAGATTCAGCAGCAGGGCCCTCTCCATGCATTGCAGAGATGAAGAAACATGCAGGAGAAACACTTGCAATTGGTAAGGATAGATGACAATGTTCACGGTTGTGCAAGGTCACCGCCCCACTGTGCTCCTGCCTCCAGGTGAGTGCACCTCTGGCAATGTTAGTCTGGCAGATACATCCCAGGGCAACCAGGGCAGACATATAAAGTAGGCACAGCTATTCTTGCTTACATTGGGGTCCTGTTTTCCAGCTTCTCTTCGCAGCTGCGAGAGGCTGTTTTCTCAAAACAGAAGATCAGAGATGAGCCTGGAAGTAACAACTTCATCTAAAGTGTTTGTCCATACAGATACAGAGGAGAGACATTGATGCTGTTCTCAGACACCCTAATTAACAGGAATCCCACTCCCTGTCTGTATTTTAAGACAGGGTAGCACCAAAGTCTTCTATGCAGTACTTTGGTTTTTGACTCTAGCCCTGAGACGTTTAAGACTCTCACATGGCTGTTCCATGGACTTGTAGCTCCTTCCAAGCTTGTCTGTACTGCAGAGACAGCTCTGAATTCAGAGCTGCTGTTTGATGGCTGGTGGAAATGGGTGTTGCAGGGTTCTGAAGGTCAGCTTGAACTAGCAGGAGAGGTGTAACCACAGCGGGTCCTGGCAGTGCCCAGACTGCTGCAGGGAGAGAGATGTACTTTCTAAGAGTTAGTCTCCAGACTATTCAAACCTCTCAAGACTATTTCATAACATCCCTTTGACACTGATTTTCTGCTGTGACTGCGTGTGAAAGCTGCAGGGGAGTGTCTCTGTATCATCACAGGCACACGCAAGGGGAAGGACAGTTCCAAGAACTAACCTTCCTCTCGGGAGTGTGGATGAAAGACTGTTGGAGCCTAAAGTGGATGCAAAGCCAAAGCACCAAAAATATAGCTGATAGGAGCTGATATGTCAGCTCCTATTCAAGACCTTTTGTCCTCAGTTCCTTCCTACACTACTTCAGGCACTGCAGTGCCATCAGGCTGAGTATTATTCCTTTTTGTTTGTTTGAATGAAGGCCTTAGACTTTGGTATCAGACTGTAGGTCTCATCACACCAGGACACTGAACATACGTGCAAGAAACAAATATCAAGGTTTGGACAATCTAAAAAACCGCTTGGACATGAAACTCAAGAAAATATTTTTTTTGCTCTTAAGAATGTGTTTTTGTGGCTTTGTAGAATCATTTTTATATTCATTTTCAGGACATAGAGAATATGTTAGCCCTGGGTAAAGTGCATGCATCTGAATTTGAGTACTGAAGAGGACTTGGATGTGCATGGACTGGCATGACAGGTGTGCCTCCACCAGCAGCCATCCTAGCTATTTTCAGAGATAGAGGTGCTTCAGAGAATGTGCTGGAGCTTGAGATTTCAGTATGTGGGCAGGACAGTGGAAGCTGTTCCTCTTGCTGGCCAGAGGAACAATGTTGGCTCAGGATAACCTGCAGCTGTGGTTGGTCTCTATGGACTCCTTGAGGCCAGGTTATGGTTTTCCTTGCTGGCAGTTGTACTGATGTGGAGGTGAATAGTGCAGGGTGACTGGAGAGTGAGGGGTGTTGGCTCATATGATAGAGAAAAAGACTTGGAAACATGCAGACAAGTGCTGGTAAGTGTCGTGGCAGCTACAAGCAATCAAATAACTCTCTGCTGACCTTTCTTTCTTTGCCTTGAGGGTTATTTTGAGAGACAGATTTCTTCTGCGGGATATAACCAACATTTTCCACAGGGCTGGGGAAAGTGGAAGGTAAACGGTAGAGTGAGGCTGGCATGAGCACCACCATCCAAACTGCAAACAGTGCCCAAGAAAGAAGCCAAAGAGGCAAGATTGGAAGCCTCTCTCAGATTATTCTTTCTCTCACACCTCCCCCTGGGCTCAGAAGATCATGAGTACATGGGGGCTGGTCCCTGAGGTGTGCTGTGCCTGTCAGAAAGCCCTGGCTGTGTTGAAGCGGAGTGGAGTTGTTGAAGCCAACATTCAGGTTTCTGTGTTAAGACTGAAGCAAGGAACAAGTCCACACTTAATTAAAATAATATGTTTATTTGGGGTTATGCAAGTATCATGTGGTAACCGAGGTGCAAAGCTGAAAGGTGCCTGTGTGACAGACATGTTGCACTCAGATTTTAGCAAGCTTCTACCTCCTGTACACACAATACTCCCTGGGCATCCTCACCAGTGTATGCTCTCAGAATTGCTCTCCCCAACAGTGATGTGATCTCTGATTTATGCTGTTGGTAAAATCCAACCTCGGTGGCCTTTCTGGTGATAAATTATTCAGGGTTTAACACTACTCTCTTGTGTCCAGGACTCCAGCATGAAGCTTCCTGCACTCTTTCCCTGCCTGGTGCCTTTTTCTGTGTGTCAGTCTCACTTGAACTTGCTCTCTGGGAGGTGTTTCCTGCCATGAGAGAGCATCTTTAGCTGTAGCCTCCCATGCTGTGAAGCTGCAACTCCACCACTGGAGGCTGCAGTATTTTTCTGTAACTTTTTTTATCTTCCTCTGAGATATTCCCTTTATCTTAGCATAACATAAAAACCGGAGCAGACAAAACTCAAGCACTTATGTATATATTTACTTTCTGCAGTTTCCCAAATCTCACAGAGGACACACCAGTGTTCCTACATAAAGCACTTTTCACTGGAGGGCAATGATATCCTAACTTTGCATTTATTATTTCCTTCTCCAGAGCAGTTGCTTCCCTGACCTAGATGGGAGTGCATGAGGAGGGTGTTAATCAGCTGTGGCTGTGCCCTGTGTGGCCACAAAATGCAACCACCTCCAACTTCTTGTGCTAGTCTGTGCCCATCAAGTGGCAGGGACATCCTGAATGTTCCAGACAGCCCTCACACATTCTGTCTACATAGCAAGGAATCCTCAAACAATTTTGATGAGTATTTTTCCATCAAAGCCTGTAATGTAATTGAAGTGGAAAACTTCTGTGAAACAGCTTTGATTTTGGACCAAAATCTCAATGTGAAAAGCAAATAAGTAACCTAGTGTAGTTCTGAAAAACAGATAACAAAGAAAGAAAGTTTAATTTGTGCACTTTAGCTTACTATGTTTCTGCCTTTTAAAATCCTCACTTATCCCTCTTTTTTAATATTGTCCCACTTTTACAGTGGGATGACAAAAGGAACCATTCCAAAAAAAGCAGGAAAAAAAACCATCTTTTTTTTTTTTCCTTATTTCTCTTCACATTTTAAAACTTCAAGTGAAAACTGAGACTTGATGTGAAACAAATGTCAGTTTTATTCTTATATTTTATGTAAAGAAACCAAACACTTCAGTGTGGGGAAAGAGGAGGGGATTGGAAGAAGTCACATTTGCCATCGGCACCCTTAAGGTATCTCGACCGTAACACCAATATCCAATTTTCCAAACACAACTTTGAAGTAAAGGAGAACAGCAGCTGCCAGTCTCCTCTGACTCTTTCAGCACCCTCCCTCAATTGCTCAGAACAGTGTAATTTGTTTTCCTCACCTCATATCCAAAATTCAGACAAAGGGAACTATTGGCACTCGTCCTGGACAAAGCAATAGGCAAGGAGTGCCGTGGGGTGGAGGTGTGCAGATCCTGGTAGCTCTGCTCTGCTCTGGGATGGATCCCGGAGGTCCTGTGGCCACACATGCCCAGCACTGTGCCCTGAGGAACACAGGACTGATGCAGGACTTCTGCCCTGAGTGTCCTCCTGGATGCTGCTGCTCTGCCCTGCAGACATGTGGATTGCAATAACTTAGGTTACTCCACTGCCTGCAAAAAGCACATTCCTGGCTGTGCAAGTAACAATCAGACTTGAAGATTATAACTGCTGAATGTTTTTCTGAATAACTTAGACTGTAAGGCACTCTTTACAGCGGACTAGTGGAAATAAAACATCCCCTCTCCCAAGTCTGGATCTGTGAGCACAGGGAGTTTGCCCAGCTTGCCTTGGCTCCAGCCATCCGCACTGTCTGGGCTCCCCAGAGGAAGCTCTCACTTAGGGAGAGCAGCAAAACCTCGATAAGCAGCAGCATTCCTGTCCTCAGCCATGGACAAGGCTGTCCACCTATGAGAATGCACTACAGGATGATGAACAGCACAAGCTGAACAGCCCAGGAGATCCCTGTTCACATTCCATGGCTTGCCCACGTCTGCTCCATAGCCCAGACACTCTTTCATAGATTGGCTCCCGCTGCTCTGAGGAAAACACAGAGGAATTTTCCACCATTGCTATCGGGGGTTAGCCACAGCAATGTGAGAGCCTGGCTGTCAGACAGCTTCCAGCTGGAAGCAGAGCTTTCAGCACAGTGTCATCTAACCCTTCTAGGAGCAAGTGTCAGGAAAGCAGTCCAGAGAAATGCAGCTCCTCAACCAACCACATAATGATGGGTGGTACTACTTGGATAAGATGCATCCTGAGGAATATACTCATCCTGATGTTTAGAGATCAGAATAAGCCTTGAACGTATTTTCCATCTTCAGTGGTTATAACTTTTTGAGGGTCATTCCTACACTGCAAGACTGCTGGCAAAATGTGAAATCCAGCACTGTTTTTACCACATTTTAAAAAAAGCCTTAAAGATTGGGCATTGTTTCTGTAAAATGAAAAAGCAGCTGTGATTCAGCCTTATGTGTCCAATGGATCAGGTTAAATTTTTCAGTCTAAGCCCACCTTGAAAATAAACGTTTTCCTCCTCACTTAATTTCTCTGGCATATGGTTCATTTCTCCTAATCTTCATCTGGGCAGGAAAAAAGCTCCTGTGATTGACAGCACAGAGAGCAACAGATGGTGCTGCTTTTGTTCAAGCAAGACTGAGAGAAATAAAGCTATTCAATAGCATTGCTCTTTCTCTTTAGTAACTTTTTTTTTTTTGTGATGAGCTGTGTCATTACCTTTTAAGTCAACCATTCAGATACACACCAACTTTAAATTAAAAAAAAAACCAACAGAAACAAAATAACAAAATAACCCATATTTCTAGTTTGGTATTCTTTACTGATACCTCTCACAAGTTTAAAAGCAGATTGTTTCTCACAAGCATCCTCAAGTGTGCTGTAGTACCCAGCAAGACATTCATGGTGCAAAAGTCCCCAGTGATTGCTCAAGGATGATGGTACTATTCCTTACACTGTACCATGTGATGCATGTGGGAGGCAAAAAAAGCACAAGTTTCACAAGTGCAAAATCAGTGAGTTGCTTAAGAATGTATCCAGAGTAATTACAGACACTATTTTGAAATGCACTGGCATAAGAGGGTAATTTAGATAAAAAGTGTTCAGCAAGTTTCTGTCTTGGATTTCTCAAAGAATGGATCTATGCAGTCAAAATACAGCAGGGCTGGCAAGCAAAGCCCCAGTAATCCTGATGCATGGGAAATGTGCTGTGTAAAGGAGAATTTCAAGTTATTAATCTATGTTTTTGGTCATCTAAACTAGTGATCTCTCTGTGTTTTCTGATCTTGCTCTTTCCCTCTCAGAAGCATATCCAACCCACATGGCTGCTCAGACACATACTCCCCTTGTGGGCCAGAGGAAGTTTCTGAATGACCTTCACAAGCCTCCACAAGCAGCTCTGAGATGCAGCTTAGTATTGAATTCCCAAATTCTCCATGGTCCTTGGGGCCAGCAGCAGCTGCTTGATCCCCTTCAGCATCCTACCTGCTGAGCACAGAGTGCAGCTCATTAAATAGCCCCAGACCAGAAAAGCAACATAAACTCTTGGCTGAGTGAAGGAGGATGAAAATACAGGTTTAAGGACTTTCACCAGGTGGGACCAGAACCGGAAGTTTGGAGCTATGCTGGAGAAAACAGGGTGCATAACTCACCCATGCCCACCCCTGTGACCACCACAGAGCCAGCACACGGAGAGCATCTGTCAGCAGTGCTTGCCAGCAGCAGCTCCAGCTGGCCCAGGCTCCCTGGCAACATCCTCCCGCAGACCCCACTGCCGTGTCTCACGCCAGGTTCAGTTCCAGTTTTTCCTCAATTAAAGGGATGTGTGGCACCAGGCAGGATCTGTCTCCTTCGTCACCAGGCTGCAGGCACGCAATGCACTCCGGGCACGGAGACAGGTGGGGCTGCCTCCTCTCTCTGCTGACGAAGCTTGTATCAAGTAATAAGTATTTTAGATAGCTGGGTCTGGCCTCAGCTGAAACCTTTTTCACCCTCCTTGCCTTCCCTCCGCTCCAGTGTCTCAGTGTACTGCAGGGATCCACACTGGGCAGTGCTGGAAACTCCTGTGGCAGCTCCTGCTGCTCTGCTCACTGCTCATGGAGCATCCTACTTGCTTTGATAGTAAGGTCAGACCACTAGAAATTCTGGTCATTGGGGGTTTCCCTTCCCCAAAAGCAAATATTTCCCCTCCCCGGAAGCAAATCTTTCCTCTCTGCAGTGCCCATCATAGCAGGATCCCATGTCACACGGCAAATTTCTTCAAGGCATGAACCTCAGTTTGGATGCAGAAATTATTTTACAGCAGGACCTCAGACTGAGCCAAGCAGAAGAGTGTCTTTTAAAAGAAATTTACATATGTGGTGGGCAGCCTCTGGCTGATACTGCTTTCACTGAGGACTCAGTTCAGGCTTGCTGCTAGGAAGGAGGTGGCTGAGGTCCCTTTTCCCTGTGACTGCTGTGCTGAAGGGGGTGGCACAGCTGTGTTTGACAGAAGCTGTGAGCCTAGCAAAGTGTTTGTGGCCAACTATAATTTAAACTTCATCAGATCATGTCAGATTCGCCCAGCTCCAGCTACATTCACTGCTGTGGGAGGGTAAATCTGTGTTTCTGACTTGCACAGGCACTTCTCTTCTGCTGGGTTGGGTGAACACCTTTAGTGTCAGTCTTTGATGATCCTCTTTGCTCTGCCTGCATAACCTTCTGGCATCCTTCTGCCGAAGGGAATTGATTTTTCCTGGTTTTCAGGAAAACATGTGCTTGCCTGTTTCCTAGGACACAGGTAATCCGTGCCACGTGGTATGTTTCAGGAGGCAGGGAGAAATGGGAATGAGAATCCCATCAGCTGCAGCACATGGTAACAATATCACTTTTAGAAATTACTTGAAAGGATTGAGTTTCATCTTTCAGAGGCACCCTGAGAAGCACAGTTTTTCTCTGAAAAAAAGACCAAAAAACTTAAAAGTGGTATCTGTGGCTTATCTCCTGCATCAAATTTGACAGTAGAAAAGTGAAACTGAGTCTCCAGAGGAGCTAAAAACTGCTGCCGTGGGGAGAGGGGGTAAAATTTGCCCCAGCCCCAATTCGCCCAGCTCCTCCTCGGCCAGTGGGGAAGGAGGTGGGGATGACCTTGGCCAGTCCCATCCAAGTTCCCTAGTGGGGTTGTGGTCCACCAGCTTCCCCCAGGCAGGCAGGCAGGCAGGCTGTGCTGGCTTTGCTGCTGCGACAGCAGATGTGTGTCCAGAGGCTGCTGTGGGGCGCAGAGTTTCTGTCCTTTGCTCGCCCTCGTGATGCTGCTGCACCCTGGCAGATGCCTGCTTCACCCATGCCTACGGCTGGCCGTGGGGTGCAGCAAAACAGAGGAGCTGATGGCAATGGTAGCATTGATTTTCCTACACCCCATCCTCAGAACTCAGCTTGAGGTGGAGGCGGAGGCTGGGCTTGCTGCCTCGTGCGTCGGGAGTGTCTCTGCTCAGAGATTTGCTAACAAGCCTGTGGCTGAGCCTTTCATAAAAATACTCAGGTTTCTTTCCCACCCGAAACTGAATTTGACATTACTGAAGAAGTTAATAGAAATTACAGATGTGGAGTGAAACTTGCTGAGCCAAAAGTGTCCCGTTGCAGATGAACTCTTGGCCATAATTCAATGTCCCATCTGTTTTTCTTAGGAACTAATGAGCTACATTAAAATCAGATCATTCATTTAATGTCCGCTTTAGCAGCTTCTGTGTCCTGAGGTTTCTGAGGCTTTTCTAGAAATGTGCTAGAGAAATCAGCTCTCTTTATTTCTCTCCAAAGCCTGTGTTGCCTGGATGAATCTGAGCCATACATGAAAAAAATGATACCTCCTATGAACACATCCAATCTTCCAGTCTTAGAATCATAGAATGGATTGGATTGGAAGTGGCCTGTAAAGGTCATCTACTCCAGTCCCCCGCAATTCAATCTGATCTTGAATGTTTCAAGGGATGGAGTGTCACCCCTTTGGGCAACCTGTCCTAGTGTTTCACCACCACCACCTTTGTCTTTATATCTAATTTAAGTCAAACCTCCTTTATTTTAAGGACCCTTGTCCTATCACAAGAGACCCTGCTAAAAAGTCTGTGTTCATCATTTTTATAAGCCTCCTTTATGTATTGAAAGGTCACAAGAAGGTTTCAGGAGTCTTCTCTTCTCTGGGCTGAACAATCTTATCTCTCTCAGTCTGTCTTTACGAGAGAGGTGCACCAGCCTTCTGACCATTTTCTTTCTCACCAGGTAAGAGACCCTACCTTGTTATCTTTAAATTGCCAAATATGCCAAGATGATTGA
>VWZT01013557.1:27509-43878 GCA_013397055.1 Pachycephala philippinensis | reverse complement strand
AAAAAAAAAAAAATTAAAGCCATTTTTCTCTTACATAGAAACAGTAATAAGTTAACAAAAAAATCAATCTAATTAATATACCTTAGCAGCAATTGATTTGGAACACAAGACTTATCTCTGTCAGCTTTTACCTGTTAAGACTTGTAGAAAGAAATGTTTTCTTTCCAAAAAGCATTATTAAAAATTAAAAGCAATGTATCTTTCCATAGCACGTTCCTAACAAAGTAAATTGATATGGTTGTGCTGTGGGTGGCCATAACACAGCCATTACACTGGGAAAGTGGGTTTGAAACTGAGTCTTCTGGTAGGAGACGACAATAAAGGCACCAGCTCAGTGTCCAACCATTTCTTCGATGAATGTAATACTTTTTACTTATTATTTGCAGTAAAACCCCAGGATGTGTACTCAAACCTGTACCTTTGCAGGTTTCACCTGGAACTGGTGATGAGGCAGCTGTGATAGCACCTCACTGTCCAGTCTCTGTGTTTGGGGGTGTGTGGATTACACTGTGCCGGAGAGAATTAATTGCTTATACAAGGTCCTCAGCCTCTGATGTGACTTTTAGTTTTGTGTTACACAAAGAGAAGCTTTTTGGCTGTCCTACTTGTTGACAAAACGCCAGGATGGGAAGAGCAAAGCAAAGATTCCTGCTGAGCTCAGCAGCAGGGTACAGAGCAATTGTGGGGTGGGGTGGCATGATCCACCACGTGGATCATGCCACTGCAGGCTTGAGAAACATCTAACCCTGGTTAAAAGCAACAGACAGGCAAAGAGGGATGGAAGCAAAGTGTGAGAAATTATCCAGTTCAAGAAAGGTCACAGCTTTCCCCACCTATGAAAGCTGAGTGAGAGCAAGAACCAGAACTGCTCTTTGAAGGATTTATCCACAACCTTACAACCCCCTGGCTGTCTCTGATGGAAATACCACTGTCTGAGGCTGGGCCGCCACCAAAAAGGCTATTCTAACCCACTCTGGGTTATCCAGAGCAGTTGTCTTGCCATGAAAGTGAAAAGACATGACTCCCAGTGTTGCTAGCAGAAAGAATTTGGGGAAATCCTTCAGCACTTGAAAGGCCTAAAGGGCAAAAACCTTAGGCACCATTGTTTCCACCCTTAATTTTTACACTGTCTGCTGAACTGCAGTCTTTTTTGTTTACTCTGTGACAGAACATTTTATTCATCTTGCGGGGTTGCGCTCACGGAAATCGATTCACATGATGCATCTTCCCCCAAGGGCAGCACACCACGGGCTGGAGACACTGCCTCACTGTGCCTGCCAGCAGGAGAAGGGGCTCCTCCAGGACTGAAAGACACTCTTCCCATCACCTGATGAGTGCTGAAATGGTATCACTGCTCTCAGAGACACCCTCACCTCCGTGTAGCACCTATTCCTACCACCCCTTTGTCCTGAAGAGGCTGTACTGAGGGATTTGGCAGGTTAAAACATCACTCCCTCGATACACAGCCATAGATAAGTTGCTCAGTCCTTAATTGCAGCAAGGATGTGGCAGACTGCTCTTGTGTCTTTGATAAAGGGAAAACTCCAAATTACACAGACACTTGAAACAGCAGGAGAAGAAGCTGTGCCTGTGGCACTGCTCGAGGACTGTCCAGACACACCATTTAGGTCTAGCTTGCTTTTACTCCCACTTCACTCACTCCAAATCAGTCCAGGGGCTGTCATAAGAGGATGAACATTTGACAACAAATGTGGCAGACAAAATCTGGACAAACTCCAGAAAGTCTTGCAAGAGCTCTCCCCTCAACCAGAGTCACTGCTGACATTCTCAAGACCAAAGGCTGGGTGTGGTTGGCAACAAGTCTAGGTACGGTCTATCCTGTTCTATCCTAGGAACATCTATCCTTTTCTATGGGTGAATAAGGAATTCCTCAAGTGTATAAAGCCATTATATAAAAATATAATATAAAACCTCCCACCATGGTGATATAATATCCTTTTCAAACTAGCCTTTCTTTTCTTCTCCCTGTGAATATATAGAACCCAAATTAGGAAGACAAGCTTAGCTTTTCCTTGAGGAAACGCATTCTTCTCTGTGTAAACGGTGCTAGTTGGCTGGGCTTTAACCCAGCAAGGGCTGCCAGCCCTCTAAGAGAGGTTTACTTGTCTTCAGTCCACGTGGCTCTTTCCCAGTTCTTATTACGGCATAAATTTTAAAAAATATTTTTAGTTCAAACAGGCAAGCAATGAATGAAAGTGAATGTGCCAGATGTCCCTCTCCATTCTGTCCAGTCTATCCATTTTCTCCCTTTCTAGGGTAAACAGATGGTTGTGGATGGGGTATTTATCAGAAACCTTTTACAAGGAGAATAAACAAAGCAAAAAGCTGGGCCTGCAGCACATTGCAGCTGCTGGCTTTATACACCAGGTTGGCTTGGCTTGTTCTGATAAGTCCAACCTTTTTCCCTCTTTCTAAGGATGGCTTCTCAGCTCCCTTCCAGCTGGCCCATTTGGGGTACTTATTGTTGGTAGTGATTGACACCTCTCCTCCTACCACAGTCTGATTTATTTCATCCCTTTCGTGACCCAGGCATGGTGACACAGGTTTCTGTCATTTTGACTGCAGCCTGGACACTGTGTGTTCACAAGCAAGGGCTTGGACCTTTCTGCTAATGATCTCAACAGAGCTCACCAGAAGGTTGAAATCCAAACTCAGAGCGCTTCCACTTTCCTGACAGCCCCACCCTTGACCGATGGTGTCCCATGTCCCAATACAGGAATAAAACAAAGACTTGGATAATCAGATATATAATCACAACTGTCAAGAACTATCCCAGTAACAAGATCTTACCATGTTAATGGATCATAGATCTGCCATAGCTCCTTTTCATCCTGGGCTCAAGTAGGGGAGGGAGAACTGGGAGAGTTTGACCATTAATATAAACTCTGTTTTTCACTTGAGAGTCCGCTTTCCTGAAGACACACTGTCTTTTATAGATCATTGGAATCTGAGAAACTCTGTTACATCTGGACCCTTAGAAATATTTGTGTGACACTGGGTCGTGTAAACTTTGGAATTCTGCTTACAGTCCCCCAACAAATATTTTACAGTTTATCCTTAAGCTCTCCTAAATCGAGAGCACGATGAGAACATTTTGTCTTTGTGCCTTTCATTGTGCAGGGCAGAAGAAATCTGTGGGCCTGAAACTGCTGCTCAGCTTCCCACTCAAAACCAGCACACCTCACCCGAGCTCACCACACCTCCTGCATGTGCAGAGTTTGAGCTGGGTATGCAGTCAGAACAGGGGTTCTCACAAGACACTCTTTACTGCTTGTTGGGTGGTTAAAATAACGAGTAGCTGTTTCTCTGGTATTTTAGCTGTGTACATTTTTAGTCCTGGCCAGGGCATAGGAATTGCAGAGAAGAGCATATTTCAAATAATAAATTTAAACATTTTGAAACTTGAGGGGGAAAAAAAAAGGTGAATTAAGAGGAAGCCAAAGATTAGGGTTAGATCTTGTTTAATCCAAACCAGGATATCCATCCCTGACAAAAATGTTGACCATGGCCATTCTCTTGGCACTGTGTCTGTTCTCTCCCCACCCTGCTTTCTTGGAAGTCGCTGTGCTCTGGCTCTTCAATTAGAGACGGATAACTGATGCATTGCACACTGGAAAAAGCTTATCACACTGCATTATTTGTTCCATCACTGGAGCCCTATCACCACTGTGAAATCTATTTCTTCAAGTTTGAAAGGGACTTGGATAAACCACCTGGCCATCCCGTCTGGGACTGCCGACTGTCTGATCCAGGCAGTTTGTCACGGACCCATGACAATGGCATTGATGGAGTGAATGTGTCTCTGGTGCATATTTTGGAGCAAGGGTTTGTGCAGATGAGCTGGCAGAGGCTGAGCTGTGTTTTGGAGGATCCTCCAGACTGCAGCTCTGCTGGAGCTGGGAGCTCAGGCCTGAGTTTCTGCCCATTTAGGGGATCCCTCACTTCAGGTGTATGGAGGGGGTGAGAAAAATGGTTTTAGGCTGTAAAAATGGAGGGATGAGGTAGCAGTGGTAGTCCTGGGCTGCTGGAGCATATCACCTCAAGGTACTTCCCTGGGCAAGCCAAGAAGTGGTGAAGAGTGGATGGAGACACAGGACCTCAGCTCCAGCTCTCATATTATATTGGAAAGAAAATGCCAGTGTCAAGCAAGGCAAGAGGATTTCCTGACTGATGGAAAAGTCAGAGTTAGGGAGAATCCAGACGTCATCTGCACCGGGTGAGGGCAGAAGACCTGTAATGGAGCTGGATTTGCTCTACTCTCATTCTCCACAGCTAGCGATAGGATCCTATACCCAGTCTGGGAAACACCTACAGAACACACTTCTCTGCTGTGCTCCCCAGGGAACTGGTGTGGCTGCAAAGCACGCACAGCTTGGGTGCCACAAGCCGAGCTGCACAGAGCACTCACAGTGCTGCCACTGTCTGCAGAGCCCAGCGGCTGTGGGTTACAGGAGAACAAAACGTCTAACCGTGGAGGAGGTGATGCATGGGCGGTGACTGCAAGCCCCTTTTGGGTGACAAACACCTGGAAAGTCCCATGAACCTGCCTTCCTCTTGGTGGCCCACTCTGGAGGCTCTCTTGGGGGCTGGTGGTGGGTTTTGCCTGAATCCCTGTTACTGACCAAAACTGCCACAGAAAAAGGAGCAGATCGCAGAAGCTTTCAATAAAAATACTTCATTTGTTCCTGTGGGTTTGCAGTGGTCAGCACAGAGGTGAGAAAACGCTTCAAAGGTGCCAGGCTGAGGTCTGAGGGCTCTGCCCGAGGCTGTTGTAGCAGTGAGCCAAAGGGCAGTGCAGTGCTGGGTGTTCTTCATTGGCACCAGAGAGAGGAGGTTTTATCCCTGTGCTGCTGCAGGAGTGGTGGAAGTTCCAGGCAGACCAAGGGGGTGGGCAGACCTACGAGGGCAGAGGGGAGTGTACCCAGGCAGTAATGAGCCCAGAGAGCTACAGTGGGCTGGGAATTTGGAGTTGGTCAGTGTGTCGTGGAGGTGGCATGGTGCAGGGTGACCCTTATCCCTTCAGCTGTGGCCTGTGTCTCTGACTGTCTCAGTGGAGACTTGCTTGTGAAACTGCAGGTGCAGATTATCTCCATGTCTGGTCTGGGGGAATTATCACTGCAAACACGAGTATTTGTAAGTGAGGGCACTATAAATGTTTAATTACAGATTCAAGCTTGTCTGGGCCACAGAATACTTAAAAAAAAATTTATTATAATACTTCTGTTTCGTTGCCTCTTGAAACAGCAGCCTTCAATTTTACATATTAACCTCACCAATAACCCACTCTCCCGATGTCAATATGAATAACATGGTTGTAAGAGTCAGTTCCTTTTCTCATGGAGCAGTTTTTGCCTGCAGACAAGGTGGGAAGCAGCTTTCACTCAACAGTTTTTGCATTTTAGCTGATATCTCATTACCCGGCATTGACAGACCCATGTGCTTCACTTCACCTTAGGCTATTATTAGCTGATAGAGGCACATCCTGCTGCCAGAGACCAAGAGGGCAAACGTAGTGGCAGCCGTGTGTGAGTTCAGCTGGCAAAAGCTGGAAGGGTGATGCTAGGTGTGCAAATGCATAGCAAACAGGTAGAGAAGGGGCCAGATTTTATTTTCTCTGTCAGCACACCTGCAACACGCACCAGCCTTGCACCTAAAAGCAAAACCAAACCTTATAGGTCAGTCCCTTTCTCATCTCCAGATCAGGAAGATATCTTCTTCTCAGCATGAAGCATTTTCAGTGTTTTATTCTAGCAGAAAGTTAATTAAAAGCTCTGCTATTTTGATGTCCTATTATCTTAGATTCAGGTCACATGTTTGAATGAGTGTATTTGACCATTTGGAGATCAAGAATGGAGAATGAGATTCAATTCCTCCATTGTTTTTTTACTGAGTCCAAAATTTCTGCTTTTAGACAATGGTATTATGGGACAGCTATTCCTTGCTGAAGGCACAGAGCAGAATAATGGGCAGCAAAGATTTCTGCAGACGGGATTCTGTTCAAAAGACTGGAAATAAAAGAGCAAAGTCTAAACTCTGCTATTAATTGGGACCAAAAAATGTGTGTAGCATCAAACCACAAGAGCAATGATGGGTAGAGAGCAGGTGGACTCTATTAGTGAGCAAAGAAGACAAGGAATCTTTCTTCTTCCTAATAGCTGCCAAGAAACATGCTTGTTTCAGCTTTTGCATGAAATGATAGATGGTGGCTTTGAAGCCCAAATCTCTTCGGTTTTACTCCTTCCCCTTTTGGGACATGGGTGCTGTGGATGTTCATTACTCACATTGGAAACATTTGCCACAAAAAGCTCCAGGAACAGACTTTGGAAAGCTATGAAAGCCCTAATGTCAGCCGAAAACATCAGTGCTGTCCCAGCACTTGCTGAATCAAATTATTAAGTGCCAAAATAAATTAATGCTTGTCTCTTAGTCATTCCCAATTTTACAGAATCCAGGGCTTTCAAACTCCCTTCCTACCAAGAAAGTCCTCTCTACTTGAAAAAGATACCCTGCTTCGGTGGCAGCTGCTTCCATTGTCTGCAACTGTGTTTTCTGAAGTCTTGCTTCACTCTCCAGTAAATTCCCTTCCACCTCTCTTTGCCTGGTGAAATATTTGCATTTTTTTTTTTAAATCAGGATTTTCAGTAGTCATAAAGCATAGGATAATGAGCCTCTTCTGCAAGACTATTTAGTTAATTAATATTTATACACTGCAGCAAGGCTCAAGAGCTAATCTACGACGTGTTATTTAATAATTCTGAATATCTGCCTTGGGAATCTGAGATTGAAATTCACTGCAATCGAATTAAGCTTCAATTAAAGGTTCCTGCCATTAAATCTTTAACATAGGGGCAATAAACACAACAAAAGCATGAAGCAAGGAGATGCAGCTCTGCCTGGCAGGCCTGTGGGCTGAGATAACCAAGAGCCACCTCTGTTCCTGGGAGCGGAGAGTGAGTGTCACTAAGACAACTCAATCATGTTTATCCTTGGGGCCAAGCACTGATCCCACAGGAGCTGAGGTTTCTGCTCCTATGCCATACTTGGCTGGTGGAAAAAGAGAAAAATGGAAGACCAGCCTACTGGCTGCCTCCAGTAGCCTGGAGCACTGTCCCAGATCCCTCCTGTCTGCGGGGGCTGGCATTGCCTTTGGGGCGAGTGGTGCAGTCCCACACTCCTCTCTGTGGGCTGTTGAGCAGGAAATTACCCCGGCAAGTGGCTGGGAATGGGCCAACACTGACACTCTTTGTGCTTGTGCCACCAGCAGACAACCCCCAGCTGAAAAGGGCTCACCCCTCTCACTCATCTCCAGCCAGCGTTTCTCTTGTGACATGACTTGTCCTGCTGTCTCACACAGAAAGAACCAAAATCTGAAACAGAGAATCCTTTCTCACCATCCTTCAAGCGCTTTCTCACCCTCACTCAGTAACCACTTCCAGCATCCACAAGGGTCTGAATGAACAACCTGCACGGATATCTCTGCTGGGGTCATCTTCCATTTTGACAGGAGAACCACAGCCCCTTTCAAATTCTCTGCTGCTTGAGCCTCATTCTCCCCATTTGAGGTCAAACACAGGGCTTCCTGTGACTTCACAAGGATGAAGGTTAGGCTTAGTTCCTGCAGATGCTCCATACCTCATCATCTCCAGAGGCTGCTGCCACCTGCAGCTGCAGTCACTGGCACTGGGGCCTTTTAGCAGATGCAGCTCATTCACCTGCCCAGCAGTGCCTATGGAGCTTTGCTTTGCTGCCCATGGCATGCTGCTGTGCTTAAGGCTTTCTACACTACTGAATAACTTAGCAGCTCATTTCACTGGTGGGTCTTGGCTTTCCTGTCAGTCCCATTCTGGTTTGTCCCCAGGATGTCTTTTGGAGAACACTATTTCCTGCCTCAAAATTAAACCTGGGTGATATTTCCGGATCATTAGCTTCTAAGACTGCTTTCTGGAGGGATGAAACATTCACCAGCATCCCAACAGGCTCCTGGTACTCCCATTTCCCTCTGACCCCATCCCTGAGCATGCAACTTCAGCCTCCTGATTTAAAAACATGCACTCTAGCACCCTGCACATTGACCCTCACGTCTATCAAGCAACTGAACAGGAAGGTAAAATACAAAAACCAGAAAAGAAATAAAGAGGGATAGTCTAGGGCCACAGAACACCTCAGAGGACACAGAGGAGCCCCAGTCATAAGCTGAGCAGGGTGGTCGACCTTGAACAACTTGAGTATGAATCAGTCCATCACACTGTGGGCTGGGGATAATTTCTGGGACTGATGGCTTCAGTAATGTTGTTGCAGCCATGTACTGGTGAAGAGTTTCTCACAGACCAAGAGCTGCTTGCTTTTGGGAAGGTTGGGTGTGCATGTGGATGCGTATACAGAACTCCATCCTGCAGTTGTGGCTTTCTAGTGAATACTAGTGGGTGGTTCAAAAAGTAAAATAAGGATATCATTATTATTATATACATATAATTTGTTTCTTTTAGTCTGAAATAAGCCCCTGGTAAATTTATATTTACTTGGCAGTGAAAACATAAGACTTGGTTTGGCAATTACATTTAGGAAAACATTAGGAACTCAAGGGAGAAAATATTACTTGGCCAAGTATGTTGAACTAATGCTGAGAAATGGGCCTCTGTGAATCTGAATTCAACCCAGTTTTCTAAAGCCACTTACCCGGTCTCCTTCCACTGTTGGCCAACTGACAGAAATTCAATATTTTTCTTCTAGTGAATGAAAAGCGTAGTCAGAAACAGCCATTGGGTCAGGATCATATGCAAAAGCTCCTCTTGTGCTTTTGTTTCCTAATTGCTTTTGGAAGGATTTTTCGGACTGGGCTGACGCAGTTGTGTGTGTGAATTTCCTGGCAAATAAGAAAGGTGACTGTGTCCAAAAGACATTTAAGAGTGTGAATTCGCAGCCTTTCCATGTCTAATCAAGGAGCGTGAACCATTAGCCACATGTTCCCCATTTCCAACACATTTTTTCACACTTAAACAAAAACATGCCAAAGGAAAGGTGCTACATTTTTTAATGCCCCCAAATAGGAACCACAGGAGTCCATTAAATGCTGTGGTCATTTCCAGCATACAAATCAATTTTCCTTGTGGTGGTGAAGTGGTGAATAATGCCTGGTTTGTTTAAAGGAGCATGACTGATTTTGGATGAAGGATCCTGTCACTTTGGCATTTTTAGTTTTATTTATTGCATGCAACCGTATAAAACCTGGTACTGGTCTCAGTGCCAGGCTTACTAGTGGAAGAGCTGAACGGACCACATAACTTCTGGTGCAGCAAAGAGGCTCTCCTTCTGCAAGGCATTTGCTGGACTCCTGAAAAATTATTTTGAATAACATGGCAGAGAAGGATTTCATCAGTTGGCATCTACTGGCTTTATTTTTTCTTCCATTTTGCCTGTGTCAAGATGAATACATGGAGGTGAGCAGAAGATCTTATAAACCAGTGGCCAAAATATTGCAAAGTCACCACCAGACTGGTCACAAAGGTTCCAGAAGCAGGGAAATATTGAAACAGCGGACTCAACTAATAGAGTGGACTGTTTATAATAGCACATCTACAGACCATAAAGTCCTGAGACCAGAGGTAGATGATGTAGAACTGACTACCTCAGATAGAGTCCAGGTACTCTGAATTAATCTTCTAAAGATATCTTTAAAGCTAATGAGATATTTTATTTTTTTGCTAACATTATTAGTGGTATATTAATGAAATAATTTTTATTAAAGCTGTGTATTGGTCTGTATCCTGCTGGGTTGCTTTATGGGATCTTTTAATGAGCTGGTAGAACCCGCAGTGGTTGGGGACACTGATTTCAACATAGGCAGCAGTTCTTTGTTCTGTTGAAAGTGGGGACCTGTGAAATCATGTATTCTGAAATACAGTGTCTTAATTAACCCAAGGTATTTATTATTTAATGCATCAAAGTTTTAGTTATTGCTAACTCATTTGGATGTGAAAGAAAATTACAGAATTTCTACAGGTATTTGGAGAGATTCAATTAGCAGAGAATAATTTTACTTGAAAATGATGTATATAAAATATATTTCTTGAGCTTGAGACAAACATAATGAAATTCTGAATGTTCAAAAATTTTATTCTAAGGAGTAGTTTGAAAAAAACAGATACTAGTGTAATGAGTAGATTTAATAATATAAATCAACTGAGAGTTTAAGAAGAAAAAAGGCTTGCAATGAAACTCTAAATCATCTGCAGTATCTGCATTTTAAACTGGGAATATTTTTAAGTCTTTCCTGGCACTTTACAGTCAGTTTATTACACAGGGAAAATGGCATAACTTGATTATACACAAAAATTTCAGTCAAAATTTGAAAGAAAAAAATCAGAAGGGAAGATTTTTCTAGCATTAGGCAAAACAGAATTTCACTCAAATGAAGGGGGTCTTTTTGATCAATGTGTTTTAGTAACAGCAGGAACATGAGTGTTTTGTTCCTACAGCTGATAAAAATGTTTGAGTCCTGTATAGTTCACCTTTTATCATCTGGGGTTTTAAAATTTTTTCAGATCAAAATATTGTGTTTTGAATTGCCAAAATCAAGGACATGCACATAAGTGTTGAATCATAAGCTGTGTCATGATAAGCAGAGAAGAGATTTGATTTTAAACCTATTCTGGGCTTGAAGAACTGAAACGCATCCAAGTATGGGAATAGGTTTAATACACCGCTGTATTCCCTGTGTTAAAACTTTACAGTGCTTTGCATTTTGTGTTTCTTGGGCAGGAGTTAAATGTTCCTCCAGTGCACTCAGCAAAACAGACATTTAACTGTAGGCATGCTAAACTGTGCTTGCAGAATATAAACTGTGTAAAACAGGAGGTGTACAGTCCAAAGAGCGTGCTAGTGTGTGCAGACCTCTGTACTGCAGGGAGAATTCTGCAGCTGCGTACTGCACACCATGGACAAAAGATTCCCTTTCGACCCTATGCAGTTCCAGATAATGAAGGATTTAATGTAAAACTACAACTTTTTAGGGCTCAAACTCTCCCTCACAGAAAGTGTCACTGTGTTTGGGCTGCATGTGTCTCTCGTCAGGGAGTTTAATGCAACTTGTCTGGAACTGCCTGCTGAGGGAACTGGTTATGACATTAAAAATGAGCCCAGTAAGTCTGAGTACAGCTGATGGCAGTCATCTACCTGCCAGCCCATCTCCAAGAAGCAATCTTTTCTTGGGAAATGATGCAATTTTTGGCTTACTGAAATGAAATGGAGCACTAGCAGATCCATGGCAGGGATAATCAATCACAGAGTGGCTTACGCAACAAGTGTTTTCCGCTTCCAGACTCCAGGAATTTTTAGGCACAGGAAGAACAAAGGTGGCACTGACATGTTTTAATTCATGTCAAATATCTCTCTTCCCCTTGAGGTATATGGAAACCGTCCAATTCCTGTGTTCCTACTTTCTTGATTGTTTTAGGTAGAATAGCTTTACCTAGCTAAAGAGAGGGTAAAGAAAGCAATTTCACCCTCTTGCTGAAGTGTTTTAGAGTGTTTAAAGAGTCCATTCCCTGTTGTGGAACAGAGATGATAGCATTTGTCTTTGTTATTGTCTTTGCTGCGCTGGGTGCAAGGCCAGTTTCCACACTGCTGTTAGCTCATGTAAAATATAATGTGCATTTCTCAAGAACAAGAACTCCTAGTGACTAGAGACAGCCATGGCAGACCGTTTTTCCATTTCAGGCTGCTCTTTGAAAATCTTTAAATATCGCTATCCAAGCACTGCTTTACCCTGAATTTTGGCAACTTTTGTTTGTTTCTTTGCTTGGAGAAAGGGCATGGAGGGCCTTAGTGCCCACAGAGACAGACTATTTCGCATTCAGAACAGAAGCCAAGAATGGTGGAGGTACATTATTTGTCTTCTGCATTTTCTTAGACAATAAAACAGAAACTCATAAAATTAATCAGGAAGTCAAAAAGGGCTGCGTCTCCAATTATGACTCATTCACAGCTTTAAATTAAGGGAATTTTATAGACCACCTGTTGCCTAGATCATTCTCCTATATACTAAATCATGGGAAATTCAGCAAATAGCTTCAGAAATACTTCCAGTTTTCTATCAGTATGAGGATATCAATGTGGCAGATGCATTTCACAAGCTCCTAAATCATATTCATGTTCTGGCAGCAAAGCCAAAGATTCACTGACACAATTTATGCACAAATGGCTGCAAAGGATGCCTTTGGCAAGTAGATCGCAATGAATCTCTATGTCACGTTTGAGGGTAATTTTACTTTAGGAACATATTTTTCCTTTAAATGTACTCTTCATGAAGTTCTCTGCTTTTAAAGGTTAAAAGAAAATCCTAAATATTCATCATCCTTGGCAGCTGACCATGAACAATTTTTTTCTCCTAGTGAAAAAATCAGTAAAGATAGTAAGTTAATTAATTTATGACTTGCATAAGTAGCTATTTTGAAGTCAGTGGAACTGTTGCATACAAGCAGACTGGCAGGACTTGCCTCATTTCACACCTGAGAACCTGATGAGCTTTTTTCGAGGTAATGTCGAATAGCACTTGGTTATGACCAGCACTTGTATCTATTTTATGATAAAATAGCTGGTTCTCTAATACAGTTCAGGATTTCAATGCATTGTGTGAAAAAGACAAATCACATCTGCACAGAGAGTCTCACATGCAGTCCACTTCGCTGGATTCACGTCTTCCCTCAGTTACAATCCACCATTCTAAGTCTTTGGATATTTTTAGGCTGATATGACTTACTTGCTCTTGGCAGGTGTGTATTTAGTTTACTTTCCCATTTAACATGAATATGAAGCACTATCTAAAAAGAGCTGGAGATTTTTAATCTCAATGCAACAATCAACGTTATTATTTTGGGGGGTACAAAATGGTTGCACAATTCCAGTCCTCTTGTACTTGGCTCCCTTTCAAGGACTGAACATGAGCTGAAAGCAGGGCTGCTTCTTCTCTCATATTAGGAAAATTATAAAAAGTGTATTGGGTGATTGTCAGTTATGTCCTTCCTAACAACTGGAAGAGACAAAACAGCCAGAAAAATACAAACAGGTTCTCCAGGAAGACGTAGTTCAAGAGGCAGAACTTATTTTTCTCATTAAGTATAGACCTTGTCCAGAATCAAGCTAAAAAGAATTGCCTTGACAAAACCCCATAAATATGAAGCTCTTCTGCCCGTTGGCAAATCTTAACTTTTCCATAACTCTTTGAATATGAAGGATATTTGTTTAGCAGTCAAGTCAGCCTTTATTCCCATCGTAACTCCACCATCACGGGTTCCAGCTGGACAGGACATGCGTCTGTCTCATTGGAGGAGCTGAAGCTTTTTGGTGGTGGCATGAAATGAATTTTCTGTATCTGTAAATTCCTAAGCCTCCTGAAATGAATGAATTCTGGGGCTGTACTTGGTATTGTTCAAAACACAGGCAGAAAGTTTCAGATGACATCACTGATGTCACTGAGGGCAGGAATACAGCACATCTGTGTGTTCATTTGACAACTCCCATCCTGCCAGAGGCTCATTTTCTGCCACTAAACAAGTAAGTCTGCATCAGGCAAGTAATTTGACAATGATAAAGATGAGGGAAAAAAAGGGGAAGGAAGACAAATAGTAGAATGATTAAAGAAAAGTACTAGTTGGATTGGTGTAATTATCCCTCTCCAGATTCTAAGAACTGCAGGTTTGCATCTCAGGATATTAGGAAAGAATTGTAGGGGTAAAGAAACAAGAGGGACAAATGAGGAGGTAGAGGAATAAAACAAAACACTGGACCTTGGCCTCAGCTGACCCACTGGAAGATCTGTGATAACTAAGTCATGAAATCCAGTCAGAATTGAATGAGTCTCCATTAGTACAAATACAATAATATGGAAAAGAAAACCACTTAAACAAAACCATTATTAAACTGATTACTACAGTAGCTGAGCTGTACATAATAAACTCATTATTTTATTTATGCTGCTATATTAGTCAGCATATACATTTTCATAGTTACACATTCACCACTACAAATGATCAAAAGCTTCTAACACTTTGTCTTGTGGTAAGTTCAGATTTTTGTCCTGTGTCTTGGTACTTTTTTAGGTTCTCCCAACTTTAGTAGCCTGTAAATACACAGGTCTGGGATCATGAAGAGGAATATGATGCACAGACATTTTTTAATATCTTCTTTGGGTGGTCCAACACAGTCTTATTTATGTTTAGTGGACGACAGTTCATTGCTGAAAGTCAAATCAAGTCCCTTGTGTCCTACCACTTGTTGTATATAGGCATGTTTATCATCAAAGGTCAGTTCAAATGTGGGATCAGGATGTGAATCTAATTGAAATATTCATCTAAATTTCATTATTTGGTATTCATCTATTTTCAAAACCCTCATTATTTAACAGGACAAGTTGTTTTTTTAGTACTTGTATAACTCTTTGAACGCTTCGAGAGCCATTCCTTTAAATCTTCCAAAAATAACATCTTCAGGGACAACCCAATTCTGTGAGAATTTCATGCCAGATAAGAACTGTTTTGAAAACCTACCAAGTATATAAACAGAAATATATAATGAAGACCCTGTAACTGACATGCATGAGATTGATGTCCTCCATGAATGAGCTACTTAAAGCTTATTTTTGTGCACTTAGCCCCCCCAGCCTGGACCGCAGAATCCAGACTGCAGTTCCTGCTGCCGAGGTGACTTTGGAGTTCGACTCTACCAAGGGCCCCCAGGACCTCCTGGGCCCCCTGGGATGCCAGGTAAAGATGAAATTAAATTCACTTTTTTAACAGTCTAATCTCAGGCCATAAATTACAGGTTATTCTATGAAATACCAGAGAATGGTCCAAACATCTGTATATGGGGACAGATTCAGGAACAAGTTTTTGTATAATTTCAGACGAGACAGGTATTTTCAGTTACATTTTAAGGTATTTTCCGTTGAAAACCGATTTGTTATTAAAATTCAGCTTTCACAAATTCATACTGAAAATAATCTTATTACGTCTCTAGGGAAAATTGGTCTCTCTTAAAGCAGCATGCAGTTCCCATTAAACTTGGAAGAACTTGTTCCCTGGAGCTGATTATTGTGATCACCTTTGTATATCCAGCTGTGTTACTGTGCACTGTATTCAAGGGCTTTTCTTCATCTAGCATACCGCTAGCCAATATTTTACAGAAACACAGACACTTCTGTTCTCTCATAGAAATTCCTTCACTTCCTTCTTTCATCTTGTCTTCCATAATAAAAAATCCTTTTTTTTTAGTACATTAACAATGTGCACGGAAGAACAGCTTACACAAGAAAAGTGTATACTTTGATCTGATCATTGATAGGGAAATAGAAGAGCCTAGAGAAGGGAAAATGTTGTTTGTATGCTGGTGTAATTTTTTTACAGCAGCTACCTTCAGGGATTTGGAAATTACCAGTCCTAAAACAGAGATACAACATAAATGAACAGGTCACTGAAAGACAGACTTGTCTCCTTTTCAAAAGCTTACATCTTCTGTTATCACAATAAAAATGCAATTCAGTGATCCATTAGTTATTAATAAATGGTTGGCTTCTTAGAAGCAGGACACGATTTTATACAAGACCCACATTTTCAAGGCTGCAGTGGTTATACCAGGACGTGGCCTAGTCCCAGCTTTGCCCTTCCCTCATGTGTCTGAGTCCCACTTTCTGTCACTGCAGGATACCAGAAACATACGCCTGGCAGCAACCTTCTGCACCGTGGGATTTCTGTCTCCTTAATTTGCTACATTTCATGTTGTTGTGCCTGTAAGGGGAACAACAGCCGTTGTTTTTCCCCTTGATTGAATCAAATGTTGCTCGCAGACCTCTGTTCTGAACCGGTAGAGCAGTTCTGGCTTCGCATACAGAATGATTCTTGTAATTTTTAAGAGCTGAAGTTTCCTCTATCCAAACAAAAATGTGTATAATTTCTTTCACCATTTGGCTTCCTTGTTTGAAGTTGTTTTTTTTTTTTTTCTTAATAGAAAAACTCTGAAGGATCACTTCATTATCATATTTGATCTCAAACAACACTACTCTTCTTGTAAATTTGTAACCAGAGAGAATAATCAAAGAACAAGCAGAGTGGCAAAGAACCTAATTTCAATTCAGGTAGAATTAGAATAATGATGACATTAATTAATCCCCTGAGCCAAAAGATCAGGCTTTTGCTGCAGGAGGCATAATAATTGCTCAGTGATCCTAGCCAAATTTAAAATCCTGTCAGCTGCATAGACATTTGCTCAATAATTTAGTCAGTAAACACCAGGAAGTAAGTAACACTACAGATGCACGAGTATGTTTTATAATCAGTCTTTTTACTCATTTACTCAT
>VWZT01013557.1:0-12480 GCA_013397055.1 Pachycephala philippinensis | reverse complement strand
GGGGCGGGCGGGAGGTTGGAGCTGCGGAGCCCGGTGCTGTGTATGGCCTTTGGGAGACTGAGCGGGAAGTGGTCAGGGAACAGCTTTGGAGGTGTATTTCCTGTGACTGGGTGACGCGTGCTAGTGGCGGATTTGTGCAGTGCAGCAGCCATGTGAAACAGCCATGTGGAACCGCAGGGAAGGGCCGCGGAGAGAGCTCAGATAGGGCCGTGCTCCCGGCCGGGCTCTGGGCGATCAGGAGGGTGTCCGAGCCCAGGGGTCACACCGAGCTGGGGGCTCTGGATGAGCAGGAGGGTGTCCGAGCCCAGGGGTCACACTGAGCTTGGAGCCCTGGATGAACAGGAGGGTGTCCGAGCCCAGGGGTCACACCGAGCTGGGGGCTCTGGATGAGCAGGAGGGTGTCCGAGCCCAGGGGTCACACTGAGCTTGGAGCCCTGGATGAACAGGAGGGTGTCCGAGCCCAGGGGTCACACCGAGCTGGGGGCTCTGGATGAGCAGGAGGGTGTCCGAGCCCAGGGGTCACACTGAGCTTGGAGCCCTGGATGAACAGGAGGGTGTCCGAGCCCAGGGGTCACACCGAGCTGGGGGCTCTGGATGAGCAGGAGGGTGTCCGAGCCCAGGGGTCACACTGAGCTTGGAGCCCTGGATGAACAGGAGGGTGTCCGAGCCCAGGGGTCACACCGAGCTGGGGGCTCTGGATGAGCAGGAGGGTGTCCGAGCCCAGGGGTCACACTGAGCTTGGAGCCCTGGATGAACAGGAGGGTGTNCAGGAGGGTGTCCGAGCCCAGGGGTCACACCGAGCTGGGGGCTCTGGATGAGCAGGAGGGTGTCCGAGCCCAGGGGTCACACTGAGCTTGGAGCCCTGGATGAACAGGAGGGTGTCCGAGCCCAGGGGTCACACCGAGCTGGGGGCTCTGGATGAGCAGGAGGGTGTCCGAGCCCAGGGGTCACACCGAGCTGCGGGCACCCATCCTGTGTGATGTCCAGGCCGGCTGAAAAAGTCTAGCTCACATTCGTAAGGTTGCCATGCAGGTCGCAGTCTGAACTTACGGTTCCTCTGAAGACAGCAGATCTGACGTTATGGTTGTACATTTACAAAGCACATATCCCACGGAAATGGATATAAGAGCAAGTGCTAAATAGAGTAGTACGATTCGCTTATACAGGGTCACTCTGATTCAGGATCAAAACCAGGTTGTGAGCTACAGTCTTAATCTTCAAGAATCATATTTAATTTTAGGAAATTGGTTTCCACAAACGAATAATTTCCTGCTAGTCTTAAATCTACTTTATGAAAACCTTCCATGTGTTTTTGCAAGTACTTTTTATTTTAAACAGTAGGTTAAAAGCAAGACAAATTCTTCAAATATTCAATTATGGAGTTTTTCAATTTTTCAAAACCATCTTTTAAAGAGAATTCTTGGTTCATTTTTTATTTACAGGATGTGTATTTACTAATTTACCACATTTAGGGGTGCTTAACATATGATTTTCAGTAGCAAAAGTGACACTGTTTTAACATCCATAGACTTTGCAGATTGACCATGCTCCCTTTGTTTATAAGCCATACACAGGCACTCACCTGATGGTTGTGTCAGTATCCCCCAGTGTTCCTTGAGGATGCTGTTCCGTTAGGAAAAGGCCATCAAGGTCGGGTTGGACAGGGCTCCGTGGACACAGATCTGGTTGAAGATGTCTCTACTCGTAGCAGGGGTTGGACTAGGTGAACTTCACAGGTTCCTTTCAACCCAGACCATTCTGTGATTCTGTGATCGTGCTTCATTGAGGACTTTTGGGGATGTTACAGGCAGTTTAGAAATAGGAGACTTTATCAGCTAGGCATCACACATTATGGACAGACCATGTGCCACAAGTAATGCTTTTTGTTTGGAAAACAGGGGTTTATTATTATTATGTTTCTTACCTTAAAATTGTTTGTTTTATTCCCCAGGAGCTAAGCAAACAAAATGAAGAAGTTAAATTCCACTTTTTCTTTGTAGCTTATCTCCTGTTTTCTAGAGGATTTTTTTTCCTTATGAAATTTTGTTTTCTTTGGTTTTATGGGTACTTTCTTTTTTTTTTTTTTTTTTTTTTTGAATTTTTTTTTTTTTTGTTTTTTGGGGTTTTTTTTTTTTTTTTTTTTTTTTTTTTTTTTTTTTCCCATCTGGAAATGCAGGCAATTTTGGAAATAGATTCTAGGTTTTAAGGGCCTCTAAGTGAACTAGGCAAATCTGTGACCCATCATGAATTTGGTGGAAAACAGTGAGAAGGTGAGGGCCCAAGTGGCAGAACAGTTTCTTTCAAGGCGTATGTATCATTAACCTTACAACAATGACTTTGTGACACCAGAGGGGTTATTTGTCACCCTGTTCCCCCTTGTGCATTTGAAAATCATGCACTTCATCAAATTTCACTGCTTTCTCCTTGGCAGTAATCATTTGCCTCTGCTCTGTAATTCATACAGTAGAAATGGATCTTCATGAAATTGAAGGTGTAGTAACATTATGGATTAGTTTTGTGAAACAAGCTGGACTAATATATTCTGGGGTGGAACAGGCATTGAAATTAACATTTTCCCTTCCATTTCAAAATGTGTCGCTCTGCAGTGCCAATATAGATCATAGGTCAAAGTCTGACCAAGCTGCACTGAACCAATAAGAAAGTATAATTTATTTGCAATTCAAATTCCTTCTCTTAAAACCACTGTTTCAGGACAGCAGAATTAAAATTTTAGCTGTGATTTCTTTAAATCCATGCTGATTCAACTTACACTTCACTGATTTCTACGAGTTCCTTATTCCCTTCATTAAAAAAGAACACATTTGTGTGTAGTTCCTGCAGATCATCTGTGGAATAGTGGCATGGTCCATTCACATCAGTGAGTTAAAAGACACAGGAACACGAGGTCGTGAGAAATGGTGAGGAAAGTATAATCCAGTGAAATACGGAAGAAATTTCAAGTGATTTTAATATGGAAAATGTAAGAGTTTGCTCTTTCTCTTTCCTTCTTGTTTTACAAGCCTTTGGTGGCTTTCTCTCTCATCCAGTGGTGCATGGCTTTCTGTCAGTCTTTTGGAGAAGTAAAACAGGAAAAAAAGCTGGGAAAAAAAAAAAAAAGAACCCTAAAGCCTAATTTCCACTTGGTTTGTATTAAAATTTATGCAGTATGTTTATAGTTTATAATGTTCACATTGTAATATGGGTACTGAAGTAGAATGTACTACTTCATAAAGTGCAGTTGAGTTCTGCTGTTGTATAATTTAACTTTGAAACAGTATGTTTTGAGTATTATTAAAATTAAATGTGAATTAGAATTCCTTGCTTATGTCTTTTTAAGGTGTCATGGAAAAACTTGGGCTTGGCCCAGAGGTCCTGCTACAGGAGAATCCCAGACTCATCTATGCTAGACTTACTGGGTTTGGCCAGACAGGAAAATACGCCAAGTCTGCAGGTCATGACATCAATTACTTGGCTTTATCAGGTAGGCTGTAAAATTTCCTGTTAAATAAAGTTTCTTTCCTCCCTTTAATCAAGAATCCAAAACTTGTTGAAAGCAGATAGCTCAAAATTTATCTGAGTGCAGTCTGATGAAACAGCTGATCTGAAGTGTCTCTGTCAGTGAAATGGGGCTTTCTTTCACTGTGCTTTTCCCAGACGCTTTCAGTCAGCTCTGCGACTTGCTTAGCCCCTCTATAAACTTCCTCACAAGTCAAAAACTGGTCAGAAGAAATGAGGATGTTTTCTGCCAGGGTATTGAGGTGAAGCAGTTCATGAAGTGATCCAACCAGTCAGCACAAGAAAGGAGGAAGCATGTACTGGACAGGCTGTTTGTTTTGCCAGCAGCAGCAAGCTGTTACAGGCAGGATCAGCATGTCTTCCCAGCCTGTACATTATTCTCCTACCTTTGTGCTACTCTATCTGAATAAAGTATCGGGATATTTATCTGAAGAGAGGAGTGAACTTTTTCTTCAGGGCCCCTCTCCTAGAAAATCTGTATACTTTGTAATCCTGAAAGGGCTGCAGATCATTTTGTGTGCTTGTGAGCAGATTTTTTTGAGCAAAGAAAAACTAGGCAGCATAAGACAATTGAGCTCTTGTGCTTTTCTGCTTGTGAATATGTCTCCACTGATACCAACTGAAAGGAAGTAGGCTTCAAATAAAGTGGAAATGCTACATTTCATTAAGGTGTTGTGGACATTATGCTGGTTTTAAGTGGAATAATTTTACAAGTATGCAGTAGCAAACAGTAACAAAATTACCCAACTCTGGGGATGCCCATCCGTGCATGGCCCTACCTCCTGCTCTTTGCACTGCTTCTGTCTCTGATGCTTCTCTGAGCCTGTGAAGGAGGAGAGAAAGTGGCCCAAAAGTTCTTGGCTTCCCACTGGATAAAGCAGTTCTTTTAGCCCCAGGAAAGGGCTGGAGCAGAGGCAATGCAAGCCTGGTGATCTGGTATCACCCACTATGAGGAGTCATAGTGTTGTAGAATTAAATTTCTTTAGGGATGGGTTCAGTCTTCCCTCGTGTGAAATTGTTAGAGAATAGAAAAGATTAAAGAAAAGATGCCTTGTTTGAAACACTTTTGACATGTCAAAATGATTTCAAACCATTAGGATATTTTTATTTATTAGTGGAGGGAAAGAGTCAGTACAGAAACAGCATGGTTCATCCCTACCTTAGTTTGTAGTACTTTCTGGTTTACAAATAGAGTGATTTTTTTTCTCTGAAGCTGATTTAGTCAGTAGTGTTTTGGTTGATATCTTCCTAAAATAATTCTTCTTGTAATTTCACAGACCAAGTTTTTCTGCCTATTAGAAGGAAATAGAACAAAGTGTTTGAGAGGTGTCATTCATCAAAGATGAGATCTCATATTCTGAGTATTTTCCTAATGAGCTTTGGCTTCCTTTAACTAAAAAGTGGCTTGTGTTAGGAACTCTTGGGAAATCAGCATATTAATCTTCTGGTGCCTGTGACAACTTTTAGGCTATTAAAAGGACGGTTTTGTGCAGCAACTGGGGTTTTACTCTTGCACTACAGGATTTGGAAATCTTTTATACTGTGCAGTCCGTGGCTTGCATGTAGGAAGTGCATTAGACCCTTAGCTAACTACACAGCGCATCACAACCATGCAATTCTGAGGAAATTCTGACCATGTATTCTGCAAGTCTCAGACCTTAGGCCACAGGCATAGGAGAGAGATGATCACACTGCAGTTTCTTGCTTGCCCATAGGGAATCACTGTGAGGCAACTGTAAAGATTAAGGTCACAGTAAAGAGGTTGTTCAGGATGGCAGAGAAATGCTAACAAATTCAAAGCTCTGACTGAAGTAAATTGGCTTAGCCTTTGCTCTAATTCCTTTCGTTTCTGCATAATTGCTAGCATAAATGTAGGTTCACTGTGTTTACATTGCATGTAGTCAGAGATAACCTTCCTGTGCTAGTTGCAGTTAGTGCTAGTTCCCTCCTAGCTAGAGGGAGGGTAGGACTGAAGCAGAGTTGTCAGTGTGAGATCCTTTGTTATGATTATTATTTCATTGGTTATGTGCACTAGTACATGTGCATTTTTACTTTAAAATATTCAAAGAAGAGCAGTTTACCGAAGTTGCTTGAGACATGTTCATAATGTCTCTTATGGGTGAGATTCAATGCATGTGCAAAGTACTAATATGGAATTATTTCATACAAAGTACTAATATAGAATTATTGTGTACAATTATTATTGCAATAATACAGAATTACTGCATACAAAGTATTGCATTTTTTAATAAAATTTTGTCCCTATATAGCCAAAATATCAACGTTTATCTGTGAGACTTTTGTTAATCCCTTTACATCTTCACTTATGTGATTTCATATGTTTTTATTCTTTTCTGAATTAAAGAGTAGTTATTAGCTAAGACATAGCCAAGCAGAGATAGAAAACATTAGAAGATTGCTTTATCCCTTATTTATTTGCATAGATTGAAAAGAATGAAACTTTAATTGTAGAAATGAATGTTTATAATTAATTTTATGCTTATCCTTTCTTTGTTTTCTCTTGTGTAAGGTGTGCTGTCAAAGCTGGGTAGAAAGAATGAAAACCCTTATGCACCCGTAAACCTTCTGGCTGATTTTGCTGGTGGAGGTGTCATGTGTGCAATGGGCATTGTTATAGCCCTCTTTGAACGTGCCAGATCTGGCAGAGGGCAGGTCATTGATGCAAGTATGGTAAGTTTGGTCTCAAGGAACATGGGGTTTTTTAGGTTTGCTTGGCTTTTCTCCTACTCTAAATCTGTAAATGCGAGGTCATTGGAGCTATATGTAAGGTTTAAAATTGAGATTTGGGAAAGTGGTCTCATAAAATGGCTGTTCCTTCACATGCAAACAGTTTTCCTGAATCACTGCTGCCATAACATCCTTATGACATGGAACATGTACTGCAACCTCCCCCCTCTCCCAACTTTTGCCCATCTGCCTTCTTCACAAAGTATTAGCTGTATATATTTGAAGAATAAATGTGGTGTATGGAGATAGAGTGTATAATAAACAATTGGCATACTGCATAACAGTAAAATTGGCATTTTGTATAACAACAAAAATGACAACACTGTTAAAATAAAAACTCGCATTAGCTTTATTCAAGACACATTTTCTTACGAATTTGTGCCAGGGCGTATCTTACTAGAAGCACTGTTCCCTGGGATAGTTACTCTGCCATGGATCATTGCCAAAAAGTCAATTTCAAGCATTTTGTGAATGTGCTGTAAAAGAAATTAAAGTCTAAATTATCCTAGTAATGAATACTACGGATCTTTTTTCCACTGGAAGGCCACCCACTTACACACAGAGGAGCAATACTTATTTACATTTATCCTTGAAACTTAAGTTATCTGCAAGTGTTGTTTCTCTCTTGTTCTCCTGTTTTTCTTTTTAAAGAGTATTGCAGTCAAAATTTGACCTCCGTTTGAGGCATTGTACAGTGAAGGCTAAGGTTTTGCCTTAAATATAAATTGAAAAAAAAATTACGTTAATTGAAACAAATCCCTTTGTTGAAGTGATCTTGAAGAGACTAGAATAGTAAGAGATGTTGGATTTCTTGACTTCAGTAAGTTTTTGACAAATTCACATGATGTTCTCAGAAGCAGTCCATGGCATTATGGTCTAGATGAAAATTTTATGGGAACAGTGCAAAACAGGACTAACATTTTTACTGCAACAATAGTTTTTAGTAGCTGATTGTCAAAATGAAAAACTTAACAAGTGGAGTTCTATAGGTGTTTGTTGGGGTTTTTTCTGTGTTTTTACTCCAACAAGCTGAATGATGGATGAGCAACTGTGTTTAGTAAATTTACAGATAATACACAAATGTGAAGGACTACAAGTATGGTGGACTTGGATTAGAATTGAACATGACCTTTTCAGATTGGAGCAATGACCTGAAAAAAATTGGCTGCAATTCATGGACATTGCTGCTCTGTAGTCCTCTGTAGGCAGAAACAAATTGCTGCACAAATGCAGTGAGAGAACAATTGGCTAAAGTACAATCCTGGGGGTTTGTAGTAGTCACAAGCTGAACATGAGTCAACAATACCATGCTGTTACAAAACACATACATACTCTATTAGGATGAATAACAGGAAATAGAGCCAGAAAAGTTTCTGAAGCAATTATTCTAACCTATTCAATGTTTATGAAGTCTCAGGAAAATAATGTTTCTGATGCTGACCATCATCTTTCAAAGTTGCTAATTTGAGGAAGTCCAAGTAGCACAACAAAAATTGTGACTGTAAAAACATGACCTAAAAGAAGAATTAAAGGAGATTGGGTATTTGTGAAAGAAAAACTGTGGAGAATTGTGACAAGTCTTCAAATATTGAAAAAGATACTTCTTGTAGTTTATCGTATTACCAGTTTTCCTTATCATACTTCAGAGAATTAAAAGAATTTGGTAGAAGAAAATCAGTTAAGTCTGCTAATGTTCTAATGAAAATTGTAGCTCATTTGGAGTGGAATGTGTTGTGAGGTTTTCTAAGCCCTTAAAAATTGTCTCTTCCAATTTTTTCTTGTCTCATCATAATTGTGGGATTTACAGTTCCCTGCTGATGTGCCTGGTGACCTGTGAAATGGATGGAATATTGTCCAGTATCACAGGATGTACTTTACCTGGCATTTGGTCATATTCCTTATTTGTTGAATAGACTTTCAGTGACACGGTGAAAATCATACATACATCATGAGCAGCAAAGACAATTAAATAGACTGGGTGGATGAGCCTGTTTTTACACCTAAGTTTTTTTTGTGGAAGAAGAAAAACTGCAGCATTTCAGCTGTTTTGTTTTAACATTATTTTTTGTTTAATAAGTCCCATTGCTTAAGCTGTTGTACAGTTTAGGTAGTCTGAATACATTAATGACTCAGACACATGGTAGAATTTTCTACAGTAGAAATTGCACTGTGCAAAAAGTAGACACTGGGTCCTGCACTTCATCTGTCTGTCTCAGAAATTAAGTGCCTGGCCTGAGCTGATTCCTGCTGGTTGCTGTCTCTTCTCATTGACTCTGTAGGGATCATGGCTATCCTACAGGAAGCCAGGTAGTTTCCATGTGGAGTAGACACTGCAATGTGGCACAGTAGGCACAATTGTACCTCTGCATTCTTGCACCACACTGGAACAGAAGCATGTGAGTCAGGGCCACAGTTTGGGTTCACTACATCAGCCACAGAACCTTCTGCTGATGGCAGGCATCTGACTGAGCATAACTTGCCCTTTGTGAAAAGACAGCCACAGGAAAGGATGCTGGTAATGATCGCTTGCATAACAGTCTCATGGCAGGAGCGTTTAGAAGTCCAGCAGAAGACTGAGTTTTCCAGGTTTTTCTCTGCCTGGAGGTATTCAAAACCAAAACTCCCACATCCCAGAAGCCTTCATCAGTCACAAGGACAAAGATTAGGTTGGTGTGGATTCATTCTCACTTTTGTTTGAACTGTTTTCAGTCTGCAGAAAGAACAGAAGGCTTGGGGGGCAGACAGGTCACCCAGTGGGGTGGTGCCTCTGGATTCTTGTGCCTGGTTCAGAGACTGCAGATATTTTTAACATGAGGGAGACATTAACTGAAACAGATAACTGTTACTATAGTAATTCTGCAATTAGACTTAAGTGGAGTCTCCCTATGTTGTCCTTTTCATGTTGTAAAAGAAGGTGACCACGTTAGTGAGTGTGTGGTGTTA
The DNA here is from genome assembly GCA_013397055.1 of Pachycephala philippinensis. Lineage (NCBI taxonomy): Eukaryota > Metazoa > Chordata > Aves > Passeriformes > Pachycephala > Pachycephala philippinensis. Next base: position 3,273 of record VWZT01013557.1, on the reverse strand, counting down.
TTTTTACATGCCTTTGGAGGTCTGGTGCAGATGTTAAGACACTTTATTTACTTGTCTCTGAATTGCAGTGGGCCTCAGGCAGAACCTAGCTGTCCAGTTGCCCAGACAGGGATATTTCTGAAGTCCCTATACCAGTAAAGAACAGATGTGCTGGTTTTTTTTAAATGTTCCCAGGGTAAGTAGCACATAGGTATTGTACAGTTTCGTCAGCACTGAAATCTAATTTTCAGTTAGGACTTATTCTGATATTTTCCCCATCTTTTATTATCCTTTCAGTGCTTTTTGTGTAATATTATTTGTTTTTAATATGAGCAATGCAAGATCAGATCATTAGTAAAACAAACTTTATTTTAATATCCTTGCAATAATTTTGCTGATACGTAGATGAAGATATACGGTATTTTCTCATATGAAAGTACTTTAATTGACTTTAACATGTGACAGAAGTATTCCTGTCCTTGAAGCAGTACTAGGGAAGAGCCCAGTAACACACATTAAATGAAGAAGCCTTCTTGACTGCATACTTCAGCAATTTGCATGTTTTAAATTCTTGCTTAGAAAGGTAGAAACTAATAGATTTTTCTACATGAAATTTTATTAGCCTTTTGTTTTGGTACGGTATCTGTGCTTTATAGACAATATTTGGTTAGTTTCACACTGCTGAAAATGCATCAGTCAAGTGATACTCAGAATAATACAGCTCAGGTTTTAATCTGTTCTACTGGAATGTTTCTGGCTATACACTGTTAACTGGGTTATCTTTGCTTACAGTACTTTGAATACAGTTGAAAAAAATTGTGCTGATGAGCAAAACTGGGACGTGATTTTGCTTGAAAGACTGGTACAACCTTGATAATTATTGAAAGGCTGAACAAATTTTCATCTGGTTGTACTCCACATAGACAGAATTTTGAGGAGCAAGTTGAAACGGGATTAATCATGTTTTCTAGTGCTGTATTCATCAGACACTTGCCTATGTAGAGATTACTTTGCTATGTGTATGTAGCTGCCAGTGATCACAGTGGGAGAATAGTTTTTGTTTTAACTTAGTATTGGAGATTTGATTTGATTTCCTTCAATTTTTTTTCTAAAAATAGCAGTCTTCCTGGAATCAGTATATTTAAAGGAGATAAAAATTTGGTATTTATTGGACTGGTACAGGCATCTTGTTTTCCAGAGGTTTGGAAGGCATTGAGCTGTCAGATGCTTAATGTTGTATAGAGCCAAGGAGCTTGTTCCATCCTTTGAAATCACTCACTCATTATGAACATCTAATGACTCTAAACTTGCTAAATGAGGAAACTTTGTGCATTGAAAGTGCATTGTCCATCTGAAGCTGCCTTACTACATTTATGCTCTTTCTTAATCTCTAATTCTAGATGATTTCACAAACGCAGTATAAATAGTAATGGAAAATTTAAGAAATTAAACTGCTTACCAGAGATTCTGTCATTAAAAATCGTAGCAAAGGACAGAACTGGTTACTACCAGCTTTTTGTTGTTTTGTTTTATACAGAATTTAGGTAACATGCCAACTAATTTACTGGAGCTTTTATTTTTTTTTCTCTAAATCTTCAAGGTAGAAGGAGTAGCATACCTAAGTTCTTTCCTGTGGAAGTCACAAAATTTGGGACTTTGGAGCCAACCTCGAGGTGAAAACCTGCTAGATAGCGGTGCACCTTTTTATGAAACCTACAGGACCTCTGATGGAAAATTCATGGCTGTTGGTGCCATTGAGCCTCAATTCTATAACCAGTTAATAAAAGGTGAGTAGGTTGGAGCAGTTGTTTCATAACAGCAAAGCATGATTGAGTGCGTTCTTTAATAGTTGATTTTGATTCGTGATACGTGGTTATGTGATTTCTTTGTAAAAGCCAAACGCTTCCTGAAGCTAGTTGGGTGGTTGTGTAGCAGTTTAATTGACTTTCTTTTCCTAGCAATTGATTAATTTCCTTTTCACCCTCAGCAATTACACTTAAATTGCAAGTTTTCTTTTTGGGGTTATTGTAATGGTAGTCTGTGATGTGACTGGAGCACTAAACAACTTTTTCTGGAAATCACTTTTTTCAAATGATTGTGAGTCTACTTTTAAAAGGAGACCTAATTCTTTGATATTGCAAATAGAATTTCAAGCAATTTTGGTTATTTGTACTATAATTTAAAAAAAAAAACAAAGCTATTTAAATTGTTTCAGAAAGGAATATTGACTGGAAGTAGCTCATAGTATTTCTTGATAGAAAAAAAATTTGTGGAAGTGAATTCTGCTTTAGTAATTAATTTCCACCACACAATTTCAGAGTGCTTTTGGTGTCTGGCTGTGGATATTATATTTACATTTGACTAAGACTCTTTAAATATGGCTATAAATCATGATTTATGTCTTTGAGAAATTAGAATGGGTTATGCAAAATATTTAACTGTATAAAATTAAACCAGAAATTTTCAAGTGCATCTTTACCTCTGAACTGTTTGTGTGCTTCAAGCTTTTTATCAGATGGGCTCTTAACTTCTTACTGATTATTTAATTTAATTTTTTTTTTCTACTGTGCTTCTTTGGTAGATTGCCATGCTTTCCCTACAGAATTTATGAAAAAACATAAAAAATTCATGAAAGAATTTTGTTTTTATTCTTTTCTTCATTGTACAGAATATGAAGGCTATAAGAAGTTCTCAATTTAATTTTAATTTTGTTAATGAGTTGAAGGAATGTCAACAAAGGATTCCTAAAATGGATGTACCCAGTGTTATGTGAACCACTTTTGTCCATGAGTGACTCACACAGGGCCAGTCTTTGCTCAGTGAGCGTGTCAGGGGATTAGTTCCTTATTCTTGCCCAGTCTCTTTCCCACTGATTATTGCTTGAATTGTAGCATTCCTTGAATTGTATCCTTGCTACAATTTATACTGGTTTTGGGTGGGATAGAGCTGAATTTCTTCACAGTAGCTTGCATGGGTCTGTGATTTGGATTTGTGCTGGAAGCAGTGCTGGGAGCACAGGGATGTTTTGGTTACTGGTGAGCAGTGCTTGCAGTAGGACTTTTCAGTAGCACTGAGGACTTTTCTTCTCCTCACCCCACTGCACCAGTGAGAAGGCTGGGGGTGCACAAGAAATGGGAGGGGATCACAGCCAGGACAACTGACCCAGCTGACCACAGGGACATTCTGTACCACAGGACACCGTGCTCACCAGTAAAACTGGAGGGGAGATTGGTGGGTGGTCACTGCTCAGGGACAGGCTAGGCATCAGGCAGTTGATGGTGAGCAATTGTTTTC
>VWZT01013547.1:1652-15667 GCA_013397055.1 Pachycephala philippinensis | reverse complement strand
TCCCACTGGCAGCAGGATGTAAATAACCTGCCAGGACACGAGGTTTTTTCCTGCTGGCCCCCCCACACTGCAGCCCCACGGACAGGAAAAAGGTGTTTCCGGCTGCGGATGGGAGCGGGCCCCCGGGCCTGGAGCGGGATGCGGGGCCTGGGCCATGGAAAGGGGGATCAGGTGATGCCCCCGGGCTGGATCTTGGGGTGCAGCCACTGATCCTGTGGCTGCTGGGACCCCTGACCTCAGTGGGGCCACTGCAGCCCCCTGGGCCCTGGCTGGGCTGGTGGTGGGAGCCCCCGGCGCAGGCTGGCACCGCTGTGGGGACAGGACGTGGTGCCACCAGGCTGGAGCACTGTGTCCTGTCCCCAGTGCTACCAGCCGGGGCAGCCACCAGGTGAGAACCGTGGGGACGTGTTCCTTCTTTCTGGCTGGAGCAGGGTCTGTGTGGAGCTGGAGGGGGCACTGTGGGAGGAGAGTGCCTCTCCTTGCCCATGACCCTTGCAGAACCACTTCTGCTCACTGACCAAGCCGGATGTCCCCTCACCTGCGTGCGCTCCCTGGGCGGGTCTGGCATGCTCCAGCACCAGCAAAGTGCCTGGTCATCAGCCTGGGCTGGGGACATCAGTCTGGGATGGGGACACCAGTATGGGATTGGGACATCAGTGTGGGATTGGAACATCAGTATTGACTGGAAGTCCTCAGCATTTGTTCCTACCACCATGTGATCCCCCTCTGCCTTGCTGCTGGCAAATGGGTGACAGTCCCCCCTCTCCTGTCTGGGGCATCCATTTGGTGGCAGTCAGGGCAGGGACAGCATCCTCTGTCCTCCCACAGCCCTTTGTGCTCTGTGCAGTGGGAAAAACAGCAGTGACAAGGAGGGAGCAGCTGGGACCGCACTGGCTCTGCTTACTGCCCTGTGTGTCCCCATCTCATGTCACTGGCCTCTCCTGGCTGGGCAGGATCAGTCCCCAAGCCCTAAGCAAGGCCAGAGGAGTGCCAGCCCCAGGAGTGCTCTGCGGCGAGCCAGGACCTGCTGGGGCAGTCAATGGCACTGGCGGTGACGAGGCTGGTGGCAGTGCATGGGGAAACTGAGGCACAGGCTGCAGGCACTGGCACATTGCCAACACCTCTGGGAACTCCTCGAATGCTCCAGGTGACAGATCAGCCACCAACCTGTCCCAGCAGGCTCTGGTGGCTCCCCTGGTGCATTTGCTGGCACAACCCGAGCCCTGCTCATTAGCAAGTGACGTCTAATGAGCTTTGCCCAGTCGTGCTGCAGGGTCTGGGTGCTGCTGTGGACATCGGGCATTGCTGTGGATTGACTGCCTGGATCTGGAGATGCTTGGGGGGAGAGGAGCTGGAGGATGCCCTGGCACGTGGCACCCACGACCACCATCACAGGAAGTCACAATAATTGGGGAGAGCAAGATTTTCATTAACCAGGGTGGGGGGAGGTCCTGGACGAGCGGCCCAGGGAGGGTTTGAAGCTCTGCTCTGTCCCAGGGGATCGTGGTGGGGTAGGAGCTGGGGTGAAGCTGTCTCTGGCCGTGGGACTTGGTCCCTGTGCACTTCTCTGAGCTTGTCTGGTCAATGCCCCATCCCAGCCCCAAATCACCTGTGGCACCATCCCTGCCCTCGGGTTGGTGAGCATCCCTGCCTTCATGAGGGGCTCCGGGTCACCCATCCCGGGTTGCCATGAGTTTCATTGTGGGATCACATCCTGCAAGTTCCCTTCCACAAGGGCTCAGCAGCAGGTCCTGGTGCCACTCTGACCCCTGCCCTGCTGCCACCCTGCCGGCACTGGCGATTGGCGTGCCCCAAGGCATCGCGTGCGGAGGGGACAGGTGGGGACAAGCCACCCATGCCCGGGGCCGGCTGGGGCAGTGGGACCGGTGTCCTGGCACCCTCTTAGCGCCGGGATGGGGGGATCGGGCTCCGAAGGTCTCAGCTGTGCTGCGGGGAGCGGGTTTGGAGTGGGAGCCAGCTCTCGAGTTAACGCCTGCCGCTGTTTGCCTGAATTCCCTGGATTCCCCTGCTCTCGTGGAGGAGCGGAGGTGGAAGCTGGGGGAACTGGGTTTCTGCTCGTTCTCCGTTCTCATCCTCAGACCGCATTGAAGGCCCGTGCGGATGCGGCCGGGCGGCGCCGCCTCCGGCAGCGGAAACTCCCCCTGAGCAGGGCAGGGCGATAAGGCACGGCTTCTCCTCCACCCCTTCTCCCCCGCCTTCTCTTCCCCTCGCCCCTCCGGGCTCTGCAGCCCCTCCTCGCTCCCTGCTGGGGCGTCCATGCCAGGGGACGTGCAGTGCGGGGTGGGCGATGGAAGGCAGGAGCGCTGCCATCCTCGCGTGGGCTGCTCGCTGCGGGCAGGCAGCATGCTCAAGGGATAATTGAGGGATACGGAAGGGATGTTTGAGGGATGCTTGGGGTCTCCTCCGGGAAAGCCAGGCATCCTCCAGATGTGATGGCCTCATGATGGCTCCGTTAGCTGCATCCTTTTTGAGGGAGGAGGTTTAATTTTAGGTGTCGTGGGACTGGAGCTGCTGCCTGTGCTGGGGCTGGTGAGGGATATTGGGGCCAGGAAGGGCATTGCCAGCCCCTGCCAACCTCTTCCAGCCTCACGTATTAAGTGACAGTCCTCAACTCCCTTGGGACACTGGCATCATGGACACACTGGAGTTTTTCTGATAAACCCTGGGGATATGGATCCCTCTGGAGTGGCGACTGTTGCAACCCCCCCCCTCCCCGCCTCCGGAGCGAGCAGGGAGGTGTTTGCCAGCAGCCACTGAGGATTTACAGCTCACTGGAAAATCCACTCATCCCATTAAGGGCTCCCCGTGGCTTTTGCTTTCCGTTGTAAATACCTGTTTATCCCAAGGGAAACCCCCTTTGGGTGCCAGTGGGTGTGTGGGGCTCTCGGGGCAAACCCCCCAGAAGAGTCCAGGCTGCAAGAGCGGCTTCCTTTATTACAGGAGGGATTAGGGGAGACTCGTCTTGCTTGGCCAGGTAAGACCAGACAGGGCAGTTTAGCTCATGGTGGGAATGGTCCGTGGTGGGAATGGCCCATACTGGGGCAGGGATTGAGGGATTCAGTTTGGAATCGGATCCACGGGTTGCCTTTCATTCACCCAGTTCATCACCCAGAGTAGATTCAGCATCTGAAAACGCCCCAGTTTGGAGCTTGGCTGTGATGATGGCACATTCTCAGGTCTGTGTGTCTGCTCTCGGGGTTTAACCTCCCACTTTGCTGACACACCCCGTTGCTGTGTCCCTAGTGATAGCCATCCCATGCTCCCAGTGGAATTTTTAAATCCTTAACCTGCTTTAGGGGGAAAAAACGCCTTTTTGGGTACCCCCTGACTCTGCTCTGCCTCCTGTGTGTTGAGGGAGCCTAGTGTTGGAGGGAGCAGACAGGCAGTGAGGGTCTCACCAGGGAGCGCTGAGGGTGCCGGAGATGCATTGCTGGTGCCAGGATGGGGAGGACAAGCCCAGCTGCCCCCTCGACCATCCCGACCACCCAGCACTCACGTACGCCTGGGAAGGCGACAGCATCTGCTGAGTTAATGTGTTTTGCAGCCCCGCCATGCAGCTGCCTCTCTCCGCCACCCCAGCAGCCAAGCCAAAATCCATCAGGGGCTTCCAGGTTTCGTGGACTGAGGACTGGGGGGGCCGTTTCCGCACAGCAGCGGCGAACGCAGGCGCTGCGACATCTGGTCTTGCTCAAAATTCTCGGGAGCAAAGGGCCAGGTGTGTGATGCTGCAGGAACACAGGGCTAAATAAATGACGCAACTGGTTCCACGGAGTTTTGGTCCAGACAAGGGTTCAGCTGAATCTCACCAGAGCTGTGGGACAGCTCCTGGCCCAGGGCTTGATCCGGCGCTGGGAGATCCTTGGCCCCGTGGCAGCACTGAGGTTCTGGGAAGGTTTTGGGGTGGTGTTGGGAAGGTTTTGAAGCCCTCAGGACGTGCAATAGGAGATGCTGTTTTGGCTACAGTGCTGGATGCTGGAGAGACCCTGGGCTCTGCAGTGTCCAGTGGTGGCTCGTGTGCTGGAGGAGGCGTCCGCAGGGCTACAGACGGCTCTATGGCTCTTCTTGCCACATAGCACGGGGAGAGCGGGGGCGCCGAGGAGAGTGGGAGGCCCTCAGGCACAACCCAAACCCTCCCAGATGACCCTTGCCTGCAGGGGTATCTGGAGAGGGTTCGGTGGGGTGTCAGCCCTTGGGGGAACAGCCCAACCCTTTTCCCTGTGGATGCTGGGGACACCGGGAGATAACAGGCAGCGCTGCTGGGGGACAGATGGCACCAGGCACCGGACAGATGGCTCCTCCCAGGCAGGCAGCCGAGGGGCCGGGAGGCCGGGAGCCCCGCCGCTGGGCTGGTCCCTGGGGACTCTCTCTGCTGGCCCCCGGCTGGCGGCGGTGGCCCGAGGGGGACAGGCACCACCGGCCATAGGCGGTGCGGGCACTGCCGGCCCGGTGGGCACCGGGCTGGGGAGGGGACGGACACGGGCTCGAGGGAGTGACACTCGTCCCGGGGGGGCTGCACCGGCTGGAGGAGGCGGTACCGGACCGAGGACAGTGACACTGGTTCGGGGGGAAGGCTGACACCTGCTCAGGGGGTGGTNGGGGGGGCGGTGCCGCAGGCGGAGCTGTCCAGCACCGGCGTCTCCTGATCGTCCACAGCGCCGGGGGCCGGGGCCGCCCCCGCTGCCGCCCGCCTCTGCCGGGCACCCCCGATATCCGCCCGCCGGGGTCCTGCCCGGTGGAGGGGACACGCCTGCCCCGGGCCACCGTGGCCCCGGCCTAGGAGGTCGCCGGCAGGAACCACGGCTGTGAGAGACCCCGGGGTGGGGGACAGGCTGCGGGAACACGCAGGGGCCGCGGTGAACCGGGCACCGAGTGGCCGGGATATCCTCGGGGAGAAGCCTTGGGCGCCGAGGACCTTTGCCCATCCCTTCGCACTGTCCCTCCCAAAGATCCTCACGCAGCCTCTTGCACAGAGCCCCGCACAGCTCCCGGGCTCGGTCCCAGCCCCAGCCCACCCAGCCTCATCCTGCAGCAGAATTTGTTCCGAGCACAGCCCAGTCCGAGCACAGCTCGGTCTCCCGGCCGCACCCGCGGGTCGGTGGCAGTGGCTGCTGCAGCAGGTCCAGCCCAGAGCTCAGCTTTGCTCAGAGCCGGTGTTATTGAAGTGGGTTAAGTGGCTAATGGGATTGCTGCGGAGGGGCTAAAGCAGGGATTAGTGCTGTGGCTACGGGCTGGGCATCCCTGAAAGTGTTCCAAAAACGTGTGGATGTGGCACTTGGGGACATGGTTTAGTGATGGGTATGGCAGTGCTGGGTTAGCAGTTGGACTTGATGATCTTGGAAGGCTTTTCCAATCTGACAATTCTGTGAGTTCTCTATGATCTCTGCTTGGACAACAGCTGATTTCTGTTCTTCGGTGCCTGTCCCTGCCCATTTCCCAGCAGCTCCCAGAACCCCCAGCATCGTGCTGAGGGGAACAGACATGCAGGACAGGCAGAGCTGGGTCTGGCTGGCCTCCACTTCCACCTGCCTGCCCTGCACCCAGGAGAACCACCTGCCTGCACCCAGCCTGGCCATCGGACTGACCAGCCCATTCCCCTCCTGAGGGGCTGGAAGAGGGGAGCAGTGAGACCTCCCCGGGGAAGGACCCAGCCTGGTGCCCCAGCGACGCGGGTGGTGGCAATGTCCCAGGCGATGACACGGGCTGGTGGGCAGGCCAGGTCTTGGCCGGGGCACGGGGGCTGGAGGGCCGGGCTGGTGGCTGAATCGGCAGCTTGTTCTCCTCTGAAGGCTCCTTTCTGCCCCGGCTCCCTCTGTTTCTCTTTGGAAAGTTTTATGTTCCTTGTGGCACAAGGAGCCTTTTCTTTGTCACCCTTCCCGAGCGTGCCAGGGAGGAGGCTGTGCTGGAGCATGGCCATCCCCGATGGCAGCTCAAAGCTGAATGCTGCACTGGGCTGCAAGGTGCAGCCTTTGGGGGCAGCTGTTTCACAGCACCAGGACCTGTCCCTTGGCAGGGGCTCAGCTCCTCATGCCACTCACACCCTGGGGTTCGCCCCTGGGCTGCCCCCTCCACCCTCACCCAAATAAATGAAGGATGCTGTGCAGCCCCTGAGCATCTCCCTGGGGACACCTGGCACAGTGCTGCAGCGCCTGGTGTTCCTGTGCTGCCAGTCCCAAGAGTGTCTCGAGGATGATTCCCAATTTACGGAGTGTTCTGCATCCCAGCACACCCAGGGAAGGATCCATCCTCCTTTTTTCCTATTTATCAGCCTGGTTTCAGCTCTCTTACCCCTTCCAGAGGCTGTGTCAGGGTGGGGAAACAGGCACAGGACAGCAGCAAGATGCTGGCAGAGGCTGGAGGGTTGAACACATTTTCCATCCCTCGGTGTCCATGCTCAGACTCCTGCCACATTTATCCTGGGACACATGCCAACGTATCATCCCTGACAGGGATATAAGCTGTGAGAGATAGGAGAGAAGCAAATTTTATGTTGCTTATAAAAGTCACCCCAAAATGCTACAAAATAGAGAGTGAAATGCTTGCAGAGCCATTCGCTGTTCTCTTGGGAGCATGGGAACCCCCCTGATTGGACCCCTCCAAGGCACAGTGGTGGAGCCAGGGGCTTCAGCCACTCATTGTAGGCCCTGCAGGGCCGGAGGCTGTTCCCAGCTCAGCTCAGGTGATGGATGGCTCCAGAGCGGATCTGCTTCAGTGCTGGGAATGCTCCAGTGACCCCGCTAGGTCATGGAAATGGGGACACGAAATGAGACCGGGCTCCCAGTCCCTGTTCATTTCTGGCTCCTAAAATCACACGTGTGAGATGGATTTGGACATGAGGCCGAGGAAGTAGTTCAAGCTCTGGGCACAACAGATGCCTCTTTGAAGGAGATGCCTTTAGGGATGTGCTGGCTTGTGTTTCTCCTGGGGTGAAGGACACAGCTCAGCCAAGGCTTTTCCTTCAGTGTGAACACCCGTAACTCTGTAAGGCATCATCCGAAGGCACCAAATCCCACCTCACCTCTGGGATTAAAAACCGAAGTTCACCTCCAGACCTGAGCTCTGGAGGCGCCTGGGATGATTATCCTCTGCTTGGCTGGGAGACGAACACCTCCGGCTGCCCAGGAGGCTCAGCCCTGCTGCCCAGGCATGGCTCTGCTGCCCACCACTGCTGAGGCTGCTCCAAAATATCCCCTGCTGCTAAAATACCTCGTGTGCACCTGCTGCTTTCCACTACCACGGGGCCCAGTGATCCCAAGCTGGTACCCAGGGAAGTGATAGGGCCAAAAACTCACCCAGCAGCTGGAAGTCCCCAAATTAAAGCATCAGGTGCAAGTTCCCAGTGCTCATGTTACCTGGAGGGGGAGCAGCAGCCGGTTCCTGACAGCTGTTCCTGGGTTGAAGGAGAAAGTTGTTTCCCTTTTGAGCTAATTGTGAAGGAGCTGCTCAGTCTATCTGGGTCAAGCCATGACCTGCTTTAGCCGGGCAGAGGCAGCAGGATGCCAGCGTGACACAGCGTGACACAGCGTGACACAGCGTGACACAGTGTGACACAGCATGATGGGGCTCTCGCCCGCTCCCCTGCCATCATCACACACAGGGCACATGCCAGGGGCACCCAGTCCTGGGGGCAAAGCTCAGATGGGGTAAAACCAGTCTGGAGGCAAAGGAAGAACTCTTTGGGAACAAGAACAGGCTGAATCTTGCCTAGGAATGGTTTTAGTTCGTGGTGGTTGATGCTGGTTGTGTAGGGGGCTTCTGGGCAAAGGAGTGGCTCCTCCTGGAGCTGCTGGGGGGAATAGGGACTTGGCAGGAGTTGCTTTGGTTTATCCCTTTGATGGCATCCCCAGCTGTGGGACCCCAGTATGAGGGTCCAGCTGGTGTCACAGCCTGGGGGAGCAGGACCACATCCACATCCCCCTCAGCCATCCCCCAGGAAGCCCATGGCATCTCTAGAGCAGGGTGAAGCCCAAGGAGGGGTCAGTAGTGCTTAGCCAGGCACAGCAGAATCCTTGGAGACACCTGAGGTGTGTGTGGTGGGAAAAGGACTGCTCCGAGCCCGGCTTCCAGCAGGCATTGGCATCTCCTGAGAAGCCTCAACCCTGTGAGCACAAGAGGAGGATTGATTTTTTTGTGGCCAGCGTGGCAGCTTTGGCTTCTGCTGCAGCTGTGGCATCGCTGGTGGGCTCAGAGGGGGAGAAATGGAAGTTGTGTCCACAAGAGAGAAATCCAAAGGGAAAAAAAAAATCCACAAAACCTGGTTACAGCCCTGATGTCACATGCCCAGGGAGCAGGCTGGGCTGGGGGAGTGCTGCATGCTGGTGGTGCTCAGTGGGTGCTGGGGAAGGTAAGGGCATAGCATTAATCTAGGTGAAGGTTTTGCCTCTGAGTTGGTTGAGGATGAGCTTGGGACAGGTTTTATGGAGTGAGGGGCAGATGATCTCCCTCTGCATTAGGAGAAAACCCACCAGAACCAAGTGCTGGGGCTGGAGGTGTTTGTGTGACGGACCTCGGGGTGAAATGAGTGACTTGGAACTGGTGGTTTCACCATCCTTGCACCTATGGGGAGGAAGGTCCCCTTATCCTTGGAAGTGTTCAAGGCCAGGTTGGACAGGGCTCGGAGCAACCTGGGCTAGTGGAAGGTGTCCCTGCCCATGGCAGAGTGTGGAACAGGAGGATCTTTAATGTCCCTTCCAGCCCAAACCTTTCTGTAGTTCTATGAAGGTCAACCTCCTTTGTGTTTGCACAAGGTGTTTTGCAGCTCAGGGCTGTGAACTGCTGCCCCAGGCACAGCACTCTAAGGGCAGGGGCTGCCTTAAAGAGAGGGGAAAAAGTGTAGAATTGGGGTTTGTAAGTTGGGTTGTGGGGCACAACCTGGGAACAGACTGGGGGACAGAGGGGAGCTGCTCTCTGCTGGTATTCACAGCTGGTTTGGGAACATTATGCCCCCAAAAATGAGCTGGTGTCCAGCTGGGTGCTGAGCCCTGGCCTCCATGCTCCCAGGAGTGACCTTTGTAGGTGCAGGAATCCCACTGGCACAAGGAAAGCCCTGCCTGGCTCCTGCTGCCCGCGTTGCAGCACCCTTGGGTGCGGGCTGGTGCCAGCACAGGCCTCCACCCTGGGGGCTGTGGTTGCCCCCCGAGCTGGATCTACGTGCCCACATGGGAGTGGCAGAGCCCTCGTTCCTGCCTCCATCCCACCTCCCGCAGTGACTCGAGGACAGATCTGTCCCAGAGCCCCCCAGTGCCTGTCCCAGCACTGCCTCCACCCCCCTCTGCCGTGGCTCGGGGCCGTGACCATGACCATGGCAAGCAGAGGCAGAGATGGCTCAGCCAGGATGTGGGGAGAGAGAAAAATCTCTCCCAGCGTTTCAGAGGCTTCAGGGAGAGCAAGCCCAGGGCTCTGTGTGAGTCAGTTTCCTCTGCCCCTTAATCAAAGCTGCCTTGGAAAGACCTTTGCAGCTCCTGGCTGGCGCTGGAATTGACGCTGCGATTCCTTGATCTCACCCGCTGCATCACCCCTTCTCCCCGTGACCCACGGCTCCACGGTCAAATGATCCAGCTCATGTGGCTCTGGAAAAAGGGAATTTGAGTGCATTCACCCCAGTGCTGCCTGTGGCAGGGACATGGCCATCCCAGGGTGGGGAGAATGTGGGGCATGGTTTGGTGCTTGCAGACCCCCAAAAGCCTGGGGGGAGCAGGGCTCGGGGCAGCTCAGGTTGGGGAAGAGGCAAAACAGGGTGCTTTGGGACATTTTTGGACTTTATTCAAGTAACACCCTCTGCCGGGAAATGCAATGGATGCAGGGCTGAGGCTGGGTTGCTGTTCCCATCGGGGTGATGGAGCCATCTCCCTGCACCCCACAGCTTACCTCCAGCTCTGGAGAAGCTCTGTCTCGGCTGGGTGGTTTGAAAGAGCAGGTGTGTGTGTGTGGTGCACCTGGAACACTGCATTGCCCAGCCCACCGGGAACAGCCTCGGTGGGCTCCAGTCCACCCTCCAATGCACTCACTGCACCCACCTAACAGCCAGCACCAGGTAGAGGAACCCTCACCATGAGTGGCCAGCCTGGAGTTGATGGTCCCCACAGAATGCTCTGGGACCCCCAAAAAGCTTGCCCTCCTCAGAGGTTTTCCTTCAAGGCCAAGTGAAACCATGTTGGAGCAACATGGAATGTGTGTCCTGGGAGATCTGTGGCACCTGGCACCTGTGGGGGCACAGCTCCCCATCTTTCTAGAGATCATTCCAACCCCTGGAGAAAACCTTTTTCTTTGAGTTTTGAGATTTTTTCCTGAAGAGCTGCAGGCGGGAGGTAGTTGGAGATGGAGCTTTGTTCCATGGCTGATTTCCTTGCTGAGCTCTGCTCTGCCTGCCCGGGCAAATCCTGTGGGTGTGAGGAGTGATGAACTTCTCCACTCACTGCGACTGTGCTGACATCCCTGTCACCGGTGGTGACAAAATGGCCCTGCCTGTGGGTGCTTTGGGTGGGATGAGACCCCATCCTTATCACATGGAGAAAAACACCAAGGCAAGGGGGGGACACAGAGCACTGTCTGAGGAGTGGTGACATGGAAAGTCACCATGGGGCAAGCATGATGAGAGAAGGAGCATGGAGAGATGTGACAGGTGGCACCAAGGGGGGGGACATTGGGGATGAGGAGGGCACTCCAGTGTGGGGGTGGGACTCAGACACCAGTAGATGGGGTCACAGAGCTGGTCCTCATGCTCCTCATGGTCCTCATCCCTAGAAGATGGTCTTGGGTGACAGGAGATTGTTTCAGGTGACAAGGAGTTGGTCTTAGATGACCTGGAGATGGTTTTAGGTTGCCAGGAGATGGCTTCAGATGTCTGAGAGGTGGTCTTGGAGGACCAGGGCACAGTCTTGGTTGATCAGGAGGTGGTTTTGGGGACCAGGAGAAAGTTTTGAGTGGCCAAGAGGGCCCCATCCTGCCTGTGGTGCAGCCCTAACTGGTGAGGGTCTGTGCCCGTATGTCCTTGCTGCAGCGACCTGCTGTAGGGACCTGGGGACACAGGGGTGGGGCTGCACAGGTTCCCTGGGGGAGGATGTCATGTATGCCCTGGTCCTGCAGATCCCTGTCAGGGGACATCATGTGTGTCCTCACCCTGGGGTGTGGGGTGCAGTGGCCTCCTCCCAGGATGGGGGCATTGAGCACCCATGGCCAGCAGGAACAAAGACCAAGGTCTGGTGCAGCCCAGGGGCTGTGGCTGCCCCCCCACACCCACCCCCTCGCTGTGCTGGGCTGTAATGAACCCTCCTCTTCCTCCACAGCCTTGCCAGAAGCTGCCTCACCAGGATGAAGGGGACAGCCAACATCAACTCCACCGGCCGCAGCCACTACCAATCTGCCATCCCGGTGCCCCGTGGCATGGCCCATGGCAAACTGCACGCCACAGCCCCCCTGAGCACCCCAGGGTCCCCTGTCCTCCACAGGGCTCTGTCCCCCCGGCCAGGGAAGGTGCCAGTCCCTGGTCCCAAGACTCTCAAGCCCAAAGGCACTGGCAAAGCTGCTGGCTGTGAGCTGGCCGAGGGCAGGGAGGGAAGCCCCAGTGTTCCTGCTCATGGCGGGCAGAAAGCCCCCTCAAGACCCCTAGTGTCCCCTGGGAAATGGCCAGAGGCAGCGGGCAGCGGGAGGAGAGGGGCAGGCAGGGTGGGGGAGCCCAGCGAGCTGCCCAAAGCTCCCCTAGCACAGGGCAGGGGTGGGGGGCGGCTGGGAGAGTCCCCTGGGAAGGGCAGCGGAACAGCCACAGCAGGGACAGGGGAGGAGTCTCATGGTGGCTCACAGGGGAGGGGCCCCGTGTTTGGGTCAGGGGCCATCACCTTCTCCTCAGGGCCCCCACACAACCACCCCATCACTGCCACTGTGGCACCCTTCCAGTACCGGTGAGTCCCTGNAGGCAGGCAGGCCCAGCAGGGGTGGCCATGGGAAATGGTGGGGTTGGGTCAGGGGGCTCTGCACCAAAAGGCAGGCACTGGATTGGGGTTGCTGGGGTTCCTAAGGCACGCATGGGAGCTGGTGTGGGGTAGGGGATGTATTCATTGGGGAATAGGGTGCCCTGGGACCCCCTGCCATGTCCCCAGACCGTGGCAGAGCCCATGGCACCATGTTCTCATCTCCTGGGGGTCCCCAGCCAGTTGCCCCTGCTCACCCACCCTCACCCCCCTCTGCCCACAGGCTGCAGGAGGACCGGGAGCATGAGAGGGCCACGTCCCCGGGTGATGAGTGCTCCGGTCCTGAGAAGGGATCTGACCCTGACCCCAAACCCAGAGGCCTGAGTGAGTCCAGAGGGGTTTGTCAGGAATGGGGGTGTCCTGCTGGGGGGCTGCCATGACCGTGCCAGGGGAGAGAGGCTCGTGCTGGAATGGGAGCCAGGGCTGGAGGCCAGTGGGGTGGTGGGGGGAACCCTCACATTGGAGGTGCCGAACTCCCCTGGGAAGGGCTCAGCTGCAGTTCCTGCATCAGGTGACCTCCGTGGCCAAAACCCTACACTGTGAGAAGCACAGGGGACTGACCCCTCCGGGGACGGCGCCAGAACATCATCCCGGCTGGCTCCTTTCCCTCCTCTTCCCAGTTTCCCAGCGAGCTTCAGGAACGACCCATATCCAAGGAGCCGGCGCGGAGGGACTGCTGGCTCCCCACACCCACCACAGGGTCACCCCCTTTCTCGGGGGCAGAATACAAGCTCCCCGCTGCAATGCTGAGGCCACCCCAGTCCCCTCTGGCGCTTGCTTTGGGGGGAGATTTTGGAGGGGCGGGTCCAGGGAGGATGCTGGGGCGGCCGTTGCCAGGGCAGCGGCAGCGGAGGATGGCGGGATGCTCCAGAGATGTTCAGGGAAGGGGGAAAAGGGAGCAGGGAGCTGCACCGGGTGATTTGAAGGGACAGAAGTCGGTCAGATCCACGGTGGCTCCTGGCAGAGCCCGGCTGTGACCTGGGATCCCAGCACCGCAGTCAGAGAATCACGGCGTTCAGCGCTGAGCCCCGATTTGGAAAGTGCTGAAACCAGCGGCAAGCGGGAGGGTGTTCCAGGAGCGAGCGGGGCTGGCATGCGCCCAGTGCAGCTGCCCTGCTCCTCGGGGAGGTTTTGGGATAAAGCCGAGCGGGTTCGGCACGGGAAGGGGCCGGATCCTTTCCCTCACTCCCTGCCTGCTCCAGCTTCCCCGGCCCGCGGCACCTTCCACGGCTCCCTTGGGCCCAGCCACAGGGAACAGGGGACACCGGGAGACCCAAAGAATCACCTCACCAGCCCCAAAACGACACAACACCCGCAGATTTGCCCCCCGCAGCTGGGCCTACACCCAGGCAACAGTCCCCCCAAACCCCGAGTGGCTTTGGGGTACAGCTTATGCACCCATCCTGTCTCAGCAGCCCCTTTTGGTGCAAAGCACCCTTTTTTTTGGGCACCCTTTACTGTCCCATCCAGGCGGAGTTATTTTGGGACTCTTCAGCACTGCCATGGGCTGAACCCCGGATCACCTGCCCGGGGGTGGGCTGGGGGGCTCGCACCGCCCCCGGTCCTCCCGTCCTTATCTCGGCAGCAGTGATGGGCTCTAATGCAATATTTCCCGGCGGTTGCCATGGCAGCCCGCGTGAGGTCACCAAATAGACTTAATTCACCCCTCCCAAGGGACGGGTNCGCTGGGTTTGGGGGTCACAATGTCCCTCGGGAGATTCCTGGGGCCACCCTGGGCTCTTGCTGCACAGTTTGGGGAGAAACAAGGATGCTTTGCCCCCCCTGGGAATGGGTGCACAGTGTCTAGGTGGGTGTGGGGTCCGTAGCAGGTGGGACAGAGGGTGCTTCAACGCAGGGTGCTGGGGCGTGGGACCCCCGCGCTGGCTTCATCCACCTCCCACCCAGCACCCAGCACGTCCCTGCCTGCGAGGTGCTGCGGGACGGGGCCGGTAGGCCGTGGTCGCGGGGGCCATCGCCGGCTCCGTGCTCGCCAGCTTCATCCCTCGCCCCAGGGGTCCCGTGTCATCCCAA
>VWZT01013546.1:0-13637 GCA_013397055.1 Pachycephala philippinensis | reverse complement strand
CAGTCAAAATAGCAATTTTAATTTAAAGCAATAATCAAAGTAACAGAACCACTTCCTGAATGAGCCAATAATGGAAACAGAAATTAAACCTTTTGGTGGTGGTGGTTTTGACTTTGCATAAGTACTTTCTGGTCCATGGAGTACACACATAATGAGACAGACACAGACACAGACATAGACATGGACTCAGACAAACAGATTTGCCTTGTATTGAGTATTGTAAACTATTCTTTAAACTAAACTGAGATAACTTCTACCTGAGAAATTCGAGGATGAATACACTAAGTTTAATTTAATCTGCTAATTGGCACTGGCTGTCCATAAAAAGAGATTTATGACTCCTAAGTTTGTTCCTTACCAAACACTATGTTACCATGAAGGTTTCTTCTGGGAAAACAAGAAACAAGAGGACAGAATAAACAATAATTCATTAAAGAGGATTTAGTCTTTTAAACATTAAGGGTTAGGAAGATTGTCTTTCCTGGTGGATTTATTTACATTTATCCAGTAGCCCTATGGATTGTGTCCAGACCAGGAAAATTTGCCAAGCCTGGAGACCACTGTAGAGCACACCCTCCTCTGGCTGCAGTGAGCACTCGGAGTATCTGATCAGTGGAGCAGAGGGACCTGGGACTCGGAAGCACTCTTGGGTCCACAGCTCAGACTTGGGTCAGTGAATCCCTGCTGGTCTGCACTCTGCAGCAGCTGATCCCTATCAGCTGCCATGGTGAAAACAAGGCTGTAACATGAAAACTTACATGAAAACTGATAAATACTTTGACTTTGCTAAACAAAGGTATTAGTGCACACTTTTCCTACTTGTTTCAAATATCTGTATGGTAAATGTTTTGTAATGTTGTGTGTTGTGACATGCGATTTGACATCATTATCTGAATTTTGATGTAGTAATTAGTTGTGTTACCTTTCAATACAGAACTTTTCTGCCGGCATTAGGCAAACAGGACCGGGAACTGGGACCGACGCTCCATGAGCCCTTTTATTATTTTATCAGTCTCATGTACAGGAGATGATACAGGCTTGCATAACCGCAGAATTCTGGAGACTTCCTGGTTACAGAGCATTCTTAAAAGCATTTCAGCCAATGGCATTCTTCAAAAAACTATAGACGGTTCCCTTAACCTATCTCTAAGATTGCACGTATGCTTGTTATAAACAATACATGCTTGTTTGCACAGTATTCCATTATTCAGCCCAACTTTATCTATCTTACTAAGCATAATTTTTGCAACTCTAAAAGTCTCAGCCGCACCAAGAAGCTTGACCACTGTTTCAGTGTCCTTGCTTGCTATATTCTTGTATCTTCTTAGAGTTCCTGCAGGCAAAGCTAATCTCTAAACTCTTTCCCTATAATTCTGAAACCTGCCTTTATTTCTCAGGCCCTAAAATCCTTTTACCTTTTCCTATGTTTCTTGCATTTTCCATTTCTATAAGCAGTATATGTGATTTTGTAAGCTTTCAGAGATTAAACTAACACATTTGTGGTTTATTCCTTATAGATAAACTTTCCTTCCTCTCTTCACTAGCTTCTCTCTTTGTAAGAGGAAGATGCTGGCATGGCAAATCAAAGCAAGAGTCAGCATCTAGGAAGCTATTTCATGTCAGAAGAAATGAGAGGTTGAGAACTTGGGTCACTGTTTTTTCAGTGACATTATATCTGAGATTCCTTAATACAGTCTTGATTAACTAACCAGTTATTTAACTGATTAAGAAAATCAATACTAAAAGCCACTTTCTAGGTTGCAAGCAAATGAATGCTCAGAAATTGAAGTTCAAGAAAGTCACTCTTGAGTTAACATTAATCTTTAAAAAACAGCTACTTGCTGTATGGACTGAAGCCTGCTCTCTTGCTTATAGAGTAATGAGAGTCCTAAGCCATTTTATGTTTCCAGACCAGAGCAGCTGTACCTAGGACTACAGAGAGTCATGAAAATAGGATTGTAGTATTGCAGTTGCTCCACAGTAAGTCACGGTATTTCCTTCACTCCTATACTATGGTTATTAAAAGAGCAATGACTGTAATGGGTTACACCTGTAGCTTCATCTGTTCTCAGAGCTTGACAAAGCATCTACTTTATGGCTTGTGTCAAGAAAGACAGTCAAAGTTGTGTAAATCTCTTGCAGGTTTTTAGACCAGCCAGATATGTATTGCCTCTGAACAGAACTGGGGAAATTTTTTAGGAAGTCAAAAAGTGGCATTACCACAGAATGAATCATCTCATCAGCCCACACAGTTTAAAATTTTCTAACTTACCTGTCTACCTCACTGCATTTCTCATATGCCTTAAAATCAGTGTACAGAAACACAGGTCAACCAAAATAAAGTTAGCCATGATTTTCCAGTTTTCAGGTCAGCCTAGGAACTTGTTTATGGAGAAAATTTGCATTTGAATATTTAACCTCTTGCAATGACAATAACTCTCCCTAGAAGCAACTTTAATAATAACAGGTTGTTCTAGAGCTTGCTCCCCACCAAAACCACATACACTGCAAGGTTTCTTTTGAGTCTGGATTTTTTGATTTTGTCAAAGTCAAAGTGATCTTTACTACAAGATAGTGAAGAAAGAAAAGACCACAAAAAACTGGAAAACTGCTGTAAAAAAATTATCAAAGAAATGCAATGATATCTGTACTGAACACTGTCTCACGATAAATCATAAAAAAGGGCACTTTTTGATCTGAAAATTTAGATTTTAATTCCTAGGTAAGGTAATACATATGGTCCAGTCAAATAAGTTTTGTGTCAACCATGGATCCATATCTTCCCACACTAGGGAAACAATTTTAGTGGTTGATAGTTGTATAAGCACATTCAGAGGTATAAAGGAAATAGGTTCACTAAGAAATCTGAGTCCAGATTAGAACTTCCACTATCAGCGAACAGAAATTTTTTTTGCTTGATTTGCTTATTCATATTGATGAAGCATTATGGAACTGATATTGACAGAGTAATTTTAATGTAGATCATATTCCTTTGTACGATTCCTTATAGAGTTCCAGATGCTATTCTTTGACACTCCTATGCAAGTACATGTGTGTTTCTGAAGGAATATGCTGAAACTCAAGAGCTAAGAATACCACCTACGAGGAAGCAAGCCAGAAAACAAGGATAGAGTTTGCTGTTAGAGTTTGCTGTTAGCTTCAGGATAGTGGAAGAAAAAAAATACTGGAAAATTCTCAAGATGCCCATTCAGAGTTATGCTGTGAAAAGGGTCCAATAACTAGGTGAAGTAACTATGACCAGGAAAAAAAAAAAAAAAGTAGAATGTTCCTGGATGTATATTGATCCTGATTGTGCTGATTTACACCCAGCAAAGGTACAAACATACCATCTGGAGTCACTAAACTGTCAAATCATTCATGTGTTACACAACTGTCAGGTCTCAAGAATAGCCATTATCATAGTACAAAGTGTTATATTTAGGCCACTTCACCTCCAATTCACTTCAGAACACTTTTGATGATAAAAATTGCAGTTGTAATTATTTCACATAGTGCTTAAAGGAATTCTTCTGAAGGGAGGAAAGAAATAAAAGCTTTAAAATACAATTATGGATTTTTTTTTCCCTTGCTGTAGAAGCATTGTCAGCTTAAGACAACTTGCAAGCTCGTGGGAAGTTTTTTTCTTATGCTTGATTACATATGACACAACTAATATTTGACTGCAGATTTTTCAAGGACTGAATGGAATTATTTGTGGTAGGATATTTATGTGATTACCGGGGGAACCAGGAAAGGTATCTTTTCTTGTTTTAACAACTGTATGAATGGAAGAGAGTGTTCTGTGTTCTCATACAACCATGCTGCTCATACAAACAGAAAAAGTTAGTTACCAGGCTGAATGAAAAATGAACTGACTTGTATTTATGAACCTTATTATTTACACAGCTGCAAATTACATTACAGCACCAAAATGGTTGTATAAACAAAGTCACATAATAACCCAACTAAGTTTACTGTTGTATGAAAGATAGCAAGACTTACTGATGTTAATGATTAACTTTTTTTTTTTAGTGAATGCTTTCAAATATAATACTGATAATAAATAGTTTTCTTCATACTGATGCTCTTCAAAATTCACTAACAGTGGTCTGTGATGTGTTAAAAGATGATTTTAGGAAAAAAGAATTATTTCACTTATCTGTTAAGGTCTTCTCTGTTAAAAACACAGAAATTTACTTTTAATAATGATAATTTGAAAAATATATCATTAGCTAAATAACACTTCACTCATAGAACTAATATCCACAAATAAACACAAGAGCCATAGAAAGATTCATAGACAGAATACCTTGAAGAACTAGAGAGTATGTTAAGCTTTACCATATGCAGTGGGCTGTAGGTAAACAGGGAGGGGAAACAGAAGGGGAGGAGCGAAGCAGGGAAGGAAAGAAACTCATCAGACTGTAGAAAGGCCCATGTGTTAAAAAGAAGATTACATGGAAATGTTGAAACTTTGAAGTCAAAGTACAAAGGTTACACTGCTGTGTTTATGGCAATAATTCTGAAGGCATAAATCTGTTTTCCTTGTTCTATGCAGAAAAGGGACATTTGTTGTCATGAAAGACTTACAGTTCTCTTAAGAACCAGGTGCACAAACTGCACACAGTCCGCTGAAATGCTAACAGACTTTTCTCAGTGGAGAGTGCCAAGTTTAACAGGAAGAAACAAAAAGAAGGAATGCATTGTGCGATTTATTTTTTTCCCCTACCTTTCTGAGACATAGAGTTTTGAAGATACAGCTGTGTGAAAATGTTCCTCAAGACAGTTTTGCAATAGTGACAAGAATTTAAAACTGAGGATGAAACCCCACTGATTTTCCATTCCCTGTGGTGCTGATGTTAGAATATAAACAGTTCCATCCTGAATTACACACATAGCTCACCTAGTTCCATATCCTGTGCCAGATAATTACCTTGGGTCCCTTTGCTGAAGGTATGAAAACTTTGTACAAAGTTAAATTGCTAGAATATCCATCTAAAGAAAGTTCCACACCTTACACGAAGAAGAGAAAATGTACTTGCTTCCCTAACTGTGGGACTTTATTCCACCTAAAATCCCCATTTTTTAGGTCAATTTAACTCTGAATCATTACTTGCAGAATTAAATAGTATTAATTAAGTAATAGCATTGCTAAAAAACTGTATTCATTCTTTCTTTTTGAACTTGCTTCCTTTCAGTTACACTAATGATTATCATACTCTTACATAGTAAGACAGAAAGAGGGATATAGTTTCCCAGCTCTTTTACAGCCATTATTTTTTGCTGGTTTTCTGTCCTTTAGGGTTTGGGATTTGATTCTCAAGAGGAAAAGAATCCCCTTTTTCAATTTTTTAAATTAATGTTTCTCCACTACCCCCTTGATTTTATCTGACCTTAATTTCACCACATCTAGAATATCTGTTTTCAAACGAAGTGCTGTAGACCAGACTTCAGATAATGGGAAGAAATTTACTTACATAATTACATTATTTAAAATTTTAAGTATTTTTGTTCTGTCCCTAACTGGTATTGTCCTAATATAAAAGTTCCTGAACTTTGAGGAATATGTGCTTGGTAAAAAGTGTCAATTAATGCATTATTAGAGACAACCAACTAGTATTATTTGCCAGTTTTTTCATTCGTATCATTAATCAAAGGATTGAGAGGCAAAAGGGGAAAACCCATTTTCTACTTAGTTAATCTATTAATTCTATATTTTTCTCTCTTTTCTTCTTCTCTTATACCTCTCATTACAAATCTTATTTCCTAATAGCCCACTATTAGGTCAGTCAGAAAGGGAGAAAATTCATACTACTTATTTCATCAGACTTTTATGGAGCTGTTATTCTTCAGGTTTCTGTGATAGTTCTCAACCTGCATTTTCATCAGGTTTATTATTACAAAATTTGAACTTTTTGAATTCATTTCCTCCTATTTTCGGTTCTCTTGAAGGCAAATTTTAGTAGGATTTACATGAAAGTCATCATATAATTTCTGACTGTATAATAACAAGGGAATTTATTTTGTGCCAACATGAACTCTAGTAATTATAGTTGGCACTTTCAGTAGTTTTTCAATTGTATTGGGTTTATGTGACCAGGATTTGGTAGCAGGGGGTGGGTTACAGGGGTAGCTTTTGTGAGAAGCTGGTAGAACCTTTCCCCATGTTCAGCAGAGACAGTGACAGCCACCTCCAAAGTGGACCTGCTACTGGCCGAGGCTGAGCCTACCCATCAGACAAGGTAGCAGAGCCTCTGTAATAAAGGAAGAAAAGTCATAGCACAGATATAATAGCGCTCAGAGGAGTGAGAATGCATGACAGAACGACTCTGCAGACACCAAGGTCAGTGGGAAAGGAGAGGAAAGGGTGTTACAGGCACCAGAGCTGANCTGTTCCTGAAGGACTGCACCCCATGGAAAGGAAGCCAGGCTGGAGCAGTACATGAAGAACTGCAGCCCATGTGAAGGATTCACAGTGGAGAAGCTCATGGAGAACTGTCTCCTGTGGGAGGGACCCCCACATTGGAACAGTGAAAGAACTCCTCTCCCTGAGCAGCAGCAGAAACAATGTGTGATGAACTGACCGTAAGCCCCATTCCCACCTCCCTGTGCCTCTAGCAGTGGAGAGGTAGAGCCTGGGAAGGAGCGGGGGGGAGGGGGAAAGGTGTTTTTAAGATGTGTTTTACTTTTTATTATCCTGCTCTGATTCTGTTTGATATTAAAGTAAATTAATTTCCCCAACTCAAGTCTGTTTTGACCATGATTGATAAGCAGGAGTGGGTTCTCCCTGTTCTTCTCTTAAGTCGTGAGCCTTTCATTTCATTGTCTCTCCTGTCCACTTGCCGAGAGGAGTGCTAGAGCAGCTCTGGTGGGTACCTGGCATCCAGCAACCCACCACATTGATCAAATGTGGAGTTTTATGTAATAGGTTGAAATATGGTGAGATTGGCAGTAGTATAGACAAAACAAGTCCAGGAAAGTGCGTTTTGTTGTTTACATGAATTACAACAATATTTGGCCAAGTCAACATTATTTGAAAGTCATATGTGGTGAAAATGTCAACATCTGAACAATTTCTGAAAAATGCATTTACATACACTGTTCATAAATTATTTTCTAATCATTACAGGTAGGGAGGTGACTGCTCTAAGTATAAAAACTGTTGGTTGGTCTGCTCCATACTTTCGCATTCCATGATAACTGCAAGGATCTCCAGAAATTACTGTGACTATTTTCTTCCAGCTTTCCAGGAAATTGGCATGGATTCATCTACCACAGCCAACTTGTTCCTAGACATTAGGCCAAAAAAGCAGAAAGAGTACAATGAAGAATATTTACCTTTAATAAAGCCAGGAGACAAACAGATCCAGAGTGGTGTTTCACACTACACAAAGACAGAACAGACTTCCAATGGGAGGAGTTCTCTCTTGCTTTTCAGGCCTCGTGTTCACTGAATGTTTCTTGGACTAAAGAGATGATAAACTGGGGAAAGAAAACAGACCATGACTGGAGTCATGGGGGAATTGCTAATCCCTTTGAGTTGGGTCCCAGAAGTATAGGGACAAATAGAGAAAGTTTGAACAGCACTTAGGAAACACTGCAGTCTGATGAAGAAGGAAAACACTCCACAGAACACAGAAGACTATGAATCATCTGAGGCCAAAGAATCAGTGTGGCAATTTTACATAGCCAAGTCCCAGATAAAAGCCGTGAACCTGGTTTGGATCTAAGACAAAATAGCCCAAATGTGGCTGCTAGAAGATACAGAATTAAATTTGGCAAACTGCCCAGTATAAGCCATTCAAAGACCTCACCTCTTCCAGGCTATCACTTAGTAAGCACAACTCTAGAGAATTCAAATAGTTTAAGAAAATATATGAGAGGCAAAAACCACGCAGTGCTCAGAAACAGAATTCATGAAAGGGCAGTACGTGGATCTGCACATGAACTGCCAGCAGTACAATACACTACAAAACACTACTACAATACAGTATTTGGAGAAAGATGAAAGGACTACAGTGAAATGTATCATTTTGCAAACCCCCGCAGAGCATGCAGAGCATGGACAAATCAGATAACAAGAACACTATTAGTTCCAAAAAATTCTTCAAAAAAGCTGCAAGCAGTGGTGAGGCAGAACAAGGATTCTAGCAAGTTTGGCACAGGTGAATACAGTATGTTTGTAGTGGTGAACTAGTACTAAAACCAACCAAACAAAACAAAACAAAAAAAAAATAAATGGGCTGTAGGAAAGAAACAGATGAAACTCAAGGCTCAAAGGCTTGTCTTTCTGAAGGGATTCTATGTCAAATGCTTGAGAAAGAGCATGTATTCAATTTATAACAGCACCGAGAAAAAAGTACCAATTACTGGACTCAAAATATCTCATGTCCACAAGTTTTTGCAAGACGTTGTTCTCACTGGTTGAATGGATTCTTCAGCTGTGGAGAAGTTCAAAGAGTAATTGCTCACAGAAGAAGTAAAGCTGTCAATAAAGTATAGAACAGAGCTAAAGGGGCCCAATTTCTTTCTCTATGAATATTCTTTTGACCTAAGGAAGGGATAAAAGAGAACTTGGACAGGTTTTCTTCTCTGGGAATTACAGAGCAAGCAGAAAAAGAAGAAAAGTCTTTTAAGCTAGTTGGTCACTCTACTGAAAGCAAAGGAAGAAAGCAACTAAGAAAAAAGAATAAAGCTTTGGCTTCTAGTATGCTAAACTATTGCTAAATAAAGGTATGGAAAGACAGAAGTGTTTTTACCACCAGTGAGTAGAAATTTCTGGGACACATGTTCCATGCCAAGTGTTTTTCTAGATTTCATGGATCGGCAGAGTTCTGGACAATGAAACAAAACTTGCATTTTCAGACTTTCAGCGTTTCTTTTGAGGAATAGTTTCTTCAGGTAATGTCCAAGGTAAGTCACAGGAAAATATAACCATTATTTAATTGTATAGAAGGCAGTAAAGCCCACTGAAATTTCATTGTGAAGGAAAAAACAATAGATGTCTCTAAGCAGACATAAATAAATAAAGAAACATAAATAAACAGAAAATTTTTTAAAAATGCTGAAGTTCTTGGACTAAACTAAATCTCAGGTGTTATTTAATATAGCAAGGTGTTAACACAACAAGCTAATACAGCAAAAGAGTATAGGGGGATCCAGAAAAACACTGACATTCCTAGCACAGGCAAGGGAGACTTAAGAGAGCTTATTGGGAAGATAAACTTCATGTTCAGAGCAGTCATCTAAGAATGATACAACGCAGAGATGTCTAATGAGCATGTTGTACTACACTCAGTCATAAAATTGTACTGGTAGCTTAAAGAGATTTGCCTTTTTACAGGAGCGTGCAATAAGATAGGAAGAGTCAGTAAGGAGAAAATTAGGTTTCTACAGCGTCACTGAAGACTCTTCGAAAACTATATGGGTGGGAAAGCATAGTGAAAAGATGCATGCAGGTTACAGAGCTTTTGAAGTAAAAAAACAGCAATGTGAATTCATTACATGCAAAGAGAAAATAACACTCTGGCCTTCCCCAAAGTTTTGCACATAGTTTTGAAGTTTATATCTGGGAAGCAAACACTAAAATGAAAGTATCTCTTTTTATCACTGCCGGTAAGGGCAAACTTGACATGGCAACCTTACAATGGAGAGCTAGCCTGTATTTTCAGCAGTTTTCACTGCAGTAGAAATTTAAAAATCTCATGGGAAATTTTCACTACAGTGATTTCTATGAGTTGTCTCTTGAAAAAAAGCATCTGACACGTGGACTCCTGTCAAGATTTTGCAGCAACAAATTACAGGCTAGTATTAGGAAGCCACTGAATTCAACTGGCAAACAACTTTTTCAGAGAACTGTAAGCAAAAGAGCTAATAATTAAACCAGATACACAGGATAAATGAAGATACATAATGAAGTGCAGAAGCAAATCAGGAATCACCATGGGATATCTCAGGAGCTACTAGTGTTCCTTGAAAATCATCTATTTACCTGACAGGAAAGTTTCACTGCAGACAGCAGTAATGTTACAAGAGATTGCTTTACCAAGAATGGAGGCACTGTGGAAAAATAAGAGAGACCACATCCCCTACCTGACTTCCCTTCCCACATTGTGGGACATTTGATGCAACCCATATAGGGCTCTTGATGCATTGGGCAACATGATGTATCTTAATGCAAAGAGAGATTTTCTTCCTGCATTGCCATAAGTGACCCTGCTACACAGTGACATTTCTTCACATTGTTATCA
Organism: Pachycephala philippinensis; assembly: GCA_013397055.1. Classification (NCBI taxonomy): domain Eukaryota; kingdom Metazoa; phylum Chordata; class Aves; order Passeriformes; genus Pachycephala; species Pachycephala philippinensis. The sequence continues at coordinate 3,387 of VWZT01013546.1, read as the reverse complement.
TCTTCACGGACATAAACTGTAGGTACACATGTAGCACATTTTTTTGGTTTTCAGCTGGGCAGAAACTGTACAATACAGTGACAACTTTACCCCCAAGGCAACCCCATAAACTGGGCAAAACATCATACATCAATGAAGGTAAAGACAGAGAGGAAAATGATAATGTGGGTGAGACAGAGGTTGACAGCAGCAAAAAGGGAATTTAGATAAAAAGCATTGTGGATGTAAATACAAATAGAAAAGCAGGGAGAGAAAACTGACAGGAAGCCCTGGGGGAAAAAAAAAACAAAAACCAGAAGCAAAAGTGATTAAAAACACAGTCAAGATCGAGATAACAAGCAGAAACAGACAGGAAACCTTTTCTCTTTTCTCTCAAAAGACAAGCAGAGTGAAAAGGAAAGAGCAGAAGGGTCTGGACACTGTGAAAGGGTCCCTCCCTCTGAAAGCTGGAATGGAGCTGGTGGCTTATATGTCTCTGCATGATCTTGTAGCACAAAGGACCACTCTCTCCTGATATTGGCTGATTCACGCCCCAATGCCAGAAGCTTCCTATTAAAAATATAATTTCTAATTACAAACTATGTCATAAAACATTTGCTCAAGGGGCATTTTTAAGGTTTGTGGGGATTCTCTCTCAGGAAGTTACCCTGCTCTTGAGTATTTGGCCTTAAAATCTTAATATTTTTTACATAATCTATTTTAGATGTTATATATACACCACAGAAAAAGAGAAAGATGTAACTATTTGACTCCATCAAAACTGCTGCTGTGGTGAACTTGACTTTAACCTTTGTATCACATTTGCCAGATGTATTCGATTGTTATTCATCATTTTCACGCATCAAATGCACCTCAGTTCCTTTGTATTAACGCCCTGAAATATAGTGCAGAGCAGCTAGCCAGATTGTTCATTTTGTTTATTCAGAGGTCAGAGGAAATGTGGACATTTGAAAACTTGTTAATATGCTTTAAATGTAAGACAGTCTCATCTCCACTTCAGCATACAGTCTGCTTTTTAAATACAACACTGTTCATCTTGCTAGGAGAGGAGTGGGGTTTTGTCATTTTGGGTATTTTGTTTGTGACAAGGGAATCAGAATGGATAAAGTTTTCATCTCATTTTAAAGTTAGTTCAATTCATGCTCAGCATTCATGCCTGTCTTTCTGAAGGCAAAAGATGAAGGCAAAAGATGGTACTTTGTATCTTTTTTCTACCCACACTAGGAAGACTTGATCAACCTCTCTAAATAATTAATTGGCACTCATTTCTGTGCTCATGGCCACATGCAAGATTGCATGGTGTCTGCTAATGAAAATAATTATGAGGAGACAGAAGACAAACTAAAGAGACAGTAAGAAATGGTATCAAGCTTTTAAAAAAATCTTTAAATTACAAATAACTGTTGACTATTCTCTCTTCGTTTGTATAGAAAAATTCAGCTGGCTCTGAATTCGAACTTGATGAATTATTGAAAACAAATAATTCATTAATCAAATTTCACTTTTTCTATTTGTGAACTAAGATAAAATGTCTCAATTATTTTTGATACTTAAAATTCTTCATGCATTTCTTAATTTTTTTTCCTTCTACACGGAAAGCATAAGAAACATGGTACAAATACCAGGATAGAAAAAGATGTTTTAAATTTAACTTGATATTGGGTCTGAACCAATGATTTCACTGGCTCCAGAATTCCACCTTTTAAGTTTTATGGGCCATTTTGCAAGTCCTCAACAGGGTGATGTCTGCCACGTAACACAAATTCAGTGTGAAGTCTGTATTTTTGTTACCTCGTACAGACATAACGGACACTGATATTGTGCTAACAGGACAAACACCTCTACTTTAAAAATTCTGGCCAAAGCTGGTCACAAAGAAAAAGTACTGAAAGTACAGTCATGTCTGAATCAAACAGGGTTTTCTTTTCTCCCTGGAAGTGTATACTTGTAGAAAGCCTGCTTTTTTATGGCTTACCTTATAAATGTTTTTGAAGCTAAACTGTATGTGTAACTTAGTATTCATTATACCTGTCTTGTCTTCATATTCTTTCCTTTTCAGATTTTTATTCTTGCCAAATTGCTTTCACATGTTAATGAGCTTCTAACTAAAGTTGGACTCTGGATTGTTTTTACTTCTTTCCTTATTTATTCTCCAAAGGTGGGAGAGACAAAGCCTGTGATTTCACTCACTGCTGGCTTCTCCTCCTGCTTTTTCTAGTGTCTCTCTTGACATTGAATCGCAGGCAGTGAAGAAGAGATGCAGAATAGTAAAGGGCCAGTGAGCTTAAAAAAGACCCTTCTTTTCTCTAATGCCTCCTCCCCATGCTGCTCCCTTTATTTCCAAATGTCTCTAGAAGCTTGCAGCTGGAACAGACCACCAATTTCTGTTTCCATGCCGTGTAAAGAACCAGGAATAAGGAGGAGTGGCAGGGCATTAGCAAGGACAAGATCTTTGAGCACAAAAGATCTGCCCAAGGGCCAGGGAAATCTCCCAGCCCCACTGCCATCTGATGTGCTCCTTCTCAGAAGAAAAAATTAGTGAGCAGAAGAAAATGACTACCAAAAATTACTGACAGAGAAATTGCCCCAGCCTGGGAGCTGTGAACCTGGAAATTAGGATTTGAAATCAAAAACGTCCTTGAAAAGTGCAGCTGACCTCTTCAAAGTACAGCTGCCGTACCTAGAAAGCAGAGATATCCTGAGCCACCAAGACTAAGTGCAAAACCAAGAAACATTAACAGCAACTTGTCATATGAAAAAGTGGTAATGTCTGGAAAAATAAAATGTATTTGAAAGAACAGAAAACATCATCATCATCATCATTGGCTGTTACAGATAAAAAACCGAAATTAACAGGTACCTGTTGGTGGTTTAAAAATGTGGTATCCTATGACCTTTTATGTCTAAGACATAAAAGGGACCTAATTTTTATAAAAAATGGAGCCTGTGTCTCTGAGATTTTCTCATGTTGCATGTATTCTTTTTAAGCAGATTGAATCCCATACAAACTTTCTAAGAGATCATGGACACCCCCAGGGATGCCTGGCTGGCACTAGACCCCTTGACACAACCCGTTTTGAGGTAAGACTCTGCCTGTTATCTTATTGGTCCCCCCCTTTTTTGTAGGTTTGTTTTTCCACCTCTGGCATAGTTAGATCGTCCCTTTAAGAATAGATCGTCACCTTTTGTTATGGTTTGGCCTCTTCTGAAATCTGTATAATTCACTTGATATTTTTATATATGTCTATATATCCATAGAAGTAATTTATCATAAATATATCTGGTGCCATATTGTTGATAATCTTATAATATGCTTGTATATCTGTAATATTATATGCCTAGTATATACCTAGTTATATACTACTTGTTATGAATCAGAGGGGATTT
>VWZT01013542.1:0-10436 GCA_013397055.1 Pachycephala philippinensis | reverse complement strand
TAAGCATTCGCGTTTTCAGATGGAATGTGTTTGGCTTGAACTTGCAAGCACTTAGGAAAGATTTCTATCCCAACAGGTTTCAAAGCTTTTCCAAAGTTTTAAAATACATTTATACAGAAAATTTTCTTCCTCTTTAAATGCTTCTTTGATGGTCAGACACAAGCCTTTCACAGAATCATAGAACCATATATTAATACAATATCCTGAGTTGGAAGGGACCCACAAGAATCATCAAGCATGCAACAGCTTTAGCTAGCACTTGAGCTAAATACTCAGGAAACAGCCAGACCTGCCAGGAGTAAAGGAGAGGAGGATTTAGGAAAGTAGAATGTGCTTAAGAAGTCAGAAAGTTTCATAATGCTAACAGAACACTCATAAGCCTACAGAAAGCACTTTGGACAAAGAAATGAACAGTTCTGGTCAGAAGCTTAACATTGGCCTTACTCAAAAGATAATACAACTCTAGCTGCTGGCTGAACTGTAGCAACATGTGACAATTTCAACTCTTTGATGTTTCTGGTACCCATCCAGAACCCTGCAGTGAAGAGCTTTTACTGAAAAACTTCTCTTGAAAGGTGTCAGCCTAGCATGGTATCTTTGGCACAAAAACCTCCCATCTGATAGCCTAGTTCTGGGCAGCGCAGTGACACTATTTACAAAGGTAAAATATTCTATAATATTTATCCAGTAATTATGCTTTTTGTATGCATCTTTGATGGCAATACTGAAAAAGGCTGGATCTCAGACTTTGTTACCCAGCAATGACTTTTAAATGTGACTTCACATCATGTAATTCACCTGTTCTACCTCTGTTTTTATGGACACATCTGAACCTCCTTTACACCAATACTAACATTTCTTAGTAAGAGATCTCTCTATTACTGTCTCGGGAGAAGGAAACTCTCAATTAATAAGCAAGAGTTAGGTGGGAAAAACTAAAAAAAAATACAGAGAAACAAAGATCAATTCCCAGGATTTTATGTTTTTCCTTCGTTCAAATTAACCAGAAGAAGTCAGTGCCAAGAAATATAGTTTATTTTAAGAGTTCTCCAAATATGAAACCAGCAACTGGTTTAAAAGACGGTTACAAACAAAATCAAGCTGTCAGCATCAGTTTTATCAAAGGTCTTTGTAAGGGGCCTGGCATCTAACAATGCCCTTTGGTGTGTAGCTGCAGCGTAGGTTGTTTAGGCATCCAGGAGAGTGTGATGCTTTGGGCCTGACCAGACAGTTTTACAGGTTTTCATAACTGTGAGCGAATGAGGCACATGATGGGTTTGAAACATAGTCAAGAAATCTACTGGTTTTGCTGGGAAACTCTGGAGCATGAGTGATAGGTTTTAGTCTATTGCACAGCCAAGGCTTGTAGTCTTCCTTCACTACAGAAGAGCTATTAAATGGCTCAGTAATTTTAATAAACTGGGCCAAAGACTGACACATCTTGGCTGGCTTGCCATTTGGGTGCTTCCAGTGTGTCCAGGTAGTGGTGTCAATTTTCTCCAGAGGAGGGAGATACACATCAGGTTTTCTGGTGAATACAGGAGGCTGCTTTGTATTTTTCCTGAAATTCAGTTGTAATAGAGAAAAGGAAGACAGGGACCAGCTTTGTCTGGCATGGTTTTGCACGCTTGGTTGGCTGACCAGCCCACCTCGGTAAGAAAATTTGTGTGTAGTGAGGCCATCAAATGAGACATAATTGACCTTGTATTTCTAAATTTTATGGACATAATGATTCACCAGGGGGGGTGGCATGTAATTCACTTTGAAATTGATTATGTGCTCAAAGGGAGCCTTGCTTTTCTGGACCAGATTCAGAGGTTTGCAGCTTTGAGTGGCAATGAGTCCCCTGCAGAAACAGTCATTCCAGACAATGGTTCTGTGGTAAAATTTTTCTTTTGATGGGCAAAACCTAATGTTTGGTCTGATCTCTCTGTCTTTCGTTCATTCTGTAACATACAGTCATCTGAAATGAAAGAGGAATCATATTGAAACGCTCAACTGAAATTCTTTCATGAGTTTAGCCATGCATCATATTATTACATTTTCTACTTCAGTAAGTATTTGTTTATGATGTAGTGTTTGACAAATCTTATTAGAAGAGCAGCTGCAGAATACATTCTAGACTAGTGTGTTAAGCCCTGGAAATGCTCTGCATCTGCGCAGAAAATTGAATCAAACAGGCCTGTACCCACTCATACCTACAGAGATGGTGAAATACCATGGTGGAGGATTAAACAATATTCTCAGTCTTACAGAGACGTTTTCTGCAGGTAACTGAGCGGGTGCCATCCTCATGCTCAGTCAGCCAGGAATCGTGGAAGTGTAGCATCAAGGCAGTGACTTCGACCTGTTTCAAACACCTTCCTGCTGCTGGGCTGTGGCTGGCTCCGAGCACAGAGTGCGCCTGTGTGTGCAGAAAGCTGTTCAGGTGTCTCACACAGCATCTCTAGGACAAGGAGAGCCAGAGGTCCACCATTCCACTCTAAAGGCTAAGCTGCAGTGCTGCCCTTCTTCTTTCTACCTTTTCACTTGGCCTGGTGGCTGACCTGATTCCTCAGCTGCACAGCTGTGATGCTGCCTACAGTTTGCCACTTTCAGAGGCTTGCAGCCCATCCTGGTGTTAGCAAGCTGTGCTGTGTGGCATCTCCTCTGTCCTTGGCTTTGCTCTCTGTGGTACTCCTGCTGTCAGAACAAGCAGAAACTGAGAAGGAACTTGCAACTCTACCCCCATTCTTCTTTACTAGAAAAACTGTGCTGGAATTTGCAGAAAAAGCCTGCACTAATGTGAAGCATTGAATTATATTGCAGAAATGGCCCATATTCCAGAAATCTTGCTATCCAAATTTATGACTAAGAAAACATTTTAGGTGGTATTTTAGGGACATACATATGTTCCTCTCTTGACAGGATATCAGGGAAATAAATGAGGCCCTGTAATCTGAAAAGATTTGTGCTGTCACATGGGGAATCTATTGCAAACCTGCCTAACCCTCTGACCAGTGCTGCAGCCAAAAGACCATAGTTTTTTCCCCTTACTAGTAATTTTGTGCGGCTTTCCCTACAAACCATTATGGTTACTGGTAGGAAGTGGAAATTAAATAGTCTTGGAGCTAACCCAAAGGGTGTTTTTTTTTTTTTTTCTTTTTTTAATTTTCCCTCCTTTCAAACCACACTAAGAGTCATGAGGCAAGTTAGCTTCCAGCTGACTCTGCGCAGGAGGGAAGTCTAGATGTCAAAGTGCTATAGAGTAAATGATGCAATTAGGATATTTGTATTAGGATATTTGTACTAGGATATTTAAACTCTTCAATCCAATCAGAGTTTGGCACTCCTCTTTCCCTTGGGAAGCGGGAGATGTCCAGGCACCACGACACTGTTGAGATGCCAACCTTGTGCCCATGCCTAGGGTACATCATTTTCCTGGAGAAACAGTCCAAGAGGGTGAACCGTGAACATATATAGATGTGTTTCTACAGGAAATGCATTAATAGAGTGTTTAAAAGTGAGAAGCTAATGAGATTCAGACCACCTCTAAGAAAAGGTTTGTTCAGAGATCTCACATTTCAGCCGCCAACCAAGAGTTACCAAAAAACTTTTCAGGTTCTCCCATCATCTTTGCTGGAGAACAGTCTGTGCATTTTAGACGTAACCATAGCTCTTACAAAATATTCAAAATATGATAAGCAAGTCCATCTGTCTTCAATTTTTAAAATTTATAAGCTCTACACGTTTGGAGACCTCATAGGCATTATGAATTTATTTTACTTAGTGTAAGCCAGCAGTGCTACTATTCCTTCGAAATCCGTTATAGTTTTATTGTAACTCTAATTCTTAACCATAGATATTAATAGTTTCCCATGTAGCACAATCTTGAAAACATTAGGGGGTACAGGAGGGAATGCAGGATATGAACCATATGTTGTTGGAGGGTTAGGCACATCTCCCTATAACCAACCAAGACTAAATTGAAATTAGGTTACATGTCTGGAGATAGACAGAAACAGCTACGTGTGTAGCCTGAAGGAGATGAGAATTTTGAAACTTTAGGTTGCAAAGTCATCTGACATGAACAGTGATAAGCAGTAGCATCAACTTAACCCTACAGTGTCATTTGGGATATGGTGTGTTCAGAGGGAAAGAATAGGACAATACAGTAGGAAAGGTAACTTTATACCAATGCAGCACTATTTTATATGCTGTTCCAATATTTCAGTTATGATAATTAATTGAATACAATGTTCCAAAATTTCACACTTGAGTAGGCATGCTGGTTTTGGCTGAGGTGGAGTTAACTTTCTTCACAGTAGCTGGTATAGGGCTGTGTATTGGATTTGTCCTCAACACAGAGCTGACAATACAGAGATGTTTTTGTTATTGCTGAGAGGGCTTACACAGAGCCAAGGCCTTTTCTGCTTTTTGTGCTCCGCACTGGTGAGGAAGCTGGGGGTGCATGGGAGGTTGGGAGGAGACACAGCCAGGACAGGTGACACGAACTGACCAAAGGGACATNGCCCATGGGAAGCAGTGAATTAACTCCTTGTTTTGCTTTGTTTGTGTGCACAGCTTTTGCTTTCCCTATTAAACTGTCTTTATCTCAACCCATGAGTTTTCCAGCTCTTACCCTTCTGATTCTCTCCTGGATCCTGCTGGTGGGGGAGTGAGCGAGCAGCTGTGTGGGGCTTGGCTGTCAGCTGGGGGGAAACCATGACAGCAGGGATCAGTAAAACCTAGCAATGCTTAGAGAATAGAGCAATGAAAACTTGTATTTTTTGTTGAACCTGGGCCTTTAAGAGAATTCATTCAGTATTCATTCAGCAACTTGATCTTTGAGGAGGTTTGGACAAAGATTTCAATTTGCAGTGTTTGGAAAAATACTGGAAATTATAACCAAATGTGGCTGTGATACCTTTTATTAGAGCTCTGGAGTTACACTTAAGGTGCTGACTTAAACACTGAAAAAAGACAAAAATACACATGTGTTTCAGATACAGAGAAGTTAAGGATATCTAGATACAGAAGGACAGATCCTCCACTTGCAAACAGAAGCCTTTTTTTATTGGTTTCACTGAAGTTATTCCAATGAATACCATCTGGTGACATTGCCTATGCAAAACAAAGTGTTCAAAATTGTGTAGATGTGGATATTTTGCACCTGTGGGTCATAGTCTTTCTTTACAATTCAAGTCATTCCAAATGGACAGCACTTCCTGAGCGTTTGATGTAAAAACTGCAGTTTATGCTGTTGCAAACATGCAGCTGCAAACATGCAGCAGTTAGAATAAAGTATAACTTTCAGTTGTTTCAGCCAGGTAATTTTAATGATGCATTCACATGCCTTTTATTTCCCAACTTCTTTTATACTTTTGACTTCCAAGAAAAAAATTGTACATTGGGACAAATCTGTAATAATAAACACCAGTCATAAGCTGTTATATTTACACAGCATAATAAAATAAAATACAGAAATACACAAAAACTCTCTGCCTACCCACGTTAGCTAGCTGAAAGGTGAGCAGAGGTGAGGTAAAATCCTCTGACTTTCTACTTCTGACTTACTACCAAAGCCAGCAGGGTTTTTGTAACCGTGTAACTGAGTTTCCTCCCAGTGCACTTGGAAGAGAATTTGTGCTGCTGACAAGGAAGAAACAAAGCTCACACAAAGACAAGCCACCAAGTTACTGCAACTGAGAAACAAGGACATAGTTAGACACACAGTTCAGCTGTTCACCTGGAGTGCATTGTGTGTCCATATTTCCTGTACACATCTCTTGTACATTCACGGAATAACTCTGCAGCAAACGGAGAAAGAGTCTCATGGTTCATGAACAGCTCAGACCTAGCAAATTCTATATATTTTAGATGTGTCTCATTCACTGAATGTGTGGTTCAGCTATGCAGTATACCAGGAATATGGTCAGTACATCTGCTGTTGGATCAACATACAGGAATTCCCATGGCCCTGCTTCTACCTAGGATTCCTGTTAGATATGGAAAGGAGGTGAATTCAGAGAAATCCCAATGCTACCATTAATTCAGGCCTGTATTACCAACTACCTAATTCTGTCTGTATGTTTCATGCACAGCTTGTTAGCATACATATACAGAAGGAATAAAAACTTAACACTGTTTTGATCTGTCTTCTTAAAAAATGAAGTTACCTGTGAAGTCCTGAACAAAGCTGCAAGGGCAGCTTACCTTTGTAAGTGTTCTTTATATCCATCTTGGTGCTGGGGATATGTCTCCTTATCCTTCAGGAGAGGCATGGGGATACTTGAGACATAGTGTAGGAGTTATAATCATGTCTGTAAGTGGAGGTCAAATCCATATTCTCACATCTCTTTACATGCTTTTCAGATGGTTTAGGTTTCTGTGGCAACACTTCATGAGCTATGTAATCTCTTCTGTGAAGAATAATTCCATTAATTTTTGTTCCAGAAAAAAAATATGTTCCTTTTTCTGGAGACACAAAGAAATTAATACTTCCCCTTATCTCCACGAGCTAAGAAAGTTGCGACATGATACAAGCAGTTAGTGAAACACACAGGCCCTTTGCATTTGAAAACATGGACTCTGCAGAAGGAACAGAGGCAGCTCTTGATAACCTCAGCCAGGCCACGTTTCCGCATCTTTCCACTCAGCAAGGATAATGGCTTTACATAAAGCTCTCTCTGTTCTAGAGTGGAGTTACACCAGAAGATATCACTCCTTTTAAAGGGTAATAATTACAGCAGTGTGTATGGGAAACATCAGAGAGAGGCAACAACAGCCTTCCCAGACAACACGCTGGACACCAGTTCAGCCCAGGTTGGGGAGATAACATCAGAACAGTTTTACAGCAAAACATCAGTTGGCCAAAGAAACAACTGCATGGTCAGAGAGTCAGCTTTTCCTTTGCTTTAAAAGAGCTACTTAAGATACTGGGGTAGTAGGACAACATCGCAGAACCGCAACAAGATGGAGAAGAAAACAACTTTACTATCCAACATTCAACAGCCTGAACCTATTTCACTGCCCAAATCCTTTGGTACGGGGCAGAGAGCTTGCTGCCTGGCACAAGCAAGTTCAGTCTCTTACCTCAGAAGTACTTCTTCACTGGTGTGCAGATCTGTTTAGGCCCTTGGCAGCCAGCCAGGAGAAATAGTCAGTACAGGAGTAATTCTAGCATTAATATTGCACTTTGCTTCTGGAGTGATGCTGAATGGGCAAGAGCCTGAGCCTCTGAATACACTGTATTAGTAACATATTTTAGCAAAATATACAAGGTTCTCAGAAGTCTGCATAGAGCAGAAGAAAAGAGAATTCACATTGCAAAGTATTAGGTATAGTGGTAAAAACAGAAATGCAAAAGTAAAAACAAACCAAGAACATCAAGCAGTGCTTATGTAGATGTCACACATGTTCCACCTCCTTAGCATACTTTTTTCAGCAATTTAAAGCCAATGTATTTTTAAGAGGCATGAAGAAAAGACAAGCTGGAGCACAACAGACACTCAGCATCCTCAGCAGCAGGGAGAACCCAGTAACAGAGAGGGACTTTTCCAAGCCAGTCACTGCACAATTCCATGTTTGAAATAGTCAATATGTACCAGAACCATGTAATAGATCACAGGTAGGCAATACTTCACCAGCGTGATCGTTTTCTGGCAGTGGGAGTACCTTTTCTGTTCTGACAATTGCAATATGACAGAATGTGCAGCAGAGATCACAGAGGAGAGATTGATCTGCTGATAAACCAGTGGCAACCTGCATCTACAACACCATGAAAAATGGTGCTACCTGCCTTCAACTCCCAGATTTTATCCAGGGGTCTTGAGGTTGCAATGCTCAGCAAAATGTTACTTAGCAAAATGTTAGTAGAGATGGGTGGTGACAAATCAGCATTTGCTGGTCTCACAGTCCCTGCATTTATTCTCATACAATCCAACAATTAATTCTCTCTGTGTTTAGCCACACAGAACCAGAGTTTTTAGCAGCCCTCTGACAGGTTGAGGGCTTTTATTCATTAGGCCTTGGTACTTGCACACTGGGTGTGTTTTCTTACCAGTGTTGCCCAGAGGACATCAAGACTTTCAATCCAGTGACCAAGAGTTTCTGCTCTGTTTTTGATTCTTAAAATGGTAGGCAAGGTTTATGTATTTGGCAGTGTTCAAACTCTGAAGAAATAAATATAAGTATTTTCTGTGCTTTCTAACTAGTCTGGGTTTTTTTCAGAAGTTGTACAAAATCCAGGGTTAAGAGTTACTGCAGAAATCACTAGCCTTGTCTGAGCAAGAATAGTTTTGTTGATTGAATAGGAAATTCCTAAGGATTCCTTGTCAGATCCTGCATGATAACTGCCCCTCCTTGCCTGCCTTAAGAAGACACCAGTAAGCCCACAATTTAGTTCGAGGCAGACACAAAGATGTCTTGCTGCTTTGGCTCATGCTGGAAATGGAAGACATATGTAGAAGTGCAGGCTGCTTTTTGATATGCTCAGATCCTTTAGTTTCTTTCTGAAAAACTTTCATGTAAACAGAGACATCCAAAATGTAAGTTGAGCATTTCAGACTTATTCAGCCACATCTGTGATTTAAATCAACAATAAAAACATATAAGTAGGGGAAGGAGTTGGGAGAGTTCCACGTCAGGATGGCTGCTGAGAGAGCTGGAAGAAATCTTCACTGGCCACTCTCCATCATTTACCAGCCATCTTGGCTAACCAAGGATGTCCCAAAAGACTGGAGGTTAGCAAATATGACCCCCACCTACAAGAAAGGCTGGAAGGAGGATCCAGGGAACGACGGGCCTGCTAGCCTGACCTCGGTGCCAGGGGAGGTCATGAAGCAAATCATCTGGAGTGTCATGATAAGGCAAGTGGGAGACAACCAGGGGATAAAGCCCAGTCAGCGTGGGTTTGTGAAAGGCAAGTCCCAGGTCCTGCTTGACCAACCTGATCATTTTCTATGACAAGGTGACCTGGTTAGTGGGTGAAGGAAAGGCTGTGGATGTGTCTACCCGGACTTTAGTAAAGCCTTTGAAGCCGTCACCCAAAGCCTTCTCCTGGAGAAACTGGATGCTCCTGGCTTGGACAGGTGCACTCTTTCCTGGGTAAAGAACTGCTTGGATGGCTGGGTCCCGAGAGTATTGGTGGATGGAGTCAGACCCAGTTGGGGGCCAGTCACCAGGGCTCAGTGTTGGGTTCGGCCCTGTTTAGTATCTTTATCAATGACCTGAACGAGGGGATTGAGTGCAGATTGCAGATGACACCGAGCTGGGCAGGAGCGTTGATCTGCCAGAGGGTCAGAAGGCTCTGCAGAGGGATCTGGACAGGCTGGATCAACAGGCCAAGGCCAGTGATAAGAGGTTCAACAAGGCCAAGAGCCAGGTTCTGACCTTCAATCATATGAGAGACTGAAAATCTGAAAGAGTTAATGTAAACCTGAAAGAGCTAATGTCTCAAACCTTTGACAGAAAAGGAATGTTACCATGCCAATTAGATAAAATGTGGTTAGAAAAGAGGGTCTTGCAGAGGCAGCATAGTGCTTCTCTGGGTTCAGCTTCCTTATCTTGGGTAACTAGTTTTAAAAACAAGTTTGAATCCATGAGACCCTCCAACACCCTTCTGAAAAGTTCTAGAATAACAAACGCTCATGCAAGGAGTAGTCTATGAATAGCTCAACAGAGAGGGGCAAGGGTATGCACCCATCATCCGTGCACCTGCCATCCAGAGGAAACAGACCAGAGGCAGTACTGGAGCCCTGGGTGGTGACACAGATCTGTTTTCTCTACCTCTATTTTCCTATCTCGCCTTCTTCCTTTCTTCCTCTGCCTAGAAGTTTGAATCACTGCTGCTGCGGGCTGTTCAAAGATCGCTATTACCACGTGCTGTTCAGAAAAGTTTAATCTGTGGCTGTCGAGAAAAGTTGAAATCATTGCTGCCACAGACCTTTCAACCTATCATAAGATTTAAATGGTCCCTACCATAAATAAAACTAAGAAGTTTTAATCAACCGTTCGGCGTTGTTTTGCCGCGATTCAGGCCATGAGCGTCCCGAGCAGCGGCTGCCTCAGAGCCGGCGGTGCCTCAGAGCCGGCGGGGCAGGACTGCCCTCTAGGGCCCGACACGGCCCCACAGCCGCGGGCAGCGCGCCGGGCTGGGCCCGACCGTCCGCAACGGGCTCGGGGCCAAGAGCCTGAGCATGCCGGCTGGCACCGGCTGAACATGAGCCAGCTGTGCCCAGGTGGCCAAGAAGGCCAGTGGCCTGTATCAGCAATAGTGTGGCCGGCAGGACCAGGGAAGGGATCATGCCCCTGTACTCGGCGCTGGTGAGGCCACACTGTGTTCAGTTTTGCGCCTCTCACTCACTACAGGACAGACACTGAGGTGCTGGAGCGTGTCCCGAGGAGGACAATGGAGCTGGTGAAAGGTCTGAGGCACGAGTCCTGTGAGGAGCAGC
>VWZT01013539.1:170510-191650 GCA_013397055.1 Pachycephala philippinensis | reverse complement strand
GGAACACATGGCACCAACTCCTGGTAGAAAGCCGGGCTCACTGCATCCCAGGATGTGTGAGGTGTGCTGGGAGGGGCAGTGCTCTTCACCACATCCCCAGGCCCCCTCACCTCAAGTGGACTTTTCTGAGGTGGTCACTTCCAGGCAGTTTGTCCCTGTGCCTCCTCTGTTGTGCCAGTCTAGAGGGATAGAACAGAACAAGGCAGCAGCTTCAGCAGGTGAAGGTCTCCAGCCCATCTCCCCCCTGTTCCTGAGCTCTCCCTTTCCCATGGCGATCCAGCCTGTGGGACATCTCCGGCACAGGTGAGCCCTGTGTCCCCCACTGCCCTGGGGTCTTTGAGTCAGGGTTGGTGGCACGTCTATGTTACAGCTTCTGTTCTTCCTTCTGCTCATCCCAGCAAGGTGGGAACTGGGTGTGTTCCTTCTGTGAGAGCTCTGGAATGGGGTGGAAACAGAACCAGCCCCAAATACTCAGGAGCTAGCCTCCCCCCACAAAACCGTAAGCCTGGCTTAGAAGTTGTGATTAATACTGAAAGAATTGTTTTCAGCCTGTAGGGTGCAGCAGTAGCACATTTTAATGGAATCAAAGAATACCAGTTTGGAAGGGATCTCAAGGATCAGCTGGTCCAACCTCCTGTGGCAAAAGCACGGTCTAGATTAGACAGCCCAGTCTAACTGTCCAGCTGATCTGAGAAGTGTCCAGTGTTGGGGAATCACCACTTCCCTGGGGAGATCATTCCAGTGACTGATCACGCTCACTGTGAAAAATTGTCCTCTTGCATCCAATTGTAATCTCCCCAGGAGTAACTTGTACCCATTACCCCTCATTTTTTCCATGTGACTCCTCCTAAAAAGGGAGTCTCCATCTCCTCCGTAGCCACCCTTTAAACATTGGAACATGGTGATAAGTTCTCCCCTTTTCAGGTGTGCTGACACTGGAGTTCTAGAGTACACCTGAGTATTGTCAGAGCTGAGGGGAGACTCCCAGCGCTGTGAAAGCAGGTGGCAGCACAGCACAGCACAGCACGGCACGGCACGGCACGGCACGGCACGGCACGGCACGGCACGGCACGGCACGGCACAGGGAAATGCTTTTAAAGGAGACACCCCTGGCACTCCTTATACAACTTACATAGCAACAATATCCTGGGTGAGCTTGAGAGGAAAGCCTCTTGATGAGGCTGACAACTGGACTGACAGCCTCACAGAGTCAGACCTAAAGACAGTAAGAATTTACCCGTGAAATCTTTTACCGTAAAATTTTACGACTCCAGTAAAACCCACAAAAAAAGCCAAAAAAATACTCAATAAAAAAAAATGTTCCAAACACAAAGAGAGAATGTTCTTGTTATAAAACATTAAGTGCGTACAAAAAAACCCTTACAAATAATTTGTAACAACTATACTTTTACTTATATAACTAANCCCCACAAAACCGTAAGCCTGGCTTAGAAGTTGTGATTAATACTGAAAGAATTGTTTTCAGCCTGTAGGGTGCAGCAGTAGCACATTTTAATGGAATCAAAGAATACCAGTTTGGAAGGGATCTCAAGGATCAGCTGGTCCAACCTCCTGTGGCAAAAGCACGGTCTAGATTAGACAGCCCAGTCTAACTGTCCAGCTGATCTGAGAAGTGTCCAGTGTTGGGGAATCACCACTTCCCTGGGGAGATCATTCCAGTGACTGATCACTCTCACTGTGAAAAATTGTCCTCTTGCATCCAATTGTAATCTCCCCAGGAGTAACTTGTACCCATTACCCCTCATTTTTTCCATGTGACTCCTCCTAAAAAGGGAGTCTCCATCTCCTCTGTAGCCACCCTTTAAACATTGGAACATGGTGATAAGTTCTCCCCTTTTCAGGTGTGCTGACACTGGAGTTCTAGAGTACACCTGAGTATTGTCAGAGCTGAGGGGAGACTCCCAGCGCTGTGAAAGCAGGTGGCAGCACAGCACAGCACAGCACGGCACGGCACGGCACGGCACGGCACGGCACGGCACGGCACGGCACGGCACGGCACAGGGAAATGCTTTTAAAGGAGACACCCCTGGCACTCCTTATACAACTTACATAGCAACAATATCCTGGGTGAGCTTGAGAGGAAAGCCTCTTGATGAGGCTGACAACTGGACTGACAGCCTCACAGAGTCAGACCTAAAGACAGTAAGAATTTACCCGTGAAGTCTTTTACCGTAAAATTTTACGACTCCAGTAAAACCCACAAAAAAAGCCAAAAAAATACTCAATAAAAAAAAATGTTCCAAACACAAAGAGAGAATGTTCTTGTTATAAAACATTAAGTGTGTACAAAAAAAACCTTAAAAATAATATGTAACAACTATACTTTTACTTATATAACTAATTATTTTACTGCTTAAATAGTCGTTGTTTATTAAACAGCCTTGTCATTGTTTACTAAACAGCCAATCTCAATAAACCACAGCAATTGTAAGAAAATATAAAAATAACAGTAAAATTAATAAAAAAATTTTTACGACTTTAAATTATAACAAGTATCATACTATTATGTCCATCTCAACAAAACCACGGCCTCCGGGTTGTACCATGGTTCTGTCTTTCATATTTCCTAGGGAAGAGCAGCAGGCAGTGTATGTACCCCAAAACCCTGTTCCCTCTGGGAACAGTTTATCCACCCCTTATGTGTCCACAGTTCCTGAGCTCCTCTTCCTTTTGTGCTTACTTTTTGTATTGCATTTAATGCAAGGGAAGGCTGCATCTCTCTCACAGATATTGGAGGATTCGCTGGGCTGAGAGATCCCCCAAACGTGGCATGAGCTCTCCACAAATTCCAAACACTTATTTTCCCAAAGATTTCATGGCAATCGTGGAAGTCTGGGCTCTGAGCGGAGTGGAATGCCATTAGGGGAAATATTACTTCTCCTAGCTAAGGTCTGGCTGGAGTTTCTTTTTTACTTTCTATTCTACAGAACTGTTACACTGATCTTGTGTTTCACCTCAAGAGTGGCTGCAGCAGGAAACAAAACATTTATGGAAAAGGGCTATGATATAAAAATATGACACAGTGGCCAAAGCTGTCAGGAGTTAAAACATTACTTCCAACTGCCCTCTGCTATGCTTTAGATACCAAAAGACTCGCAGATCCTTTTTTCCAGGAATAGTGATATTCAAAGTGCCTGGCAAGGGGCTTCCAGATTACTGGAAGTCTTGGTTACAGAGAGCAGAAACTCCTTCTGAAAATAGTTTGCTTAGGGGAACTGTGTTCTAGTGTAAACCAGAATGGACTGTTCAGTTCTCATCTATACCAGTAAAAATCCCTATCAGCCCTGTGCAATGCCCACATAGTAGAGAGTAGAATATGCTTCATTTCCTTCCACATTGTGTTCTCTTACTCTTAGCAGTGTTTCACAGTGTAAAGTATCTGAACTACAGCACTTTCTTTCACATTATTATTGCTCCCCTTCAAAACAACCTTGTCTTTATTGGGCATTCTCATCCTTGGCTCGTGTAACTTCACCAACTTTTATCTCCCTCCTTCGAGCCACAGCTTTTCCCCGCTCATCTTTGTAATCTGACATTGTGATTTGTTCACTTGTGTGCTTGTTTTTCTCCTCGAAGATTTGCTGAATCATTGGGGAGGAGGCAAGAGCTGGAGAGGCAGCTGGTGGCCAGTGATAAAACCACGGCCACATCCAGCCTTCAGGGTTTGCAGGTGACAGCCCTTCGTTTGAAGGCCTGAGTCACATTCCCTTCCGAGCTAAGATTGCTGGGGACTTTGGGATTGAGGAAGAGAGGATGAGGAGGTGGTACCCCCAAACCAGAAATTATTGTTCCTGGTAAAGTTTGTGTTCTATCTTCTGCAAAATTAATAATGATGCTGTGAGAACTCACAGGCTGGGGGCTAAATCCTGCTGACTGTTGGATGTTGTGCCCTTTTGAAATCCTTAGAAACTATGAGCTATTCAAATGCAAAGGATCATTAATCTTGCTGAGCTCTCCGCCACCACGGCTGTGGCACTGTGCAGCAGGCCCAGGACACGGCTCCCTGACTTTCCAGCTGTTTCCCTGCATTCCAGGTAACATGAGAAACCTCAGCTGTCTCATGTACACTCACTCTGAAACCCAAGGTCTTCTGCCCTGTCAGCTCTGCCTTTAAGATGTGAGAAAATAAATTCTGTGCATAAGTATCATACAGAATTCAGAAATAGTGTCTTACCAGTAGTACATGGTACTTTTCCTAAGAAAAGAGTTTTAACTTGGGATGTTCTACTTAGCTTTAATGCTTCAAGGAGGGAAGATAAAAAGTTGGTTAACAAACAAGACTGCAAGTCCAGCTGACCTGAGTTCCGTTTCTCATTGTCCTACTCAAATTTGGGCAAGTATTTTAAGGTGAAAAATGCAGGTTGGCAGATCTCAGTGCTGAGACCTTGCTTGGGTGCTTTATGGAGTTTTTGTGGGATTTTTCACAATGTTCCAGTGTATTTCACAATCACTCCAGTGTATTCCTGTGTAGGAATTCTACCTTGCTCTTATCTGCAGATCTTGGAGCTGCTACAGGCTGGATCTAAATACGGAGCTGAGGCAGGGATGTGTGACTGACACACTGCTTCACCCTGTCCACACTCTCAGGATGGGGCCCTTTCAGGAACAGGAATGCTCTGTCATCTCCAACTTCCCCTTCCTCAGCTGAGGCAAGAGATAACTTCTATTTTATAAAGAGAAAAAACCAGTGGGCTTGACCACTGCTAAAAATCCCACCAAAGCTCCTAATATAGAGGAGCCTGGGATGTAAGATAAAGCCCCATTGCTTTAAAATTATTCAAGAGGAAGGCAGAATCAATGGGGACAGGTTTTTAAACCTCTCGTTCTTCATGAGGAAGCCTTGAACCTCAGAACTGTGTTGGCTGCTGCTGAATGTGGCTGTTGGAGCTTGCTGAGGAGCCCTTGATGCTCAGGGGAATTAAATGGCTTAAAGGTTGCTCATGACCTGGAGAACTGTAGATTATGGGCTGGAGCAGAATCAGCTGTGAGAAACTCGGCCTGAGAGTGGTGCAGAAACCACAGAGCTGTGACTCAGCTCGTGTAACTTTAGATGCCTGCAGATACTGGGCTCCCTCTCTTCAGGGAGAGAAGTAGGTGCATACAGGGCAGGACTTCAGCCCTGGTTTAGATATGTGCTTCAGGAGCAGAAAAATCACTTCCTAGGTATGTTTCTTATCAAAAAGGGAGCCTTTGAGTCACCAGCTCACAGCAGAGATCTCCTGACCTGCTGCTGAAGGTTTCCTGCCTCATATCCCATGGAGGGCTGGGGACAGCACCTGCACCCAGGCAGCCAAGGATGGGCACATCCTCCCAGCACAGGGGCAGGGATTGCATCTCTCAGTAAAATCCCCAGATACAGGCAGGGCCCAAGACACCAGGCTGAACCAAAGGTGGTGGGATGCAGGATGAGGGCTGTCTATATGGTCTGGGTGAGCAGTGACCTGATAACAGCATGCTCTGGCAGGCTAAAGAAACGTGTTAGAGCTGCAGGTGTGACACTGATGGCCCAACCTCATCAGGGAAACCAAGCAGAGGATGTGCCCTGCAGGAATCTCTCATTCCCCTCTCTGTCATGGCTGAGGTGATGCACAGGGAGCTTGCACAGGTCCAGGGGAGCTCATCTGAACACAGGAGGGTGTCCCTCGTATCATCTTCAGCTGTGTTGATTTGGTTATTGCTGCCCTAGGAGAAGATGTGAAGGGGTATTTGCTGGCTCATGCTTTTACAGTTCAGATGGGAATGGTCAGGTTTTTCTCCCTTCTATTCACTCAGGGGCTTTTACTATTTTTAGCAATTATCTGTACACCAAACCTTAGTGGCTGGTGCAACTGTGAAGGGGCAGATCCCCCTCCCAGCCCTTGGGAAGGCAGCACAGGGGAGAAGTGCTGCTCTGGGCACTGAACAGGAGCAGCTGGCTCAGTAAGCATCTGAAATGTTTGTTGTAAATCTGACTCTCCCACTGGGCAATGCTCCTAAGAAAACCTTCCCCGTGCACTCCCTCAGGCCCTGATGTTCACATTCACAGCCCCAAGGCTGCTCTTACCCGGGTTATTTGCATGGATGGGGGCTGCCTGGGTGCCTGGGTGGCAGAGGCGAAGGGCTGCCAGGCCTTTCCTGCCAATCTGTCTGTTGTTCAGATGAAGTGGTTGGAAAGTGCTCACTCTCCAGTTCCCTCTTTGGCTCAGGCACTCTGATAAGGCCTGGGCTGTCCTATCTTGCCCTGGGAGCTGTTCCTCCTCCCTAACAGGCTCCCTTCCCCGGCTGACAGTTAGCAGCCGGCAGTGCTTGATAAACTTATCAGACCAAAGCTGAGCTCAGTGCATGCTCAGCTCCTCCCCAGCCCCAGATTTCCCCATTCCTGAGGACTCTTTTCTCTCTGCCTGCCTTGCTGGCTGGTACAGTGAACACAGATCCCCCTTGGGCCCACAGGTCAAAATCAGCCCAAGGACCAGATTGAGAAGTGCTCAGATTGAAGCAGCACATTTAAGTGAGGGCATCGAGTGGGATGTTTACAGCATCCGTATCCAGCTCTGTCTCTCTTCCTGCGGTGTTATTCACCATGCTCACGTCAGGTTTATCCGCCCTGTGCTGCTGCTTGCCCTGTTTCTCTGCTGTTTTAGAATTTAGTGGGTTTAATGCAGGGTCTCACTGTGTCTGCCTGGAGGATTGCTGGGCCAGCTCTGGGATTAGGGTGCTTTGCTGGATTCAGTTCCTATCACTCGTTATTGGTGTCGCAGTTGCGCTCGGGCGTTCCAGCCCAGATCAAGGCTCCATTGTGTGAGGTGCTGGATGTGGAAGATAAGGAGGAGCAGTCTCATTCCTGACTATCTTACCGTTGAAATAAACAAGTGAAATGAAGGGGAGAGGGGGAATTATTATCCTCCTCTCACAGATGGGGTGAAGAGCTTCTGAGAGCTTCACAGTGTGCTGAACAACTTCAGAAATCCAGCACTCGAGTCTTACCCGAGGTCATGCAGGAAATGTGTGGCAGATCTGAAGTCTCAGTTTTAGAGTTGCAGCCTTAAGATCAGCGTGTGTCCATGGTGACTGTTAGTTTTAAGATGGTGGGTCAGGAATTCTGCAGGGATCTGTGTTTTGTTCTCATCCAGCACAGAGATTCGCCTCCCTTGAATAATTTTTGTGTTCTGGGTTGCCTCCTCTGTGCAGATGTGCTATTCCAGGTGAAAAGGCGGGGGGGGAAAATCCCTGCTTTGTGAGCAGATTAAATGTTTAAAAAATGGTCTGTGATGTGCTTTTTTATTATTATTCTGTAGCAGCTTTGCAGGTTGAGCTCCATATCCACTCCTATGTTAGGCCCTTAATGGCAGGCAGGAATGTTTTCCCTGTGCAAGGGAATGTGTCTGCAGCTATTTCTGGGAGATTGCCCCATGCCTTCAGGTGTTCCTTTGTGTGCTGTGCTGATGGGCTGAAATTGAACTGCTGGTGTGTCTCCATCCCCTGTGACTGGGGAACAATCTGCTGTGAGGGCAAGGGACTCTGCTCTTATCTTTTTGCACTGAAAACACTTTCTTGTGATGTCTAAGGCAGGAAGCAACTGGATGCAGCAAATAACTTTAACCAGTAGAACCTGCACCCAGCTGGAGTCTAACTCTTCCCTGTCCTTCCTCTCAGTTCGTTTTAGGGATTCCCTAACAATTGCCAACACAAGAAAGCTTCAGGATCTTGCCTTCTGCAGGATTCCACTTCCTGAGGTTAATACAAGCTGGAGATAAGCTCCAGCCTAACGCTGTGCTAGCTGGGAACACCCCTCTGCTTCCTGCAGGTGTCCCGTGGCTCTGTCCTCATTAGGAAGACAGATTCATCCCGTGTCCAAACTGAAATCCACCCTTAATCACAGCTCTTCTGGGCTGCTGCTCTCAGCGCCTCAAGGCTGTCTGGAAGACACAAAGGCACCTCTCTCCTCCTGACAGATGCCCGGGGTTAGTGCTTTGCATGTCCCTCATTTGCTAAACAAAACAGCCCAGAGACCAGGATTTTTTTCCCTAGCAATAAAGGGAAGAAGGTGTGAAGAGGACTGGGGAAGTACAGGATACAGGGCGGGCTCCAAGAGAGGCAAAAACAATCAGCTCTTTCTTCAGCCACAAAGATTAGTTGAGATTTTGCTTTCTGCTATCTGTTTCCTTGACTGACTGACCAGAATGTTTGTGTTGCGAGGGGAGGTGGTGGGAAAGGGGTTGTACCAGAGTAATCACAACTGAGGAGGATTTGCATGTTTGGAGAGCAAGGCCAGGTGTGTTTGGAGTTGGTGACAGCCTGGTCCTGATGGGTGCTGAGCATCCTTGGGTACCCATGGTGTGGATTCCAAGGATCAGAGCAGCCCTTTGCCTGCTCTTTGGAGCAGGTCTACCTATGGCTGGTGCTGTGCTGGGAGTGGACAAGGGGCTGTGGGGCTCTGCCTTGTTTTTCCTTTGGGCTGCTGGCATCCACAGGCCTAAAGCAATGCCAGGGCTTGGGCATTAGGTGATCTGAAAGTGGCAACTCGTTACTCAAGAGGAAGAAGCTGTAGTGTCTTAGTGGAAAACACTGCAAGTTAATTCCCTGTCCTCCTCCTCCCTCCTCGGGTCACCTCCTGTCTCTGGCAGTTCTGTCTCGCTGGTGCCTTTGCCAGCTGGCCCCCATCCACAGCCTGTGCCTCTGGAGATACCCTCCTCGTGCCAGTGGGAGTGGGTCAGCCTGGATCCCCCACGCTGCTCTGGCCACAGACATTTCTCCTGAGCTCTGCAGCAGCACACTGCCTGCAGCCATCTCAGTGTGTTTCTCCACTCACTGCCCATCCAGCCAAAGTCATCCCTGGATCTCCTGGGATGTGCTCCCCAGGCTCCTCACAAACACCAGGCTAAGGCTGGCACTGCCTCCTCCAGTGTAGCTGCTCTTCAGGATTATCTGGGCTCAGTAACCCACCCTGGAGTCCTGGGGAAAGAGCAGACATGACTGGGGTGATGTGTGCTGTGTTAGGAGGGAAAAGCAAGCTGTGGGAGCACACAGGAGAGAAGATCCCAGCTGCCCACTGAAGGTTATAGCTCCTCTGTTCCTTGGAAATCAAGGACAGGAATGAAAATCTAATGGATACAGCAGCTCTTCTTCATGAGGCTCAGAAGAACCAGCTGTCTGGTTTGGTTTTGTGAGTGGTCACAGGCACCTTTGCCAATTGATGTGGGCCAGCACTTGACTCCAAATGGCCAGAACTGGGGAGCTTTACGTGAGTCAGACACAGCTGCTGTCCCCAGGGAAGCGTGTGCTGGTGTGCCCGTGTGGTTTGGGGCTGGAGGGTTTTGCTCCTGAGCAGTCCAGATGCTGACACCCTCTTTGAATATTTCTGTTTGCAGATTTGTGGAGGACAAGGGGAATAACAAACAGTTTGCATTTTGGGCAGTAGTTTTAATAAGCTGCAATGACTTTACCTTGAGCAAGGCTTGTGCACATGTGGGTGTTCACGTGTGTGTGTGGGGCTGGGGACCAGTTCCACCACAGGTTATGCACCTTCCCCAGAATGGCTCAGGGAAGGACAGCAGGGATTTAAGGGGGGCTTTGGCACTGTCTGTTGGACCCACATTCTGTGTATCTGGTGCGGCCCTCCTGCTCTGCAGAGCTGGCTCTGGCTCTGTGGGGCTCTGCACCAATCTGTCTCTCTAATGAAAATCTCTCTAATGGGAGCCCTTTTCTGCATGTGAATTTCCATCTTTATTCCCACTCAAACCATGCAGAGCAATCCTAGACTCCTTCCCTTCTCCTTTTTCACCCCATCCCCACTGCCTGTGTCCCCAGAGTTGGGTATGAGCTGTTCTTTAAATGGGTATTGTGAACATGAAATACACTATGTTAGCC
Source organism: Pachycephala philippinensis (assembly GCA_013397055.1). NCBI lineage: Eukaryota > Metazoa > Chordata > Aves > Passeriformes > Pachycephala > Pachycephala philippinensis. The sequence continues at coordinate 181,783 of VWZT01013539.1, read as the reverse complement.
CAGTTACTAAGAAGGAACAGATTTATCAGATAAATGCCAGCAGGCCTGTACATGTCACTGTCTGGTATAGTGCAATAAAAATATACATTAGAATAAGTATAAATACATATTTACAGTGTACAAGCAAAGCCAGGAGTACAGACTCTGGGTTTGAGCTTCCAGATACAAATTAATGACTGACAGCTTAGGCACAGCATAAAAGGGGAAAGTACATTTTAGGTCTTAGGAGAACAACTTGGGATTTACAGGAGTGGAACTGAGGGCAGTTCTCTCCTGGCAATACATGAATTTTCCACTTGGACGATTTTGTCTTTGCCCATGATGGCAGCCTTCCTTCATAAGCCTTTGGCGTGGAATGGCCACAGCCCATTCCCAGGGTAATTCCCTCTGGTGCCATTGTCCGAGGCTGTGTGTTCAGGGATGCAGCTATGGCGTGGGCCACGTGCTGCTACAATGCCCCAATTAACTGAAAACACTTGTCTTATTAATGTTATAATAATACTTTGTCCTTGCTGTCAAGAACTCAGGGGACTCCACAAACCTGAGTGAATGACCCCACATCACCAGGAGGGGTGGAAAAACAAAAGCCCAGTGCAGTGACTTGCCAGAGGTTATAGAGAGAGAATTTGGCAGAGCTTGGAGGGGAACTGGTTCTTTACTTGCTCCAGTGCTTTGCTTCAACCCCTAGACCTGGCAAAAGGAGGAAATACCACTGCTCTCTTTGTATAATATTTGTGAGGTACTTGCATGCTCTGCCAACACATACAGGCTCAGTCACTTCCTCCTTGAGGAGAGTGGCTAGCAAGCAGAGCTCTGGCCCTTGACATCGATATCCAGGGCCACTCCTGACCATGCAGCGACCCAGGAGCGCTCAGGACAGCTCTAAGTTGGCATGGCCAGCATGCAGTGAAATATTGTGGGACATACCAGCCCTGATGCAGCCCAAGAGCAGCCAGACCCTCCCATGGCACCAAGACATTTATTAGCTCCTGCCTGGTGCTGTGGCGTGGCTCTTCTTGGAGCCTGCTTGGGATCTCTGCAGCATGGTGTGTCTGAGGAATGTATTTAGAGACCCCTGTTATCAGCTAGGGATAGGAGCTGTTTCTTCAGTATTTTCCTCCCACTCCAAGCTAAAAATACAGCACAGTTAACTTGTCATTTGATCACAGTAAATGCTCTGCTGAAAGAAATGACTTTAGGTGTCTGTTGGCAGAATTTATGGCCTGGGCAAGTCTCTGCAGAAGGCCTGTCCAGGTTGAGCACAGCTGACTGAACGCAATCTATTTGCATGCCCTGGGCTTATCTTCCCAACCATCGGAGCAGAACATGGTTACAGCACCAGTTTGGCACAGATTGTTGCTGCCACCAGCCCAGGAGTCCCCTCCTCCCCGCTGGGCAGCCTGACGAACCGGATTCTGCTCCTGGTGTAAATCCAGAGTAATAGTGACCTTGGAGGAATTCCTCTGGATTTACACTTGAGCAGGTGATGTCAGGTCTGGGCTGGTTCCGGTCGCAATCGAAAAGTGAAAGCTCCCACAGGTTTCTTTGGGCTGTGCAAGGCCCTGTGGTGCCAAACACCAAAGCCAGTGGCATGACTTGGCCAGTCCCCAGGGGAACACAGGACATCACAGGAGCTTAATGAGGTGGATGAGGGTGCTGGGGACAGTCTTCTTCCCTGGAGCATGACGCGGGAGCTGCTGCACAGACCTGGAGCCACCCCTCACTTGAGGCTGTGCTGGGTCTCTCGGTGCCTGCGCAGATCCACCTTGCGCTGGAAGCCCTTGGCACAGAGCTCGCAGCTGAAGGGTTTGAAGCCGGTGTGTTTGCGGCTGTGGGTGATCAGGTTGGAGCTCTGGCTGAAGGCTTTGCCACACACCTGGCATTTGTGGGGCTTCTCCCCTGCAGGGCACAGAAAATGGTTAAAAAAATGCTTTCATGGGTGAAGAAAGTGAGGTAGAAATGTGTTTTAGCAGAGTCAGACCTGACTGGCTGTGCTTGGGCATCAGGGTGCTGCCAGCCCAGCTCTCCCAGTGATGTGTCTGGATTGTGATCCAGCACCAGAGGGTGGGAAGAACCAGGGATAGTCCTTTCCAGCTGAGTGACCCATTCCTTGCATCCAGGGCTCAGTACAACCACAACATGCACCAGAGGCTGGTGAATAACCAGGCAGAGGATGTGTTTCAACCTCCTGCTGTCTCACCCCACATGGAATAATGACTTTCCAGTGCCTCTGGACACTTATCCGCAGCCCAATAACTCTGTGTCTGGGGACTGTGTATGTGCATCAGCATGATGGGCTCTAATTTTCATTTCCTTACTGGAATATTTTGTTTCTCACCTGTGTGGATGTACGTGTGCTTCTTCATGTCCGACTTCTGGTGGAAGCGCTTCCCGCAGTACTGGCAGGGATAGGGCCGTGTGTCCGAGTGGATCAGGAGGTGAGTGGAGAGGGTGGAGGAACGTTTGAATGTCTTCCCACACATCTTGCACTCAAAGCTTCTTTCCTGTTGGGGAAGGAAAATCATGGGATGTCTGAGGCTGCAAGACATGTGACAGAGCTTGAAGAGTGATGAGAACTGTAGATTTGATAAGCAAATCTCCTTGGCTCGTGGACTGATAATGCTGGGTGCAGCACAAAGGGAATGCAGGGAGGGTTAATTATGGAAATGGATCACATCTTGTGATCCAAACTCCTGCACCCTTTAGCAGGAGGTGAGGCACAGAGGAGCGAGTAGCAATGATCCTCCCTTCCCTTCCAAGGAATTCTCAAGGACAGTCTGAGATTTGTGAGACCAAGAGCTATGACCTGTGGTTTTCAGAGCGCCCGTCCTTGCCACTGTGTGCTACAGGAAGGCATCACGTTTGTAACCTAGGAAGTGTCACTTCCTCTGTAATGGGTTAAGCAAGAGCTGAGGTCCAAAGCTGCTTTTCTGGAGCCATGCCACGCACCTGGGAGTGAATGTTGGTGTGCTGCTCCAGGCTCACAGCGTGCCCAAAGGTTTTGCCGCACACTTCACAAGCAAAGGGACGGGTCCCACTGTGAGACCTTCGGACATGGACCTCCAGTCCGTGGGGAGTGGAGAACACCTGCAAAATGAAAGGCCAGTGATTTTTTTTGACATGAGGTGGTTGCGTCTCCATCTTTGTTTTCAATTCCTTCTCTTTATTTAATTCTCCCCTCTGTGAGAACTCACATGAACTGCAGCATTCCCAGTGCCTTTGTACTTGTTCTCCTGACTAGGGGCCCACTCTGAGCCACACACTTTGGTGGGACCCCATGAAGAACGGGTTTCGTGCTTCATGTGTGCAATGAAAATCCCTCCAGGCCCTCCCCATCCCAGAGGCTCTCATCCAGCACACACCTTGTTGCACTTCACACAGTGGAAGGTCTCCATGTCCGAGGAATAATGCAGGCTGTAATCCAGGGGGGGCTCGGAGCTTGGCAGGAGGTGGCTCCCATACAGGCTCACAGGGTGCTCCAGGAGGGCTGACTGCATGCTGGAAGACATCTGCTGGTAGCTGTATGGCACATGGAAAGCATCCCAGGAAAAGCCAGCTTTGTAGAAGGTTGGGGTGCTCGCTGTGTTAGTGCAGTCCTTGATCTGCAGCCCTGGCATGGCCATCTCTGAGTGTGCAAAGGAGAGGGAGAGGTGAGTGTCACACCATTGCCTGAAGTTGGGCACCTGTAAAAAAGTTCCCCATCTTGTCTGACCTCACGAGTTGCAGTTGGCAACTTTTCCTTGATTCACATCCTGATTCCCCAGGTAAAGTTTCTATTGTGACTTTGATTTCAATCTGAGGAAATTTTATGGCAAAGAATGCCGTGGAAATTTCATGGCTAAGGGAACATTAACCCCCTGCTAGCCTTCCTTGAGGGGTGTTTGAACAAGTGTCCTATGGGCACCTGCCTTGACCCACACAGCACAGAGCTGCATTAAGATGGGGAGGCTCATTCATTGGGAATAACAGCATTATTCTTCATTCTTTCTGGTCTAGACCAGAACTGTAAAGGGAAATACAGAATGCTCCTGATGAGCTCTGCCTGTGACAAGTTTGACCATTGATGTCAAAATAAGAGCTGTCATTTACTGATAATCTTGGCCCAGTTTTAGGGGCTCCATAACCAGCTCAGCCCTGACCTGTTCTGTAACTGGGTTTTGGGTAGCTGACCTTGAGCTGAAGGGCCTGGCAGCATCCTGCTCAGGTACTGGACAGGGACACTTTCTTCTTTCAGTTCAGGTGGGTCCCTTTCTTGTTTTGGAACCACGCATTCCAGGTCCTGTTTCTTGACGTCCTCCGGTGTCCTGTCTCCCGTGGCTGGAAGAAGCAGGGTCACAGTTAGGTCACAGTTATGTCACAGTTATGTCACTCTTGCTGTTACAAGAAGAGTCTGTTGAGGTGAGTTTTGTACTCATGTATGAACTCATGCCTGGACACAGCTCATGCTCGGTTCCCTGAGGAAGTGCAGAGTGGTGCAATCAGCATTCAAAGTCTGCCCGTTGCTGACAAAGGGAAATTCCAAGCAGGATGAGATAGGAAGCTAGAGGGGGCAGGATGAGCTGATAGGATACTTGATACCTGATGTAGTTAGAGAAAATCAACCCTAGAATTACGTCTGTAAGAATAATTTCCCTATTTAAAACCATTTCCGTTTGTGTGGGTAACTAACAATCACTAACTTATTAACCTCCCCACCCATCTCCTGAGAGAGCTGGGTATTGTTAACCTGGATTTACGGACAGCCAAGTAGGGAAGCAGACAGGGGAGGCAAGTCCTTATGCACTGAGCCTCGTCTCCTCCTGCCCACACTCCCATTTATCTCTCCATGCTTGTCCCAGCCCTTAAAGACCCCAACCAACCCTTGTTAAACTTTATAGTAAAAATCTAAAATGGACAGAGGTCCTACATGTGTCTCCGTTCTGCTGGAGATGGGCCAGATCTGCTGAAGGACAGTATTTATCTGTTGTCAAAACCTACCACTGCACCAGAGAGACACAACAAATGCCCAAAGGATGATGGCAGGAATGAAAATTAAAATGTTACCTCCTTACTTTTTTATCAAAGTTATCTCAGGGCTAGACTCTAATATGATAGCCAGGGCTAGAACAAAGGGTAAATTGATCCTAAATTTGAATGAAGAAAATTTGAATGGTGCCTGAAGGAAGAAGATAATTACCCTGGCCCTGCCACTGCTTGGATGGCTGTGGGAGACGGGGAGCAGGAGCAGAGGGAGGACAGCAGGGAGAGGCAGAACTGTGTTGGGTGGTGTTAACACAGCCCACAGCAGCTGGCCCTTCACTGTGAGTGTGCAGGACTCCCCACAGGCAGTGCTGGGGTATCCCCAGTATTTTCTCACTCTGGCTGTAACCTTCCTTGCAAATCCTCAGGAAGAGGTGGTAACACCCTGAGGTAGAGAAGATGCAGTCCAGAGGGAATGTGGGCAGTGAACACATGAAACTGGAGATGGAGGTGGCAGAGTTGTGAGTTTGTAGATCACTGACAACCAAGTGCAAGCTCTTTTCCCAGCTGTTAGCGGCCTGAAATTGGTAATTTTTCCTAAATGTGACCAACTCCACACAGCATCTTATATCTCAAATCTCCCCAGCAACAGAGCAGGAAACAAAGGGAGGATCTAAATTTGGGTTCAGTAGGGATTTGGTGTAGAGAAAGGACACACAGTAAGGGATCAGCTTGTCCTGTGTGGAAGCCCTCAGATGCTCTTTAGCTCATCCATCCTGCTCCCTTAGCTGCCCACTCAGTCACTGATTTACCTCGGTGTGCTCCTACAAGCCCAGTGCATGGATTGACTCACCAGTGAAGGGAGAGGTGACCGGACCCCACGTGAGCACTGGCAGCTCATCTTCCACACAGCGGTGCTGGTGATAGGTGTGAGCCTTTTTGCTCTTCACCAGAAAGGAACGTGGCATCTTCCATTCACTTTCTGGGATGAAACACAGGAAAACAGCAGGTAAACCTCTGTGCCTTGGGGAGTAACTTCCCACTTGGTCAGATTAAGTGCACTCTGTAAAAATCACACCCACAATCTACCCCAGGCTGAGACAAAGGATTACAGTGACCTTTATGCTGTCAGTGGGGAAACAGGGGCAGGCTTAACCCGAGAGCTGTGTTACAGACCAAAACTGTCTGTGGCAGACACGTTGGAAGCCAGAACCTGTCTCTTGTAGTCCTGCTCTGACCACAGGACAGGCTGCATCTCTGATCTTCTCCTCCCTGACAGGACACAGTGGCAACCACGGGTTGGAGATCCCCATTGGAGAAAGTCTGGGTGTTTGTGCTGCACCCAAGCCATGGCCTGGGCTCTACTGTGAAATTATTATATAAACAATAAATGATAGAAACAACATCAGTAACAGGAGGGAGACAGAAGGAAATCCCTGCAGAATGATGTGTGCAGTGTTTCCTTCTTGCTTGAGTAGTTTGAGCTCTGGCTGACAAACAACAGTGGAGCAGAGGCAGAGCAGGAGGGCTGGGTGAGAAGTCACCTTTTGGACCCAACTCAAATATTGCAGACCGTTGAAATGGCGGGTGAGGGACAAACATAAAATGCTGAAATTTAATCATACCAAATTCTCTTGCAATGCAAGTGTTATCTTTGCTACCCAGAACCCAGCCCGCCCTGTGCCCGCTCCCTGGGGCTGCTAACTGCTCTCGTGGAGGCAGGGTGGCAACAGGGACGATGTTGTGTGCAGTAATATCAGCTGGTGCCTTATTTGCATATGTATTTGCATTTTCCCTTGTAATTGTTTGGGATAGTGGCACTAAAAACAAATCTTGCTATATTTCATTTGAAAAGTCAGCTCTAAGTCCTGGCTCTCTGTTGACTAGAAACTGTGTTATGAAGTTTTGTTCCTTCCTGGGAGCAGTTCAGTGGAACCTACTCATTTACTAAAGAAAACCCCCCAAAATCCATAAAGTTTGCTCCTGTTAAGCAGGAATGACTTGAAATGTCTGTCCAAGGACAGAGCAGTCCTGGAATCCCAAACAGCCAGGGATGGAAAGATCTGTTCCCCGGAGTTCAGAAGTGCCTGTACTACCCCTTCATGCTAAATATAATTACAGAGCACAGTGGGGTTTTGTTTAAAGGTCTGAGGGCCACATTTACAGTGGTGCCTAAAGCTGTGGGATTCCCACAGCCAGGTCTGCTGGGGACAGAGGGATTGCCAGGGTGCCCCCAGCCCAGCTGCCTTTGGATATGCTGCTGTCTTCTTAAATCTGCTCCAGGATTCCCACTGGTCCATCTATGATTTCAGGGATAACTCTCGCTGGCTCTAACCATTTTTTCTTCTGAAATGACTCACCTGTTTTTCTTCATCTTTTTCCAAGAAATTTATGTGTAGCTTGAGATGAATAATAGAAAGCTGAGGCCAAGAGTAGATTTTTAATTTAATTTTAGAAAAAGGACAGAACAGCACTGAGGATGAACCATAAGCAGGCCCTTGAGGGAAGGGGCACTGAAGTACACGGCTGCTTTTTGCTCTCCTGGAACTCTCTAATGAGGTTCATTCAAAGAGCTGTAAAGAGTCTCTGCCCAGTGAAAAGCTGCAGGCACAGAGATAGCTCCAGCTCAGAGCAAACACAGGAATGTTCTGCAGTGGGTTATAACCCTTCAGCAGCTCTGCTCAGCCCCTGTCCCTCCCATTCCAGCAGCACTGCTGAGCTCCTGGTCAGTCCCAGCTTGGTACCTGCGCACAGATCCAACTCTGCCTTATGGACCTGCCCAAAGTTAAAGCACTGCCTCAAACCCTTCAGCCATGGAATTTCCACCCATGTCACAGGGATTTTCCCATGTGGTGGGGCAGCACTGAGTCCACAATGGGGAGTATTCACACCAGGAAGCTTCAGACATTGGATTTCTCTGCCTGAATTAACCAGTTCATTTCCCTGGGCTTCTCCACGGTGGAGGAAGAGGTTCTGGCAGTGGGAAACTCACTGTAGGGTGAGAGCCTGCATCCAGCTGTGCCTGCTGGAACAGCCACTCTCCCTGCCCTCAGGCTAGAGAATCCTGGAGAATCCTGTGGCAGCAGCAGGGCAGCTCAGCCAGGTAAATCAGAGGATGGAGACGGGTGGCTGAAGCAATCCAGCAGAGTTTTATGCCAGTGCCCATATGCTGAGTACAGACAGCACTAAGTACAGCCCCTCTTTTCTGGTGGTGGTCCAAAGCCGGTGTCCATGAATAAAAAGAATCTTTCTGGATGTGTTTGCCCCAGCCTATGTAAAAGTCAAATTTGGTCCAGTATCCTGACTGCTGATAAGGGCCACGACTGAGCACAACGATCTTTAATGGACTGAACGTTGCAAAAGGAAGTCACCTTCCCCCACCCCATTTTACAGAAAAAAAGGAACTGGGAGCCCACAGCAGAGTTAATTAACAACTGCACTGGACTGGCTTTGTGATTCACACAACCAGGCTACAGGAAAGCTACAAGCAGAGATTGTGGGAGGAAAAAGTACTGTTTTTCCTCGAAACTCCAGATTATCTCTGGCAAGTGATCAGCTGCTCTTAATGGCTCCCTGTACTTCCCAGGAAAAGCAGTGCTATGGACAATGGACCCTGCTACGTTTTAGAGTTATTGAAGCTTCTGACAGAATTTAGCTTCAACCTTTTGCTGAAAATTAAACTTTCTTTTTTTGGAGTCTGTACCTTTCAGCTCCGGTGGCAGCAGTTTCTACCTGGACTGGTAAGTGCACAAGGGAATTATTGCTTGGGCAGGAGTGCCCATCCAAAATGGAAGTGTTCTGGCATTTTTATTAATTCAATACAGGATATAAAACAGTAGGTGGCTAGAATTGACATTCTTGCTTGCCATTCATGTGGCTGTATAATAATGTTATAATGTGCCCTGAGGAAAAGACAGCAGAAGCCAAGGAGAAAAAAGCTGCTCCACTATTTTGGGTACCTCACCTGAAGCACCTTAGAAGGGTTTCTTTCACCAGTTATAAATTCCCCACTCAGATCTGAAAGCAGATCCAGCATTTGCATGTTCAAACTCCAAGTTCCTTCATCCTCAGCGATGCTTTTGGGGGATTTTGCAGAGTATCCCAGGTAAAACTCTAATGGGACACTGAAACACAGCAAATGGGTCCGGTTTTCTTCTTTAGGGGTGGTTTCAGACTCCAGGATCCTCATTTTACTGGATCCTGTGTTCCTCATGAAGCCCTAACTCACTTCACTGCACCCCAGCTCTCAGTACCCAAACCCACAGGACTGGTCCTTTGATGTAATTTAGAGGAAATTCATATTCTCAGTGAATTAGGTTATGAAGCCTTGGGTGGGGACAGTATTTGTGCCACGCTGAACCCAATTTGCAGTGAAACCTCCATCCTAAAGCTGACTCGCATTTTTCTCTAAATCCAAGTAATTCTGTTTTCAGGTTTACAAGGTTAATTGTAGAGACTAAACACTTCCTCTTGCTACACTGAGTGAAATATTAAATTTTAACTGGCATTACAGTGCTAGGACTCACTAGTAGTATATTACATCGCATCTTCAGATAAGTTGATGACCATATTAATTTTTAGGCTAAAAAAGGCTTTTCTTTTTCCATTACTTAACTTATATTTGTATCTTATTATTGCTTTTTTTCTGCCTTTTTTTTTCTTTTTTTCTGGAAAAAGTGAAGATTTCAAAAATACAGAATAGCTTCTTTCAAAACACTACATTTTTGAAGACAAAAAGCGCAAAGTAGAACACGATGTGTCTGTGTTATAAGAGCCCAAATAAAATAAAATAAAAGGTGTTATGGACTCCTGACTCTTCAAATATAAAGTCAAATTTGAAAGAATTTCAGCTCTCTATAACAAAATTAATAATGTCTTCACTAGTCCACCATTGCAAAATCAAATGTACTTGGGGCGAGTAATTTAAACGCGAATTTTTAGTGGAAAAACGAACAGGACATTTTTAATTCCTGTGGTAAGACTGGATAAATGGACATTGTGGTGGAGGCAGCAAATTATGGTGGAAATTTTGTCCAAGAAATCGAACAGAAATGCTGGTATAGCTGCAACACCCAGAAAAATATTTAGACTGTAATTGCAGCATTTGTTCTCTAGAAAGCTCACGTAGCTCCCTGTGATGTTGGGAATGCCACTGGCTTTAGGAAACTTTGCCTTAGGCTTCCATGGATGGAATTATAGAATGCAACCTCCCAAATTCCGTATCTCCTTAATGTACAGTTTTGATGCGAACTTGCAAATCATTTGCTTTCCTGCTTAATGTATTGAATCAATCTTGTGATATGAGAAGTGCCTATAAATAGCTAATTCCATATGCTAAAAATTGTTAGATTAATCAGCCTATATTAAAAAAGGATGGAAAAATAATAAAAGATGGATTCGAAGCAAAAATCCTGAATGGGGGAGACCGAATTGTCATCTAGAAAAACTGGCACAGGTGATGGCAGCAGAGGTGTGCTGTGCTCTGAATGTAAAGGTTTGGCCCTATAAAAGAGCAATTAAAAGGAAAAACACAGTTCGCCCTCTCCTCAATGGCAAAGTAAAAAACTCTACAGCTAGAAACTGCTCCTGCTGATGGAGCTGGCTGGGACACAGGTACCTGAGACCATTGTCACATGTGAAAGTGAAGCACATGTTGTAATTCTAAAAGGTTCAATTCAAATGAGTCAAGTGCACTATTACCATAAAGGAGTCCTCAGGACAAGTGGCTTAGGCAGTGGAATATGTTACATATTTGCAGACACAAGCAAAGAAGGAGAAAGAAAGCTTAGAAAAGCATATCAGAAAAATGAGAAAACCAATGCAATTAGAAGGGTTTAAAAGAATAAATCAATCACCTGTTTGAGGGACTTTGCTTTACTGGATTTGCCTTGAAATCTCCCCAGACAAGTGAGACGTCGTCTTCTCTTGGGACTCCTCTTCCACTTTTTCACTTGGTCGCAGTCGGCTGAAATAGATACTTCTCCTTTTTTCTCTCTGGTTTTTTTCCCCCGTTCCCCTCCCTGATTTTTCAATCAGATTATTTGTGTCAAAATCTGGCGGTGAAGAAACAGCCAATAAGAGGCAGAGCCCAGAAAGTATTTGCTTATCAAAACTTCCCAGGACTTTGAAAACTTGAAGAGAATTCACGATGCCCAGCTCGAAGCCCTGGGGGCAGCACCCTTCACTTTTGGGGGCAGCTTTGCCTTTTGCAGGAATACTCCTCTGTCATATTGACAAAGAGCATGACACAGGAAATAATGCACTGAGCAGGCATTTGTTATGTTGTCTTTTCCTTAAAAAAAAAAAAAAAAAAA
>VWZT01013539.1:130166-166435 GCA_013397055.1 Pachycephala philippinensis | reverse complement strand
GAGGCGGCGGGGGCTGGCGGGGCGGGGAGGGAGCGGGAGAGAAGCCGGGCAGCGAGCGGGGAGCGGGGAGGTGAGGCGGGACTAGGTTGCGGGGCGGAGGGATCCGAGGGGCGAAGCGCTCTGATGGGAGGGGGAGGCAGGGCCAAGATGGCGGCGCCCTGTGGGCCGGAGGAGCCCGGAGTGGTAAACAGCTGAGGGGAGGAGAGGGAGAGGTGAGTGCGCCGGGCCGGCCCCCGCCGCCACCGCCGCGGCGACACCGGGGACAGCCGCGGGGACGGAGAGGAGGAGGCAGAGCAGAGAGATGAGCGGGGAAGCAGGGAGAAAGGGCTGGGGGAGGAGGCGGCAGGAGAAAGAGAAGGGGTCGGGGGGATGGGGAAGGCGGGGGGGTGATGTTTCCCCCTCCGTCCCCTTTCCTGCCTCACTCTGTCCCCTTTCCCTCCTTGCAGACAAACTTGCTCCGGGTCGCTGCCCGGGGGACTCGGGGCGCTGCCCCACCCCGCAGGGTCCCCCCACCAGCCAAAGCGCCCTTTTAATTCTGCGCCTTTTATCGAAAAAGGCTCAGCACTCCCACTGCAAAGGCTGAGTAGCGATTCCCAGGCTTCCCCTGCCTCGGTTGCTTGCTGAGGAGGTTCCCTTGTCCGGGGTTGGGTATTAAATAAAGCAGTTGTTAAAGTCTGTCCCCTCGGTGAGGAAGGCTTTTCTCATTTCCTTGCTTCTGGGTAGGTAATGTGAAGTCAGGATGTTGTTTACTTCTACAATAAAACATTTTGCTTCCTGTTATCACAAAGAACTTGGAATGCTGCAGTTCTGAAGTTTTCACCCTTTGTTTGCTGTGGATGCATCCTCTATTATTGTTTTATCAGTTTAGGCAGAGCTTCTCTCCTTGCTGTTCGGGGTTGGGGCTTTTTTAAATTAGTCTTTTACAAGGCAGTGAGTGAAAGGAAGAACGTGCCTTAAAGGAATGTATGATTCAAAACCCCTGGAAATGACCCAGAAACCGGGATCAGGTTTTGTGTGCAGAACTCTTTCCAGAACTGCTGTTTCCAGAGAGCCTTCCAGTGGATGCTAATACAGGTTTTCAGTCTTTGTGTGGTCTGATCCTGCAGTTTCCTGACATTAACTTCTGGGGAAAGTTGTTGGAAATCCATCAGAATTGCAGCACTACTGAAGTGATCCCATTAGGTGGAAAAAATTCCTCTGCAATTTACATGTATGAACAACTAGAAGCTAAATCTTTGCAAACTCTGGAAGTTTTAATAATCAGTGCAAACCTTGGGAATCCATCTATTTGCTGAGCAGCAATCAGGTATTCTGCTTATCAGAAACAGCTACGCTACACCGAAGTTTAAAATAAAATCAGGGGCTTAAAATCCTTTACTCAGTGAAAACCCTTTTTGCTTTGTTTTTGTTTGTTCATTTGTTCTGGTTTTTTAGTAACCCAGTTCACCCAGCACTACATTTCTTCTATGGGGAATTGCTTGGACTTCCACTGATGAAAATATAGTTAGAATATCCAATGTGTCATGAGATAAGCTTTAATTAAAATGATTTTATCTCTGGCTGTGTTTAATCCTGACACCTTAACTCTTTGTTACCTTTATGGTGACTAAAAAAGTCATGTTATTAATGGATTCCCATGGGGAATTCACTGGCCAACTGCAGATGTTTTGGTGTTTGGACAAATATTTGTCTTCAGTAACTATTTGTAGTTTAAAATGAATGCTGGCTCTATTTGCAGCTGGACTGCTGGGATGTTGACTCGTCCTGATTCCTGAAATTCTTCCAACTGCCAGGCACCTTCTTGTCAGCCCTGACAGGAACTGGGGATGTGATTCAGCCTCTGTACAAACTGAATGGCCTGTAATACACATGCATGGGGCACACACACACAGATATTTGGAAAAGCTACCTTTTCGTTTATTAGGAGGAAATCCTTCCCTGTGAGGGTGGGGAGGCCCTGGCACAGGCTGCCCAGAGAAGCTGTGGCTGCCCCTGGATCCCTTGGAAGTGTGTAAAGCCAGGTTGCACGGGGCTTGGAACAACCTGGGATGGTGGAAAGTGTCCCTGCCACTGGCAGGGAGTAGAACTTGATGGTCTTTAAGGTCCTTCCCAACCCAAACTGTTCCGGGATTCTTCAATAATAAGCAAATAAAATAATCAAAGCACTTCACAGTGGTGGGAGCAGGGGAGGGCAGAGGATTTTGTGGCATGTTGCAGACAGGTGTGTATTTAGGCAAGAATGTTACAGCTTAGTGTCTGGTGTTGTATGTTCATGTAGTTTAATAACCATAATGAGGACAAGTAATGATGTTTCCTTTCTTAGCATAAGTGTTTCTGTGAGTAGCACATTAAGATCCAGAGTAAAGTTGTTGCAGTGGTGAATTGCTGTCACTTTCCTGGGCATTATTAATGTTTTGTTTTTACTTTACAGTTACACATCGTTTGGTATTGTTCTGTGTAACGCTGAGTTTAATTCTTGGAGCAGTTAAAATGCCTTGATGAGTACATTAGATAGGTTTACTGAATTGCTGCCTAACTGTGTGAATATTTTAAGAGGTTCCTCTTGGGAGCAAAAAAAAAAATGCTGCAGAGATTTAGGAGTCTCACTCCTTGTGTTAGTGCCAAGTTTAGAGCTCTCTGATCACCTGTTTGTAGTTAAAAAGATTCCATAGTTGGACTTACTTTCCATGTGTAGTGTTAATTAAATTGTTACAGAAAGCCAGGGCTTGTTCTTATTTATTTACTTGCTATTAATATATGCAGTGGTGTGTAAAGAATTGCAATAATTCCCTAATTCCCTTTAGTAGCCGGCTGGTTAGCTTGGCTTCTGCCAGAGGGTGAAGTGACAGCCCTTCCATCTTTGGGCTTTTTACGACACGGATTGTTTTTAAACAATTTTCCCTCTGACAGAAATGTGATGAGTAGCAATTAGCAATAGTGTATTAGCACAGCACAGAGTCCAAAGAATCTTAAATATTGCTGAATATTATTTTCTCTCTTTGTTTGGGCTTGCTGGGGTTTTTGTGATACTCCTGTTCCCACGTCAGTTAAGCACCTGTAACAAAGTACAGGAGAATGTGTATAATATCAAGTTATAACTGTAAATAATGATCTAGTTTAGCTATGGAATCTTGTATCAGATATTAATATAACTAGGAAAATATTTGCTGTTAGAAGAAGCCAGACACCTTCATTCTTTAAAGATGAATAAATAAATTAAATTGATTGTACTGCTGGTTGTAGTGATCAGTTTGAATGGTGATTTAGAGTGTTTAGTGTTATTATTTCTGGGTGGTGGAAAAGGGAATTATCAGCTGCTTGCTTTCCTATGCCAACAGCGGTTTTTCTCCCTGCTGGAACTTTTCATTCATTGCTTATGTCACTTGTGTAATGGCACTGTTTAGTTTAACTGTGAGGGAAATGTAAAATTGAGCATGGTTAGGAAACATAAAACAGGCTTCGGGTTTTGTGTGGTGAATGGGAGGGGGTGAGGCTTAATCCTTTCATGACCAACATTTCAAAGATGTGAGTGAAAAGGGCTGCTGTGTTGTCAATCTGAATTTTTCTTTGAAAACAATTGCTGTAAAATCCTTCTGTCCATGTTCATGGCTTTTGCCAGAGCAATACCTGGGGATGTGACCTGACCTTACCTGCAACAGAAATCAGATGGAAAAGTGTAAATCTGAAGGTTCTGGTCTTGTGGTGTTGAAATCAAATCCCCTTTTCTCTTGGGGCAGAGGGGGCAATAACCATTTACTGGCACACCCTAAATTTAACTGCTGGTTCATGAGGAGAGATAAAACACCGATATTGATCCCCCTCAGCACCCCCAGAGGAGGTGCTCCCGGTGTCTGAATTTGGGTGTTGTTGTAGCAAAGGCCGAGGGTGTGTTTGTGGCGTGTCCCCCTCCTCCCCACCCCTGCGAGCAGCATAACTGGCACTACCAGCTGCTTTTTCATTTGGCTTGAGATAAAAATACACTGAACAGAAGAACATCTTCTCTTGACAGAAATACTTACAGAAGTCATAATCTTTGGGAATACTCTGCTGTCTCTTTCTCTGTTTAGCCTTTTCTAATTAAGATTTCTACAGTCTTTCCCTTTGTCTCGAGTTTGTAGCTTAAACTGTTTTTGGTTGGAGTTAAATTGGCTACTGAAAAAAAAAAAATTAACTTGGTTCTTGGCTTCTCCTTTTCCTTCTGTAAGATGGCTCCAAAGCTGTATTGGTATTTTAATACTTTTTACTAAGTATATCTTTAAGAAAGCTTTCGAATATAAGAATAAGAAGTGCTGTTGGTGTGATATTTTCCAGTGAGATCAAAACGTTGCATTTTAAAAGTTATTTAAACAGACTTTTCTACTCTTTACTAACTAAGTATTTTGGATCTTTTATGTAAAACTAGTTTTAAAAGTTAGTGAAGAGTCAGTGATTCAAATCACATGGAAAACTTACTTGTTTTAATCCTATTAGTTGCAAGAATGGCTGCAGGGTAGTGGAAATTCTTTTGACGAGGGAATGATTGCAGTATCTGAGGATGGAAGCGTTAGAGACCCATCTTGTAACTATGTATTTGAGCAGAAAGCCGTGGTGGTGATGTGATACTGTAAAGATGTCAGGGATGTCCTGTTCACCACACAAGTATCAATTCCAGATACAAAATACCGTGGCAGTCAGTGGCTGATCCCGCTGTTTCACAAGGTGATGGGAGCCCCTTAACCTGCCCTGTGCTTATCTACGAGATTTGGAAATCACATCACAAATTCCTGGTGGGACTGTGATAAATCACACTGACACCACGGAGCTGAACTTCATCTGCCAGAACACGGCCTTTTCTGACTAAAAGCCTGTTGCCTGTAAATTACTTATTCGGCTGCCTTTGCCTGAAAAAAGTGTGACATGATTTAAGACTATTGCTGGAATTTCCTGGCTTGTTCATTTGTGTTGGGCACAGATTTGGAGCATCTCGTTCTTACTTAAAGTTTAAAATGACAAATGACTTTACCTTGAGAAAAAAAAGCTTTGATTTGCTTTTTTTAAAGTTGTAGCCATTTGTGTTTAGTGGGGTGACAGCATTGACTGGTTTGATGTAACTTCAGATAAACTTCCACCTCGTGAGGTGCCTGTGTGTAAGACTGTCCCATTTTAGATGTGCTTTGAAATACTTTTATTAACATTTTGAATACTTTTGGAGTGGAGACTGCTCCATTTTAGAGTACTCCAGTGCACGATTGACAAGTTGAAATAAAAGATGCTGGATTTATTGGCACAAGGTCACTCGAGCCATCTGTTTTAGTCAGGGAGCTTGGGAAATGATCCGTTACCTACGTGTGTCGTTATCGGCAGCTGAGCTCGCCTTATCAGCCTCGCCCTTATCTGATGGCAGGGTTTGTGCGTGCCAGCACAATGGCACAAAGTTTGAAATCCTCTTACCTACTCAACATTTAAACCGGGGTTTTCCCCATCTGTCTACAGAGGTATTGTTGAACCTGACTTCCAGAACCCATCCATAGTCTCTCCAAAGGTGTGTTTCATGATTTCACCAGGCTGCAGCTTTTCCTCTGGCAATATCAGAATTAATGCAACTGCTGTTGAGGTTTTTACTGGTGTGACAAAGATCTGGTCCAATATAATGGTATTGCTCAAGGAAAATAAGAAAAAAAAGCACTCTTTTCACTGGTATGGGGTAGGAATCAAAGAGAAGAGTTGACAAGGTTTTTATGGGGTAAAAAAGCAGAGACTCGTGTTTCTGCAGCTTTAATTCTCAAAACAGGTTTTGCTTGCAGCTGCTCTGGGGGTGTGGTCATCTCTTTTGTTAACAAGACTTTAAACAACTAATTCATGTTGCTTATGAAGCTGGTGGATCTATTGCTTAACCATAGCTGAGACTGTGTCCTGAGAGAAACTGAGGGACAGCAAGGCCTTTTTGAAAAATGTGTTCTCAGAAATAAAGGAATAGATTCCTTGGAGTGAGCTGCTTCCCCATACGATGTTCCAAATGCAGTCATTGAGTCAATTCAATATTATAATGATTACTAGAAACTAAAAAAGCAATTGGTTCCTCAAAATGACTAACAGAGTGGAAGGCTGACTTCTTGGGTTGCATGGATGTATGGCTTTAAACTTTTTGAAAGGATGGTGTCACTCTCTGAGCATTGTTTGTCTTCTGAACAGCAAGTGCTTTGAGGAAGGAGTTGAAGCTTGGGAGTCTGCACAATGTAGAGGAAAAAAAAAACCCAACAAAAAAACCGAAACCAAAATCCTAAACCACAACAAATCCCAGCTCTGATTTTATGAAAAGCATAGATCCATTCTGCTTTCACTAAAAAGCAACTTCCCTCACCCCAAGTTTCTATTCTATTATTATCCAAGTCTTGCTCACACTCCCAGCCAGTTTTAAGTCTGCAAGTTTAGCATTTTGCCAGCATTAGACTAGAAAGGAAATATCATTTAAATCTAAACACTTCAGTGATCAGACTCTGCTGGCTGCTTGTACATGAACTGAAGTTTCATTTGGACTATTCAGTTATGATCATTGAAAACTGAGGGTGGGGGTTTTTATGTTCTGCAGTGGAGATTACTGGAATGCTCCAGCCAGTTTGTTGCTACTGAAATGCCAGTTGCGAGTGTGGTGCCATATTATCACCTTTGAATTTGCAATCAGTGCCAGATTAAGTAAGCTGATGTCTGGTGGCACTAAGAAAAGTGACCTTGGGCAGTTCTGCAACTGCAGAGTGATATGTTGCAAATGACAAAGTTTACTGGTGGACACGTTAACTCCTGCTGTCCAGTAACTTTGTTACACATAAATATTCAAGAAAGTAATATGTATATAGGTAATTACAGCATTATCATTTAAAATAGAGCAATAATCTGTGGTCCTTGGCTAGTGCCTAAAAATGTTTTGAAAAGAATTTGAAGGCTTAAATTAATTACTGTATGTTCAGAATAGTGAAGAATTCTTTGTGTGTAAGATTCTACCTGCCATAAATAAAACTCTTCAGCTGCTTTTGAAGGGTCACAGTACAAAACTAAAGTCTTGTGAAAGCCATCTAGTTTGAGGTAATTGCACAGCTTAACCTGTGGACAGTTCTGGAAAGGGCAACTGCAACACCTTTTGGTGTTTTTCAGACTGAGGGCTGACTGTTCTCATTCAGGGGGTGCACAACTCTGCTATTCTGTGTAAAAAACTTAGTGCTGTTCTGAACATCTATCTGGTGTGACAAGGAAATAAATCGTGCCTTTTCTTAACCTCTTTCTGGTTTTTCTTTATTAGTGATCATGAAAGGTATGTGGCTGACAGCATTGCAGACAGAAGCTCAGCTCATCCACAGAACAGGTGCTGTAAACACAACTGCAGTAGAAAAACAATTTTGTATGTAAACTTGGCATGTGTCAGTCTTGTCTTCCATGGGGGAAGTGAAAAATGTGTTCTAGCTTGGAGTGGGAGGGAAGAAGAAACCCTTGCTGATAATATTAGGTGTGATCTAAAGCCACCTTCATTCTTCCACTAGGAAAGGTTCAGCATAGGATTCTTATGGATGAAATAAAAATGGATTCATTTTGTCGTGAGTAGGTAGATGTGACACCTGAATCTCTCTGGTGCTGGTACATGGGAAGAAGCCATTTTAAAAGCCTGAAATGGCTTCGATTTGCTCTCACTTAATACGTGCAGCTGACCAGTCACGTTACCTGCACACTGTTGCATTTAATATTTTATGCAGTTTTTGCACTGCAGAGTTTTTGATGTATTACTCACAAATCACACGTGTGAAGTGAAGGTGTGTTGTGCTGCTCAGCCTGTGTTTGGTGTGCTCAGGCTGCCCAGCAGCAGCAGCTGCAGCAGCCCTGCCTGAGTTTCCCAACAGCTGCAGCCTGGCCACATTGCAAAGTCTTAAAGCCCAAATCTCTCAGTGTGCAACAACGCAGAGCCCAGGGCAGTGAATTCCTGACCTGGTCACAGGAGTGGAGAAGGATCTGGAGGTGTGTATTTTCCCTAGAGTTTAGTCCTCTATGCAAAGGACTTGAAAGGTGGTTTGAGGAGGAATTGCTGTAAGAACTCAGGAATGGATGGATCCCAGGGAGCTTTTTGCATTTTATTCAAAACTTTAGCTTCAGTTTACTGACGTGGAGAGCAAATTTAAAAAATACGGTAAGGGAATGCTCTGACAGTCTAGATACTGAGGTCTTCTGCAAAACAGATTAATGTCTTTGTGAAAAATATGAAGAAAACCCTGCTCATGACTCATTGGCTTTTTGGAAACTCTTACAGCTTTTATTGCAGGTGTGGAAACCCTAACAATCCTCTCTCAGTGTTAAATGGGCACTTGTGTGGAAGAGAAATAGAAGTGAGAGATTTTAGATGGAAAGGGAAAAGGAAAAGTTCACTCATCTGCTGTCTCTTCTCTCCTAGTCTGGTAGAAAGACACCAATGAAGAACTTCCTGAAGTTTTAACCTCCACATTCATGTCAGTACGTGCATCATGGCACAGCAAGGAAATGTTGGTGAGCTCCTCTCAATGCTGGATTCTCCAATTCTGGGTGTCCTGGAAGATATAACAGCTGCATTCAAAGATAATCTCATTTGTGGTATGTATCCTTTTGTGTAGTTATGGGAAGGGTTTTGCTTTTACATGAATAAAAGTAGAAAAATGTGAATTTTTTTGTATCAAACACTGTCTTTGCAAATGCAGCTTGAAAGAAACTCTTGATATTTGGGTTTGAAATTGCTTTAAGGATTGAAGCATCTCTTCAGTCCATTTTGCTTAATGGCATGGCTCCTGGAAGGTCTGTTACATAATTGTTAAAACACTATTAAAAAATGACTGGCTTTTCCTGAGGCAGAGCCTCAAGTGTGAGCTGATGAAACTTTCTTTGTCAAGCGTATCTAGCAAGAATTAGGTGTCATCCACATTATGGGAACCAGTGGGATTTTGTTAATTTAAAAAAAAAAAAAACCAAAAAAAACAAAACAAAAACCCCTACTCCTAAAGAAAACAACAGCCTCAGACTTTGTGAAAAGTGATTGCTGGCGTTGAGGCATCACTTGTGCTGACAGAGCCTTTTCAGAGCACGAGAGCGCTGCCAGCGTCCTTGTCCCTGAACTTGCTCTCCTTTATCTGCTGAAGGGAGAGAACATCAAGTCACTCCTGAACCCTTTACCTCTACTGGGTAAAGTACCCTTGCAGCTCAGCTACCTGTAGGGTTTTATGGTTAGACAGTAATTGTTGGTTGTTAAAAAACCTGGTTCCTTTCCCTGAGCCAAATGCAATCGCTTGAATGCTTTGGAACCAGGAAATGTAGTTGAGAGGTCTCATTTTCCCAAAGGTCTGCTAAACACCAAGGACTGCTTTATGTTAGAAATTGTGTAATAGTTGCTTAAAAGTTCTGCAATGTCCTTGTAGCAAGTGCTTCATTTTTAGTGTATTGAGAATGGTTTTGGGTTTTTTCCTTGCTGTCCCCAAACTGACAGACCGTGGGCCTATGCTTGTCAACAACCTGGTGGACTATTATTTGGAAACCAATTCTCAGCAGGCACTGCATATTCTGTCCACTCTGCAAGAGCCTCATGACAAGGTAAAAAAAAAAAATCTTATTGTGGCAGATTTTAGCCTGGTATTGAAGCAGCCTTTAAATAGCATCTGTTAAAACTCTGGGGTTCCACTCTGGTGTAGAATTACCTTGCTGTAGAGATGTAGTATCTCTGTAGTAAGAGTAGTTTAAGCTTTAAAAAAACTTCAGAGGTCTCTGTTTCTTGAGTTGCTTAAACTGACCCAATTAAGCAAAGAACCTCTAAAAAGGAAAGGGTTTGGAGGATTAATGTTGTCTCTTTACAGTGCTCCTGGTGCTGGATGTGTTAGCATAAAACAAATTGGGTATATTCAGAGCAAGTAAGGATTTTAAATAGGTTGCAAATGGCACTACAAATTGGCTGCTGCCCAGATTTTTTTTTTTTTTTAAATTTACTTATAAACATTTTGAAGTGCAGTGACTGCTTCTGGCCTGTACAGTTTGCATTTGTCTACCAGTAGTCTCCAAGTTATTGCAGGGTTCTGTTTCCTCTGGGATCCTGTATATTTGTAAAATGCCCATAGTTTCCATATTGACAAACTGCTGAATATAGATTGGTGAAAAAAAATATAGAGCAGTTAAATATAAATACCTTTCTTTTCCTTTTTCTATCACTCTCTGCAAAATCCTTTATCAGCATCTACTGGACAAAATTAATGATTATATGGGCAAAGCTGCTACTCGTTTACCCACCCTCTCTCTGCTGGGACATGTGATTAGACGACAACCATCTTGGAAACACAAACTTTCTCAAGCACCTCTCCTGCTTTCATTACTTAAATGTCTCAAGGTAAGAACTGTCAGTGCTGTCCATAAAACACCTAATGTAAACATGCATACAGATGCAAGGCATTTGATTCCTGTTTTGATGTCATTTAGTTAAGCCACAGTGCTATTAATATCTGCTGAATACTCTGTGCTGATCCTGTTATTGCTGACAATCTTGTTTCTGAAAGCCACTGTCACTGTGAGTTAGGAAAGTTTGTTAACAAACTTTTCCAAAATAAGTTAAAGACAAGAGGGCCCTTGGTGAAGTTGATGGATATCTTGAATGTGAACCTAGTGAGAAATTCAGTAACTTCCCACTGGTGCAATTTGAATTTGTGTGTCCTCTACTTGCAGTGTAGATGGGCCATGCAATGGACTATTCCATGGTGAAATTACCTTGGAATTAGCAGATTTTCCCTTCTTAGCTACTGACATGCTGGGTTACAAGGAGGTAGCTGTTTCCCCAAGCTTTGTGGGTTTTTCCCCCATCTGCAGATTGATCAGATGTAATACTGTACAGTACGGTACCAGTGAATAAGGAGTGGAAAGTGCTTTGAGACCTAGAATGCATTGTCAGTAATGGAATTTATTAGGATAGTGAAGAATCCACATTAGTCATGAAGTCACATTTAAATGCACGATGCAGTCAAGTGCCAGCGCTCTTCAAAACAAAACCACCACGAATTTGTAACTGCCAAAGGAGCAGCTCCAGCTGCTGTTGCTGGAACTCCTGACGTGCCTGACAAGATCTGTTGCCCTTTGCAGCGTGACTGAGAGAAGAGTGAAGTGTGTCAGCAGGCTGGTAGGTGTAGGACAGAGATGGGGAGGTGCTGGGGATGTGGCCAGAGGGTAGGGATGGACAGGAGATGTGCTCTGATAGGTTTTGTGTGACTGAGGGAGAGTAGAGGCTGTAGACACACAGAGGAGGATAAATCCCCAAAAACTGACTGTCCCATCAGCCTGACTGGCTCCTGGGCCGTACCCAGAGCAGCTCAGTGGCACCTGCCCACAGCCTGGCCTGTGCTCTGTGCACCCTGTGCTGACAAAGCAGAGGAGCTACCAAGGAAAATGTGCATTAAACTGGGAAAGCAAGGGAAGAGTTGGAACATTTTCTGTGTCCTTTCCTAAAATCTGATCCTCTGTTCCTGTTTCGTCCAGCCAAAGGTTTGTACTGCCACATCCCTTCCCTGTGGCATGAGCCAAGGTGTTCTAGTCATTGTTTGAATTACTGCCTGGTGGAATTTCCAGCAGCCAGAGCCAGCAGCCAGGTTTAGTAGAAAAGCTTTTGACCCCTGTGTTGGTAACTGGCCAACACACTTGGATCTGATCACACACAACTGATCAGATCTGCAGTTTCTGAGCCTCTGAATGCTGTGTGTGTTTAGCTCTGGGAAGGAAGGAAGGTGGCACATAAGATGCTTCACATACCAATAATTTTTTTTTACTCAGCTGTGGAACTGTGGTGATGTTCTCTTTTTAAGTAAGTCAAGTGTTAACACAGAAAAGCAGAAGAATAGGAGCAAGAATCCCAAATCTGTTTTTTCTTCAAGTTGTTCTGTATGAAAAAACTCAATAATCTTGGATCATTAAGTTCTGGTAGGTTTCAGAGGGACTGTTTCAATAGAGAACTTTTTCCATGATGATGATTCAGTGTTCACTTCATCCTTGGAAAAAATTAAGTTCAACACATTTAACTAATGCAGGTTTTTTCCCTTCTTGCAGACTGACACAGATGTAGTAGTACTCACCACAGGTGTCCTAGTGCTAATAACCATGTTGCCAATGATTCCTCAGTCTGGCAAACAGTACCTTCATGATTTCTTTGGTATCTTTGGGCGTCTCTCAGCCTGGTGCTTGCAGAATCCAGGTGAGATTTCAACTTTGTTGCATGCAGTTATGGTTTAGCAGTATCCTTGTGACTGGTGTGCAGTTGGTGAGCACATTCTTTTGTGAGACTCTTAATGGTCTGAGATTATTTAAACACAGAAAATGATGTGTTAAGCCCACAAGCTATTCTGTTCTTTGAGAGCATGGGGGAGTTCTTTGCTCGGAATTTAGAAGTCTCTTAGAGTCTTCCATGTGGTGCTGCTACTGCATGAAATTTCACTAAACCAAAGTACTGCCCTGATGACAGTGAAAAACAGAGATTGATCTTAAGGGAGAGAGAAGGGAAAATGCTAATGTTTGAGGCAGATTTTGGGGAATTTGATATTCCCAGATATAAATGGGGAGGGGAAAGAAGCAACATATATGAAAAACTTATTTTAATGTGCAGCTATCAATAGTCATGAAGGTTGGTAAAACTGGTTTTCTCCCAGCCCTGGCTTTGCGGAATTTGTTGTAAGGGGTCTGATGTCTAACACCAGCAGTATCTGTGAGTGTGGCTCATGGCTGAATGAACAAATGCTGTGTTAAGCACATAGAGCTGCTATTTAGAGAGCCATTCTGCATTGCAAGTAGGATTGGAACTTCTGAGGTGGATACTAAGATCTGTCTGTTGTGATTGCTTTTGGTGGCTACAAGCTTTTGGTTTTTACCTTTTGAAGTGAAGCAAACCTTAGTTTCCTTTTTTAATTGTTCAGTGAGTCCTACTCTGGCGCACTATCTAGAGGAGTTTCAGGTTTTAACTTGAAAAAAAACAAAGCTGTGCTTTGAGAATGACAGCACGCTGGTTGGAATTAATGGTCCTTGTCTTAATTTCTGGGTTTGCTGTGAGCTGATGACTAAGTGTTGCTTGTTTTCTGAGAAGACTTCACAGTTTCACTGGGGACTATTTGTACCTTAGAAGACTTGTTCCAGTTAACATTTCAAATTTAAAAGTACTTCGCTTGCATTCTTGGAACTTTTGTTCTTTTCTCCAATGTAATGAAAAAGATTCTAACTACTTTTTCCAGGTCATGTGGCAGAGATTTATCTTGTCCATCTTCATGCCAGCGTTTATTCCCTCTTTCATCGTCTGTATGGAATGTATCCGTGCAATTTTGTCTCCTTTCTGCGCTCTCACTACAGTATGAAGGAAAACCTGGAGACCTTTGAAGAAGTAGTCAAGGTAAAATGCTGCTCATCTGTGTATTATCTGAGGCAAGGAATTTATAGCTATATATTCCAATTTAATACAATTAATTTGCCAATTCAGCTGAGGGCTGATCAACAAATCAGTATAAAAATGAGCAGTTTGGCTGAAAGCTCAGTTGGGATCAAGTCTTGAAGCTGTGGTGATGTGTATTAACCTTATCTGTTAAATGTAACATTCTGACTTACTGGGATCAGTAGTTTGTTTATTAGCTTTGTGTGGTTTAGTGCAATCCAAAGGTGCTGCACTGATAACAAATCCTTCTTCTTCCTCCCAGCCAATGATGGAACATGTGCGAATTCATCCAGAGCTAGTGACTGGATCTAAGGACCATGAACTGGACCCACGAAGGTATTGTATGTTCTCTCTGGTATTAGAAAAGGCTCAAATTGAGCAGCTTGCAGTGGGGTTATTTCAGAAGGTTGCAGCAAAACCTTTTCTGTCAGTAACAGTTTGTGTGGGGTGTTTTGCCAACCAGATTCGTAGGTGCACCAGGTAAACACATAGGCTCTTCATCCCAGCTTACAGCTGGATGAATAAGCAAAAACTCTTGTGAAAGGTCATTAAAAACAATGTTTGGGTTCAAAATTCATTTTGTGTCTGGGGTGGCATCTGTCTTCTACTTAACTTTATCTTATTTTTATGACTTAATGATCAAACATCCTCATAGAGATCTAAACCAGTTTGCCTATAATGAATAAAGTGAAACTACCAGAGATGCTTCATTGGCTGGAGGTTTGGGTCATATTCCTTGGGTTTGTTGAAGTATATGATGGGATTTAAGTGTTTAAAATGGCTTCAGTGTGTCTTGTTTTGGTACCTAGATATTGGTTCATTTAACAGATCAGTTCTTTTAACAGGTATGTGTTAACATTATCAGCTGTATTAGTTTTCTTTAGCAATAGGCTCATTTGCCTGCAGCAGCACCACTTGCTGCTTTTCTCTTGTCTCCACAGGCCCAGCTACTGAAGAGGAGAATTTGACTCTTGTTGCTGCACAGTAGTGCTCTTGCCCTGCTTTTCAGAGCCACTAGGAAATCACTCCTAACTGGGAACCTATTGAATGTCACAATGCTCAATTTTGCAGGGGGGAGGGTGGCACCACTCAGGAGCACAATTGGCACAAACCTACCAGTGGAAGCCTTCTGTTTTGGTATCTTGGACAGAGAATATCTTACTTTCAAAAGCACCCCAGCCTTTAATAGACAGCCTTCTGGGCTTTCTCTTCTTTACAGTAAACTTCCATCCCCTGAAATATTGGGCAGATCTAATCTGGCTGCTTAATTTAGTGAGAAATAGTTTTCAGGATGAAGGAGGCAGTAATAGTAAAAAACATTCCCCAAACTTGAGAGGAAAAACACAGATCTGAAACTGGCATTGCAGACAGTGTTTGCTTAAATAATACAGATTCCCTCACTGCTGGCATGTCTAAATTTTGACTACCAACATCTGAGTGTAGTTGAGCTGATTTCTACAGCTGCTGAAGCTCAGGATCAACCAAGTCTTCGTATGCTGTTCCTCCTTTCCAGAGTGCTCCATGGCAGACCTTTATGGATCTCTGTGTCAAAGCTGTTTGTCTCCTCTTTGAGACCCCCTCTCACAAGTCATCTGGTTGCAATTTCTGTCTGGTGCGTTGTTCCAGTTTGGCTGGGAGCATGCAAAGCTGTCTGGAACAAACGAGCCATCCTACAAGCCAATTCCTCCTATCTCCAGGAACTCTTGTTTTTAACAATAATTGACTAACTTACTCTTTTGGATCCAAAAACTGTCTGCAGGTGGAAAAGACTAGAAACTCATGATGTTGTGATAGAATGTGCCAAAATCTCCCTGGACCCTGCAGAAGCCTCGTATGAAGATGGTTATTACTCTGTGTCTCGGAAACTCTGCACAAGCTTAAAACATCATCAAACTGACCCCAGTGCCAGCTCTTACATTGACACACAGAGCAGCTATGGTAAGACCTGCCTGATGGCTAATCAATACCCAATTGCTGGAGGAGAGCTGGCCCTAGAGTAAAAAACCCATCTCACTAATTTATCCCACTTAAAGTCTGATTCTCAGGCACCAGAAAATAAGTCACCATTAAAAAACCAAATACATAGATATGTTTTCTATGTGCAGACATACAGCATGTTCACAACGTTGTCTCTTCATCCCCTGTCCTCCTTACCCCAAAATAACAACAAAAAAAGAGAAAGCTGGATTGTGTAATGTATTCAGTAGATATTTTCTTGGGCTGGGAGAAAAGTCTCTAGCTACAAATGTGTATGTTGAATGGATTCGAAATGCTTTGATTAACAGCCTTTAAGTCCTAGCCAGAAGACTCGTGGGTTTGTATTTGATGTGTTAGATACTTTTGAATTTTGATTTTCTCTTTTTTTTCAATTTTCAGGGACTTCTACCCCATATTCCACTCCTCGGCTAACACTATTACAAATGCCAGGGCAGCTACCTCAGACTCTGAGCCCACAGTCCATGAGGCTGTCAACTGAGCCACAGCAGGTAAAGCAGAAGAGGAAGCCCAACAAGTTTTCATGCTTTGCACTTTCATAGTCTCTTGTGCCAGTCTTAAAAAGTCACGCATTTGAGATGTGCTGTGAACTCTTCAGAAGTTGGTGTTCGTTTCACATTTAATCCCTGCCTGATTTTCTGTGTGAGAACCTGGATCCAGGTGCTTCACATGTTCCTATTCTGAGCTCTGCTGTGTTTTACTCTGTGCACAGGTCACCATCTGGAGCCCTTCTGCAGTGTGTGGCATGACCACGCCACCGACGTCCCCTGGCGTTGTCCCATCAGAGTCATCCCAGTCTGCATCACAACCCTACAGCAAAGCTTTTGGCACATCTGGTACGTGCTGCGTTTTGGAAATAGGCCTTCAAGGTTTGTTGTACTGGAAATTCTGGCTGTAAATTTTACTGTCAGTTTTTAAATGGGAATGCCACATCATGCCAGTTGATAGACCTGAGTGATTACTCCTGTGAACCGAGTACCTCACCTAGAGCAGTGCTGATTTAAACTGAGAGGGGAAATCTCTGAATTCAGTGCCAAAGTCTGAAGCAACTTCTGGGAAACTGCTCTTTTGTATTGATAAACAGTTGAAAGAGACTTAAGAAGTAAATGCTGTGAGATAGTGTTTAAATGTACAATTCTTGACGTACAATGTTCAGCTGAAAGGAGGAAGGGGGAGCCTGCTGAGAGAACTTGTGCTCCTTTTCAGCAGGGGGGAAAGGAACACCTTTGGGAACACCAGCCACATCTCCTCCTCCATCCTGCACTTCAGATGACTTCGTGCACGTTTCACTCCCTTCAGCTGCTGCCACACCTCCTAAAAAGGTATTACAAAATTCTTCTGCTGACCTAATATGGATTTTTTTTTATTGACTTGCCTTAATTCAGTGACCTTAACTGACAAAGAAAGATCAGAGTAGCTGGTTTATAAAAAACGTTATATTTCACTGCAGAAACTCATTTTCTTCTAAGTTTAGACATCCATTGCCATTTCCAGCTGCACAGTTGCCAACAAAATCTAAGGCGATTAATGTATTCTGGGTTTCTTTTGTTTTCCAGGAGGACAAACCAGATTCTGGGAGGCCTTTACTGAACCGACAGCAAAATGTCATAAACAGCGATAAATCATTGGGTAAACTGCATTTTCCTCTTCCTGTTACAACAACCTATTGTAAACAACTCCAGGTTTTATTGACACATGTTCCAATTCCCAAACACTTTTCCACAGGCTGTTTTTTTTTCCCTGAGTTCTTTGTAGTTCCAGGATCCTGCCTTAACCTGTGATTCAACTTAAAACCTTCTTGTGATGCTTCTGATTTCATTTTAGCTATTCACATTCAGAAATAGCTTGAGTTATTTTTTTTACCTTGCTCTCCTGCATATTTAAATATACAAATCTACACTGAAGGCCGAAAAAGGATATTTATTTTTATAAAAGCTGATTCTTTGGGGATTATTTTTATTAGAAGCAGTGAGTTTTATATTAAATTTTGCTTCAGCAAGTTTTATGTCCCATGTCTGGATCAAACTGTAAGGCTGCACATAAGGGTAGATATGATGCTGCTTCTTAAAGACCTCTGGAAAAACTTTTCTATCTACGATTATATTGCTGTACTTGAACTTTTTTTAAAGTCCTGTGGAATACTGAAATCAATAGGTTGAGGAACTCATCTTCTAATAGGTAAATGTAGATTCCATTTTCCATTCTCTGTCATCTTCATCTGTGACAGCTGTAGAAAGGGATTTTGGCACTGTATTTGAGACCTCTGTGCTGTGAATCTTCACCCTCTTCAAAGTGGAGATGATAGTGAAATTTAGAGCTGGTTTTTCATGGTGTAGTTGGGTATTACCACTGGAATCTGAACATTCTGAATTCCAAGTTAAGAACAGGCAAAGCTTTTCACTGAGTTCCTGATCTGTGACTGAGCTGAGCATGAGGTTTCCGTCCTGCAGGTTCAAGTGTGTATCCAACAGCTGCTGTCTCAGTTTTGATCAGTAGCCACACATTGGCAAGTTTGTATTACATCAGATTGCTAAACTTCCTTTTTTCAGGCAGGTACTGTGTCCTTTTGGAGCGAGCTCAGAAGCTGAAGGGGAGGTTAATGCTAATGTGGAAATAGAGCAGTCACAGTGCACACGAGCCACCTTATTTTGTTTATTTAATGGGTTAAATTGCAAACAGCACATCCTTCCTCACAGACGTTGTGCAATAGCAAATGTTAAGTTTACAAAATTACATTTTGGGATCAGGACTGACCTGTGGCTGATCTCTGTTCAGTTTTCCACGTGGAATGGAACAGGAGTCAGATAACTTCCTCCTCTGAGGAAGCATCTGAAGGGGGGACAAGCTTTTATTCTAAAGACCTTGCAGCAGTACTTGTGTTTTGTGCTGTGCTAAGGCTGCAGAAAACAAACAGCACCTGTACAACTAACTTTTTGTTTTCTGTTTTTTTCAGACATACCCAGTAGTAAAAGTTCAGTAACCTTAAGTGATCTTGCAGAGTTTTTAGGCGGGTTGTCGTTTGAAGATAGCGCTGAGAAGGACAGAGAGGAAGGTAATGTCTGCCCTCCTTACCTACATCTTAGCTAAGGAAATGTTTGTGCTGTTGAAATACCAGATGCATCATGGTGCTCCCCCTCTCCTCAGATGCAATATCTAAAGAGATCTCCGAGATCACGACCGATGCTGAACACATGGTGCCTAGAGGAGGATTTGACTCCCCGTTTTACCGCACAAACGAAAGTCTGTCAGGCTCTCAGAAGAAGACTCACTCAGCAGCCTCCAGTGTTCAGGGACACAGTCAGACCTCTGAGCCTTTAACATCTCTGGACAAGCCTGGGCCTGAGGGTGCACAGGAAACACCCAAACAAACGTTTACTCCCATAGACAAGCCCTGTGGAGGCCCTGGGGAAAGCCCTGCTGGGAACAGGGAAGGAACCTCTGGGGAGCCGAGTATTCTCACTCCCAGCCCTTGCAAAGTACCAGCACAAAGGAGAGTGGTGTTTGGGAGTGGGCAGCCTCCCCTCTATGAGCACCTCTTTGAGGTTGCATTACCAAAGACTGCCTACCTCTTTGTTGGCAAGAAGACTGAGGAGCTGCTAAAGAAAGCCAAGGGAACCCAGGATGAAGACTGTATGTCCTCGACTTCTCCCGTGGAAGTGCTGGACAGGCTGATTCAGCAGGGAGCAGATGCACACACTAAGGAGCTGAACAAGTAGGTGACTGAAAATCTTACTTTGCAGACTTTATTGTTACTCTTTTTTGTGCTGGCTTAATTTTAAGCTGTGCTGGAAAAGCAGCTACACAGTTCCTCCCTAATCTTTTTATACCAACTGACCTTAATTGTACTTTTACCAGGCTATAAGCTCTTTTGAGGTGAACATTCCATTTTTATACTTAAACTTACCTGTTAATGCTGCATTTTCTTTTTTCAGATTGTCTCTGCCAAGCAAATCTGCTGACTGGACTCACTTTGGAGGTGAGGAAATTTCTCATGTGTTTTGGCAATCTGTTCCTCTATTATTAGACTTGCTTAAACAATGACCTGCATACTTTTTGCTTTTGGGTTTTTAACTAATGCTGCAGAAAGATGATGCCCTCCACTAAGTCATGGTTTATCTGCTTAGCAGAGAGCTGTGTGCTAGAGAGATGAACTGCTCTTTTCATCTTCGAAAAGTGCAAAATTCTAGACACTTCTGCTTTTGACCATTTCAGACTTACTAAGCTTCAGAGTGCTGCTGGTCATCTGACAGATCCTTCCACCTTCTCACTTCTTGTTGAATCTAAAACTGATTGTTTTTCTTGCTTATTTATGTGTCTGTGTCTTAGCTTTGTGCTCTGAGGCTTCTGTGGTGGTGATGGCTTAGCTTTTCCTTCCTTAATCAAAGGAGCAATCCATTTGAGGCATATACACATTGCTTTGGGAAAAATGTTTACAATTTAATGTTGGAGATCAAATAGAGCAGAGAGTGAAGCTCAGTAACCTCTTCTGTCTCCTACTCCAGGTTCTCCCCCCTCGGATGAGATTCACACCCTGAGGAACCAACTGCTCCTGCTGCACAACCAGCTGCTGTACGAGCGCTTCAAGAGGCAGCAGCACGCGCTGCGCAACCGCCGCCTGCTGCGCAAGGTCATCAAAGCCACGGCCCTGGAGGAGCACAACGCTGCCATGGTGAGCAGGGGTGCAGCTCCACCACTGGCTAAGACACACTGGTGCTGCAACAAGTGTTAATTGGCCTGGCTGGTGCCTCTTGGTACCACTCAATTAACAAAGAAGCCTCATTTGTCACCTTGTTGAAGTCGGTGTTTGTGGGGTGACTCGTGTACAATTCTGTGTGCTGTCATCATTAATGTCAGTAGTTCGTAGTTGACTGCAGGCAGCTGAATCCTTCATGCCTGACCCCTGCCAGCACTTGCCTTTGGATAATGGTAAAGGCTTCCCTGTTAATAGAGTGCTTGTTCAGTGCCTGGCTAAACACCTTACTGTGTATTTGATGAAGTGTTGTCCTTTTGCTCCTCAGCTGAGGAGTAACAGCAAAAGCTTTGAAAACTCAAGTGTCCTTTTCCAGAGGTGTTCACTGTGATAGAATTTGAAGTTACAAGTTCACTGAAGGATGTCTCAGTACAGATTTAGGCGTGTTGCAGTCTGTATTTTCATATTATAGCTAATTCCATCAGCAGTTTCACCCTCTGATAATTTACTACAAGAGCCAAAAATAGACTTCCAAGTAGGTTTTGGAAGATGAACTGTTGCTTCAGCTGTGAGGCCAAAGTCCCTGCTGAAAGCATGAGAGGCAGTGGAAAAATAGGCTGTTGCTCATTGTGCCTTTGAATGTGGCAGAGAGTTTTCAGCTTGTCCACTCTTACCACCATTTAATCTCATTAATTTTCAGCCAAAACCAAGCTAAACCCCAAAAGCCTTGAGAACATGCTCTGTATAAAATGTTGTATGTGTGGAAAAGTGTTTGCCAGCGTGCTGGTAATGACAGCTTTGCTTGGCTGAGGATAGATGTCCTAACTGCTAAGCAGGTGTCTTGTCTGATGCCTCATGTGGGATTCTTAACAGAAAGATCAGCTGAAACTGCAGGAGAAGGAGATCCAGGCCTTGAAACTGAGTCTGCAGAAAGAACAAGCAAGGTACCACCAGTTTCAGGAGGAACATGATAATATTGTGGCTCAGCTTCACAGCCAGATCCGACAGCTGCAGCACGACCGGGAGGAATTCTACAACCAGAGCCAGGAATTGCAGGTATGAAGCATCAACAAATTTGTTGTCTACTTACTGGTTTTAAAAATAACCTTCTTAATAACAAGGCATGAAATACCTGAGAGAAAGCTGCACATTTCTATTAGAGACATTGTCCTAATCCAGAATAAGTGCATAATTGGAAGTGCTTAACTTAGTATTGTCCTTTTATAGTTCTGTTTTGTCCTGTCTTCAGCTTGAAAATAAGAAAAGGCAGGTTCTTAGCTGGTTTGGAGGGGTCAGTATAAATTGATTTCCAGTGCTGGGTGTTTTAAAGCCTTCCAGCCCTGTGCTCTTGCTGTCCTTAGTGAAGTTTCAGAACCCTGTATAATTTTTTTGTCACTTGAACAGACCAAGCTGGAAGACTGCAGGAACATGATAGCAGATCTGAGGTTAGAATTAAAGAAGGCCAACAACAAGGTGTGTCACACTGAATTGCTGCTTAGCCAAGTTTCTCAAAAGGTAAGAAAAGTCAGTGTTCTCAGGGCCCCTTTGTGTCTTTATTTTTTATCTGGTAGTTTTCGTCAGGTGCTTTTTCTTTCTTGTTCTGAAAGAAGCCTCTGCTGAGCTCCATGGAGTCTGATATTAATTGCACAAAAACAACACAGAAAATGTATTTTGGTGAAGAAACTCTAAACTCAGTTCAAGAGCTTCTGAAACTTCCTATTTTGGCTTTTTCCACAGTAGGAATTTGCAGCTTGAGCATTATGAATTTGTATTATAGTTCTGCTAAATCTTGACCTCTGATAGTTTATGTCAGAAGTTGAATGGAAATGAAAAGTTCTTCATGAAAAAAAAATTATTGAACTCTTAACTACCTATGATGCATTGGATTTTAGCCTTTGTCTCCCTTCTTTATAAAAACACCCTGTGAACACAGTGCCTGTCTGAGAGCTGGGACTCTCCTGCTGAACTGTTCATCCCAGTGTTGGATTCTGTTCCATTTCCCTTCCCAGCTTTCCAACAGTGAATCGGTGCAACAGCAGATGGAGTTCTTGAACAGGCAGCTGCTGGTTCTGGGGGAGGTCAACGAGCTGTACCTGGAGCAGCTGCAGCACAAGCACACAGACACTACAAAGGTACTGCTGCAGAGGACTTTTGGGGAGACTTCCCTTGAGGTCATCATCCAGCACTTCCCA
This sequence comes from Pachycephala philippinensis, assembly GCA_013397055.1. Lineage (NCBI taxonomy): Eukaryota > Metazoa > Chordata > Aves > Passeriformes > Pachycephala > Pachycephala philippinensis. The sequence goes on along the minus strand of VWZT01013539.1, from coordinate 144,135 downwards.
GCCCTGAGTTCAGAAGGAAAGGCCTTGTAACTTAACAGATTCTTTGTTCTGAAATTGATTTTCAGGGCTTTGATTTTATATTTGATCTTCTGTTCAGATATTTTGTGCCTTGTAGGTTTGAGGAATATCTTCAGTGTGCCTTCAGAAAGCTAAGAAGGGGCTGTTGGGGTACAGCTGGGGTCAGTTTTAGCCAACTGATGTAAATTCGTAGCGATTTCTTTTCAAAAGGCCAAGACTTTACTGTGCTCAGATATAACTGACAGCAGATTGTTGGTAAAATAATGCAGGGTAGTAGTGCCAGAAGTTGTGGAAAGATCTTAACAAGGATTTTACGGGTTTTCGTGAGGCGTTACTTTAAAATGAGCATCTCAGCCTTCCCACTCAGTCATTTTCCTATTAAAAGTTACCAGTAACTTCACTAAAACTTCTGTGGTTCATATGGTTTTACTTCTTGACTTCAAAGAAACCTTTTTCTAATTAGAAGCAAGTAACTTACACAACAACATAACTGTTCCTGCGTGAGAGCACGTAATTAAAGAAGGTGAATAATATACTGAAAAAAAGTCTTCTACTGGTATTTAATGAAGGTCGTGTTGGAAAAATGGATTTAAAATGGAGTTTGTCTACTCTAATCCGGTGCAGAACTGGCAAGAGTGCTTTGATGAAAAGAGATTTTCATAAGGAACATTAATGTGCTAATAAATTCCAGTGATGTGTAGTTATTTTAATAGTGTACATCCTCAGCAGGGCTGGTTTTCTATATCTGTTTTTAGAAATGCTGCTTTTATTCTAGCTTGCTTTAAAATGTGCCTATTTATAACATCAGAAACATGTCTAAACACCAATAAAAATAACACAGGATCAAATTATACTTTACCATTGTGTTGTTTGCTTCGAGGAGGTTGAAATGTTGCACGCTGCTTTTCGGAAAGAACTGGAGAAAGCAAAGTTGTGTGTTCAGCAGCAAAGCCAAAGGCTTGATGCTTCCCAGAAAAGGATAGCTGAACTGGAATCTCAGCTTGCAAAAAAGGACCACCTCTTCCTGGAGCAAAAGAAATACCTGGAAGATGTTAAAATCCAAGCAAGGTAGGGGCTTCCTATATAACATTTTAGCTGTGCTTTGACAGATGCACTGTCACAGGTGAGGCAGAATCTGGAGATTTTGGACATTGTGGTTTCTCTCTTTGCCCAGGGGTCAGCTGCAGGCAGTAGAAAGCAGGTACAAGGCCCAGAAAAGAATCACCCAGGCATTTGAGCTGGAGATCTTGGATCTGTTTGGGCGGCTGGAGAAGAGCAGCCTACTGAAAAAACTTGAAGATGATAAAACAGAAGCAGCTGAAGCAGCAGAAGAAAGGTGAGGGTGGTGGTGTGAAATCTGCAGGACCTATGTGGGATTATTGCCAGTTTGGGACTTAGGAACAGTGGATGTTGCAAAGCTGAGGGTGTGACACATCTGGTTACCCCCTGTCACTGCTGCTTTGCCCCAGAGCTGTGAAAGGAAACCTGTTGAAGTACATACCCAGAGGCAGAAATGGAACGTAATCCAAGTAATCTGCCCTGGCCAGCATTTCTCTCTCCACTGTTTACTTGCTGTGATTGCCTTGACACTGTGTCCTCTCTCTTCCCCAAGCAGGCTGGATTGTGGCAATGAGGATACAGCAGGACACAGTGAAGAAACCATGGGTAGAAACGGAGAGACCAAACCTCCCAGCACCCGAGGCAGCAGTAGCAGTAAGGGGGGCAGCAGCAGCGAGCTCTCCACCCCAGAAAAACCCCAGAACCAGAGGCTGAGCAGTCGCTGGGAGACGTCCGTGTTGCTGGAGCCCTCAACTACTGTCCCACTGACTGTAGGTTCACTCCCCAGCTCCAAGAGCTTCCTTGGAATGAAGGCACGAGAATTATTTCGCAACAAGAGTGAGAGCCAGTGTGATGAGGAGGGGGTCACCATCAACAGGCTGTCTGATGCCCTAAAGACTGAACTATGTAAAGATCCAAGCATGGAGTCAAAGGCCCCTCCAAGCCCCGATAACCTCTCGCCTAAGCTCCAGGAAAGCAGTGTTGGACAGCTTCATATCATGGACTACAATGAAACTCATCATGACCACAGTTAAAGAGGAAGATAGTCAATCAGTGTTATTTTCATATTCTTGGCATAGAACAGGAGGCGTGAGTGCAAGTTTAACTAAAAGCTTTTATGTTTCTTTGGTCTGAGCAGTGGCTCATGCAGCGGAGCAGGATCGATGGCCAGGAACGGAAGGAGGCTGCTGAATGAATGCAAAGTGGATTTTTGGGTCTGGAATTGAAAATGCCCAGCCTAACTCTTGCTTCTTTCTCAAATTCAATCCTTAGCAGCGTGTACTAATTTGAAGGGACAACTGTTAGCATTTGCAAGTATTTTTTTCCCTTTCTCCCTGTCCCCACTTGAGTGGCTGCGTTTATGAACTTGAGTGCAATATGAGGCCAAATTAACATTTGTGAGTTTACTCTGAATGCTTTGTATTTCCTTGCAAGCTTCCCATTTAGAGCAGTTGGTTGTGCTGCCTGTCCAGGTGACTTCGGTTCCTTTCACCCTGGAAAGAAGCAGCACTAGGATTTCCAGTGCGTTCTCTTATTTTTGCCTGTCCACTGTCCCACATCCCTCAGAGCCCAGCCTTCATTAAGTTGGAGTCTGATTGAATACCCAAATGTTTAAAGAACATTGTACCTCTGCAAAATGATTCATTCACCCTAATTCATGATCATTGTTTATATTGTCCTTAACATTTCCTGGAAAGTTACATTTGAGCAGACAAAAAGGAACTGGAGCTTGTCATGCAGAAGAGACCATAAATGCTGAAGACTTGTTGAAACACCAGCTTCAGATCTTCTTGGTGTTTGAAGTGTTTGCCTGACAGACTGTGATTGACCTCACACTGGTTCATATGGGAAAGCAATTGGGGTGGGAGAAAAGGGAAGAGGAAGCTTTACTCAAATAGGGAGAGGATGCAGAACATGGAGGTAGAACTCCAAGCTTATGAAGATCTGCAGAGGAGGATTTGCTTCTCTAATCAGGGAGATGTGCTGCCTCACCCTTCTTCATAGTTCTGCTCTTTGTTCCTGGTCTGAACAAGACCACCGTGTTTTGAGTCCAAGAAATTGGCTTAATTCCTCCTGGGAATACCTTTTCAGGCTTGACTTGGAGAACATGGTTTCCTTTGAGTGCTCTTCTACTCAAACTGCAGCACATTTTCAGTTCAGCAATGTCAGTTTGGCTGTAGGTCTCTCCCCTTCACCCTCATCCTACTTCCTTAGATGATGAGGCTGAGGAGGAATCCTGCTCAAACTGAAATCAGAATCCTGGCGTGAAGCCTTTTGGTGTTAATCATGTTTTAAGTCAATGATGAGCCTTCTGTGAAGGAGGATTGTGGGATCAGGGCTTGTCAGTGGTCAGACTCAATCTCCTTCGTGACAGAACAGGGCCTGCTGTTAGGAAGGCAGTGCTTGTTTTTAATGTCCCATGTGGCTGGGTCCAGGTGTACTCAGACGGTTCAGGCTTCACAGTTCCCCTGCATCACACGTGGCCTCTTCTCCTAAACATTCTGTGGGTGGCAGCTGCTGTTTAAGAACCACATCACACAGAAATCAAGTCCAAGCACACTTGCATTTGTAGTTCAAATCCCTTCTTAGCCCAGGTGGGAACGAGACGGTCAGAGCAGCTGGTGCCCGGCTCACTGGCTTCTGACAGGACCTGTCCTCCCATTTCTGCCTCCTCCGTAACTCCAAGGTCTCAATACATTTCTGCCTGTCTTAAATTATTCTCCGTGTCCTTTCGGTTGGTCAGTCCGAACTCTGAGAGTAGAGGTGAACTTCAGTGGTTGTGTCAAAGCTGACTCTGCATGGAGTAGAGAGTAGAGAGTTGGTTGTAAGTGACAGCCTGGTTTTGTCGGCGTCTTTAGGCTTTCTCAGAAGTAGTGGTAGCAAACGTGGTAGCGCGTGTTTCAGTAAGATTTGGAGGTTTCCTGCCCCTTTCCCACTGGATCCCAGCCCTGGGAGTGAACGGTTTGCACACAAAGGGCCTGATGGGCCAGCTCAGCCGGGGGTGTTGGAGGAGCTCGTTCCCATCCCGCTCTGCTGAGCCCGGATCTGGCGTTCCCAGGAGAGGCAGGTTTTGTGTTGGTCACAAAAATGCCCTGGCAGCAACGCGAGCTCTTTGATAAGGTGGCTTTTTTCTTCTTTTAAACAGGATTTTAGCACCAGGATAGTAATGGAAACCACTTTAGGTTTGTTTATGGACCACAAAGATTATGGAGGAACAAATTTTGCAATTTTCTTTCGTAAGTCTAAAAATCATGGATCTGCTGTATGTAGTTAACTTGCAGTTTGTTTGAAGGGGTCCCATCAGTGAAGTGGAAACAGATTTTTTTAACTGACTGCTTTTAGTTAAATCTAAAATTGCTGTCTTTGTCAAGTTAATCTGTTCCCTGCCTCGCTCTTTGTAAGCATGTTAAACAATCCACATTAAATGCCATAAATATGGAATACAAGGAAATGGTACAATCGTAAGCTAAAGAGAACTTAAACCAAAAGGAGGTTTTGCTGTCCTTATTAGAATGTTCTAAAATGTCAAGGCAGTTGCTTGTGTTTAACTGTGAACAAATAAAATGTATTGTTTTGCACTACTCTGTGTTACATTCCCTGCCAGCTGACTTCTTTGGGACCAAAACACACAGAAAGGAGTCAGAAAGGAGTTCAGCGTCCAAACACCTTCCCAGGTGGGACAGTCCAGAGCAGGTCAGAGCTGCTGCCCCTTTGCACAGGATTCACCATTAGAAGCTCATTTTTCTGCATGGAGCCAAAGCCTTTTTTCTTCTGTGACAAACAAACTCACCAACCATGTGCCAGTATAATCCATAAACCCGCTGCAAACAGTTCAGTGCTGCAAATCTGCGGGTGAGCTTCTGCACGGCCTTGCTCCTGCAGGCCAGGACTGCCCAGTGATTAGGGAAATTAATAGCTGGAAATGTCAGAGCCTTGTTTGCAAAGCTGGGGCTGCTGTCAGGAGCTGGCTCTGTCCCTGGCTGTGCTTTTCCCTTCCATACCCTGCTGAAAACCAGAGTGCACACACGAGGACACTTCCTCAGACCACGAGGAATTTTGGGGCCACTTTGTTCTAAGCTTAACCTGGTGAGGTAAGGTCGTTCTCTCGTTTTGCTCTTTTTTCCCAGATTGGCACTTTCTCACTGGTTCTGGTCTGTCATTGTTTTTTATTTGGTTGGTTGTTTTTTTTTCTTCTTGAAATAAATGAATATTTGAAAGATTGCTCAAAGCAGTTTAGTAATCCATACACGAGCCTCAGCATTCCATTTAAGGACTGAGTATAATTCTTAAATATGAGCAACACGTGCAAGGGTCTAAGTTGTGCAAGTGACACATTGTGAACATGCTTTGGCCAAGGAATGATGTTTATGGAGAATTTTATATAGAAATTACCGTAGACATCTTCTTGGAGTTCAGTGACACAGAAAGTTCTTTGGGCTCCCTGCACTGGGATTTTTTCTACAGCTTGGGGTAGGAAAATGAAAACAAAAGACAAAGTGAATTTAACTTGCCCTTACACAGAACAGGTTTAAAATGAGGCATCTCTTAAGCTTGGCATTGCAAAGCTGCACTTGCCAGTGTAAAAAAATAATTAGATAAAAATTGCCCACAGAAGTATATTACTGGGGTTCAAAAAGAGAAAAATTAAGTGCCTCCCTCACTCACTAAAGCCAAGTAGTACATTTGGTAGTTCATAACACAGCTAATAAACACACAGGAGACATTAGGGAAGGAAATACTTCAAATTCAGGAAATTAAAATATCTTTGCTGATTGATCCTGATTCGTTGGAACTACTTAGCTGCTGGCACAATGGTGGATGTTAAAAGTGGTTACAAAATAGGAAATCACAGGAGAGGAGTTGCTTCATCCGTTCATACTCAGGAGCTCTGCAGAGGAAGCCTGGTTGCATTCCCATGGGCTTTGCTTTCCAGACAAGACTATTCCAAATAATTGACTTATGGTCGTCACGGTTTGGTGTCTGTGGGCTTTACTTGGCTGAACCTTTTTCCCCTGAAGGCTTTTTCACTCCAAGGGCACCCTTTGGGCTGGCTGATCTGTCCTGGCTATTCCTGGTTTCTGCGAAGCCGCCTGTGCTCGCTGTGCTCAGTGCTCATGGGACTCAAAGCTCAACTTGGTGCTGCACCACCACCGAGGGAACTCAGGAGTCCCAGGAAAACAGCTCTGCTGCCTCGGGGTGTTTGTGAGGTGGGAACAGGGTGCTGGTGACAGGGAACAGCCGATGGCCCTCCTGGAATTACAGCTCAGGGCCGGGAGCGGGAGCGGGCGGCCCCGCAGCGCCCGGGGCTGTACCCAGGGGTGGGACACCTGTAACCGGTGTTTAAAAGGCCCTTTTATTGGGGATTCCGGACTGGGGGACAGCAGGAGCGTTGGAAGTGTTTAAAAGTTGCTGTTGAGAGGTTTGGACACTGATGCGAGGCGGCCGCTAGAGGCCCTGCCAAGCCCATCCCTTCGCTCTGCATCAGCTCCCGCGGCATCTTTGGGATGCTGAGTTTCCTCTGTCCCTTGAATCGTCCCTTCTGGTTCCCTCCAGAGCCCACCAGCATTCCTGACACTTCATCTGAACTTCTCAGGGTCTGAGCTAGGCCCTGTCCTTGCCGCGTGTGGGAGGATGGAATCAGATATTGAACATACAGAAAGTTTTGTCACAGGATGGTTTATCACGGAATTGTTTGGGTTGGAAGGGACCTTTAAAGCTCATCCAGTCCAACCCCCTGCAGGGAGTGGGGACATCTTCAGCTAGAGCAGGTTGCTCAGGTTGACAAAAGCCTAGTTTGACCCTTAGCTGAATCAAGGGGAGCACTGAGATAATTCATACAGATGCCAGAATTCTGCTGAGATCATCTATTAGCAGCCCACATCTCTATTTCAGCCTTTGAACAAAAAAGCAGCATTTATTTCCTGGACTAACTGACAGATGTGTAGGAAAGTCAGTCTGGTGCCCTGCCTGGTTTCTCAGTGTGTGTCTTGCAATTTTATGCTCATCGAGGCTAAAGTAAAACTTTATTGCACTTTTGTGTTTGGCATTTACATCCTGTTTATGTAAATTCTTCAAACAGCTTGATTTGTAGTAGAGAAAAACAATCCTTGCTGTATCTTTTTGTCTTTTGAAGTGTCCATCCACTCTGGAAGAGGAGAACTTGTATGGAAATTAAGTAATTTGTCTGGATGTTTTTGTGAGACTTAACTTTGCAGTCTTCCAACAGATTCTGGTCTTGTCATTATCAAACCTCAGAATGCAAGTTTTATGCACTCATTTTTCTGCTTGGGTCTTAAAAATTTTGGCTGCATGACACTGACTGAAAGGATAGGGCTAGGCTAGAAATTATTACTAAGATTCAGGAACTGTTTCTTGTGTATATGAATCTTATTAGTAAGATTTGGGAACTTTTTTGTGTGTATCACCTTGGTCAAGTGCAAAATGACAACTGCACTGGGGTTTTGAGCAGCAGTGGATTTGTAGGACTTCTGACAAACCATTTGTGCTGTGCTCATCCCTGGAAGCTAAAAGGGAGCTACAAACTGGAGGATAATTCTGGTCTTCTCACAGCCTGTGTGTTCAAATTTAAACTATAGGACAGGGCCAAGAAGGTTGGAAACAAGATCTGGGAATAGCATCTCTTGTGTCCCAACACTTGTCATCGTTCAGTCCTCACAGCTTGTCCTGTAAATCTTTCCAAGACAGCAACTGTCACTGGACACTTGTCTGCACCATGGAACACAACAGGGCAGCTGCCACAACTTGGATTTTTCAGCCTGAAGCTGCCTCTATACCAGGAATCTCAAGTGAAGCCAGAGAGGGTGATGGGGACATTCCACTGGCTGCAGCCCCAGTAGTGCCCGGGAGTTGCTCTGTGACCCTCTGTTACCATTTTGAGTTCACCAAGGTTCAGGTCAGTTGGATCAAATCTCCCTAAAAATAGGGCCCTGCTCCAGACTGGGTGGGTGCATTGCAGTACAAGTGGATGGGGGAAAGGAAAGAAGTGCAAAACAATGTGGGCTTATGTGAGGAATAAAAATGCTTCTGGAAATACTTTCCACTTCATCTGAGCTGTCGTTCCTTCCTATGCTCCCTCCTCTGTATTAATTCTCTCTTCTAATTTTCGCTGCTTGTTGCCAAAACCTGGTGATTTTAAGGCAACAGCTTTCTCACAGGTTAACAAACTGAGCCAGGTATGCAAGGGGAAATTGTTTATTCAGGAGTGTCTTCCAGCAGGAAGCAAAGAGCAGGAGGTAATTTGCCTGTGGGAGGGGAAAAGAGCTGCCAGATACAGGGAGGACACTGTTATTTAGGAAGGGCTTTAGGGTCTGACCACGTGCTGCGTATTTAAAGCCTCAGGGCCAACACGGGCCTGCCCCTTAGGTGGGACACTGGATAAGGTAATGCTAACCTTGCCTTGAAACAGGGAAAGCACAGACAGTTTAATTTGCAACTTGAACAGGAACCATCTGAACATGATGGTCCCACCACATTCCTATGGATCACATGGACTGGAAATGGCTTTTCTTTTGTAGAGGTCTGAGGAGCACAGGGGTGTTTTGTCCACGTTTGGCTATTGTCAGTACACACAAACTGAGGGCAAAATGAGCTCTGCTCTCCTTTACATCTCCAGCTGTGACAGCACAGGAGTCAAGCAGGTGGAAAGGGAGATGTTCTGTGGTGTGAAGAGCTGCAGGAGGCTGCAGCAGAGCACTGCTGAAGCACACTGGCCTCTGTAGCCATGCATGCAGGGAGACCTCCTTAGTGTGCTGTAAACAGGGATTCTGTGGTCCAGATAACCACAATTTCTATGGGGGTGAGGAAATCTTAGAGACAAGTCTAAATCTCAAAGACGTGTCTGAATCCATAATGCCAGGCCTTTGCTGCTCTGTATCACATCCTTCACACAGGCAGGTTCTTCACCCCACTGGCTGTGGCAAGGGAGGGGATGTTCCTCAGGAAGGAGGCTGAGAAAATGTAAAATCCTATTTCAAGTAGCTTGTCCAAGATTTCTGTCTGAGAGATTAGAACCTGATGACTTCCTGACTGTTTCCTGCTCCCCCTTCAGTGCTGGTCCCAGGGACCAGCTGTAGCTACAGCTACTTCTGTCAGGATATGACTTTGAGTGGAAATATCAGCAAGGGAGAGCGAGTGCATCTGTCCCAGGCTGGCTGCAGGGCAAGTCTTCAGAAACTGGACTCAGGCCGGATGTCTAGTGTTCATTTCACTGTCTTTAATCAGCCAGGTGTTAAAGGTGGTGAGCAGAAGATGCAGGAGCTCTGATCCCTTAAAAGGGGTGTTTGCCTGGTGGCCTCCAGGGAGCTTTTTGTTGCGGACGTTGATTTTCAGCCAGGTACGTCTGGAAATCCTTTTCCTGCAATTGTACAGTATGTTTGTTACTAACGGAGGTCGGAGCTGCAAGGTGCACAGCAGATGGTGTTTGGGAATTGGATGTCTCCTTCTTGGGTGTGGCACGTCCCCGACTCACTTTATACAGCACGTGCCTCTTCATGTAGGTGATCCACTCGGTCATGCTGTCTATAACGATGGGGATGAGGCTCACCACCCCTCCATAGCGATGCCTCGCTTCTTCCAAGCTCAGGTAATTCACAACGCCGTGGGGGTAGCTGTGGGACAGAGGGAAACAATTGGCAGCGGAGTCGCAGCAGTGCAACCCTGGGAGCCACCCTCAGACCCCCCACGGAACAGCAGGATTGCACAGCCAGCCATTTCCCAAAACCAGAAAAGCATGGATAGAACTGCACATCGAGGAATGAGTCCTGCCAAAAACCACCCTGCCACAGATCTGGAAGTCTTGGAGAGGACATACAGACACTTGCCCTGCAGAAATTAGCTCTGTGCAGAGGAGGAGCAGGAGGAAGGGGCAGGTAACCTGCCTGAGCACTGCACGGACCTCAGGGTGCTCACCTGCCCTGCCATGCGCCAGCAAAAAGGATGGACAAACAAACAGCACCCTTTTTGTGAATGGACACTGGCAGTGTTTTCCCAACAGTTGGAACAGGAACCCGGGGAGGACCTTGTACCCTCACTAAAGCCAGGAAGGTGCTGTGACAGAACTGGTGGAAAAGCCGGGTGGGAATGTGCAGTGCCAGCCCCCCAGCACTGACAGTCGAGCTGAGGAGGCACCTACGTGGCTCGGATGGCAGCGAAGTCGTTGCTGTCGTTAAGGAGCACTTTGCACTTCTCCAAGAGGCCGTTGCTCACGCTGTCGCCAGGGTGCACCGTTTCCAGCTTGTGGCAGAGGCTGCGGAGGTCGTTGCAGATGGAGATGAACATGTTGAGGATGCGCCTGTCCGTGGAATTGTAGCAGTGGTGGTCCTTGTAGCACTGGACCTGCACAGGGGGAACCAGGGGTCAGTGATGTCAAACTGCACTGAATTCATGCTGCAAAGCTGCTCAGGTTAGTGAGGAGAAGCTCCTTTCTCTTGTGGCTCTCGGGTGTGAGCGCTGTGGGATGTTTGCTTGTCATTCCTCGTGACTGAGGAAGGCTGGAGTAAGGGATCTGTGCATCAGCACACAGATCATCAGCACCTTCCTCACCCTTAGAGGTGTAGGAGTGCACAGCCAAACGCAGCTGTGCTGGCAGCACTGCAGGAACAGGCTGAGTGAGTGTGGGCTCTTCTGTCTGCTCCCTCTGCCCCTGCCACAGCTGCCTGGGCAGAGCAGGGTGGGGACTGAGGGCAGCCACCAAACTGGGCATGGTTTGGGGTAATGTGTTTGCATCATGCACCCTTTGTGGGCCTTTATCTGGCACATGACTGCAAACTCAACCCATTTAACCTAAATTGCCCTGGCTAACCTGCTAGAGCAATGCTGTTCCCTGCTTGCCCTGAGCAGTTGTGTTACTCAGAGTGATGGCATTGCATGAGGAAATGTTGTGCCAAGGGATTAAGCATCTTCTCCAAAGAAATTACAGGCTCTTCAAAATAAAAAATTCTGAGTGGCTGGTTGGCAGCCAGAGCTGGGCTCCAACACCTCCAATGCTTTCTGTAATGTTCCAAGACAAGAGGGCAGGAGCTGTTCCAACAGGGATACAGTCTCTGCATACAGAGAAGCCATGGAATGTGCTTGGCCAAATTCTCAACAGGTTTGTAAGAAAAATAAAAAATGGCCCCTAAGGGTCCATTTCCACTACAGATTCCTCCTTCCACACTCTTTGCTGAGTGCTGTGTCCTTGTGAGTGGCAGGATTTTTTACTGCTGCTGTGAGCAGAAAGAGTCCTACGGAGAGTATCAATTTAGCCTGGATGTTCACCAGTGGGATAACAGGACTTGTCCACATCAACAGCAGAGAGTTAATGCACCTGAGTGACCAGGACAGGGGTCAGCACTGCAGGAACAGCTTGCAAGGGCTGTCCAGCTCTGCACAAGCCAGACTTTACACCCTACTCCGTGTAGAAATCTTTGAAGAGTGTTGCCATTGCCTGACTGTGGTGTGCACTCCCACTTTTCCACCTTCCTATGCTCTCCTCTCTTCCCTGAGGAATGTCATCACACATGAAGCTGCTGGGGGTTGGAAATTTAGCCATGTTCCAGTGCAATATCATTTTTTTTCTGTAGTCTATGTTACTATGCAAAGAGAGCTGGCAGTCAAGTCAGCTGTAGGCTGAGACCACGCACATTTCTGTGTTTGCTGCTTTTATTCTTGTGCCCTCCCATGGCAAATTAAAAATAGGGAGAATGGCAGTGAACTAAAACAGGTGCCTGCTTTTGTCACCAGAGAAGTTTCTTTAGTAGGGGTTTGGACTCTGCTCAGAGCATCACCAGGGTGTGCTGCACCAACTGCTCCCTGTCCTTCCCAGGAATTTGCTCTTTTCCCTTTCCCACCCTCCCCCTCAGCAGCAGAGTTTGCCCCTGCTGGGTTCCTGTGCTGTGTCACAGAGGAGGCCGTGGATCCATGTCATTCTGAGGTCACCACCCACCAGGTTTCACCCCCACCACGAGCAGCCCTTCCACCTCTGCCTGAAGCACCACTGGAATATCAGTGCTCCTAAAAACAGCATAATGTTACACAACACCTCAATGGGAAGAAATGGCTCAGTGCAATGTCTGTCACAATCCTCTTCAATGCAGTGAGCAAAGCCCTTATATTAGGGAGAGGCAGCCCTTGGAAAAGACAACCAGCTCATTCTGTGTCCTAATCCTGACAGCAGCCTGGCTTTCTCTCTGCCTTTGGCATCCATCTGAGTTTTGTGCCTGAGTTCTGATGTCTCAAATCCACAATTCTGATTTTATTTAGATTTTTTTCCCCCCTTCTGTCTCCAGGTGGTCTAAGTTCTACTTTTAAGTACACCATGTTATAAAAATTCCAAGACAATTCACTTACCAGCCCAGAAAACCCCTTGCCCACTTGGGACTTTCAGCCCTCAATCCATCACCCTCCCTCTGTAACACAGCCATTATTTTTAATAAGCACTATAGAAAGATACAGCAGCACCAATACCAGGGGGAAGAGCCAGGCATGCTGGTTCCTACAAGTTAAGGATTACAGATTCCATGTGTGGCTGGGGAAGGAGGCTTGGTTTGATTGTTTTCTAGTACCCTGTATTTCTGGCTGTGCCCCAGCAGTGTTACACTGAACCAGAAAGTGCTGCTCAGCAATGAGATTCCTGCTGTGATAATGGGAAGCCCTCACTCAGGTGCCTCTCTCCCCACACCTCGAGTTAGACACAAACGTTACTGGAGAGCTTTTGGCCATCTTCCCTCAGTAAAAACATTTCTTCATCCCTGAAGTGGCCCCAGGTGCACACCAGCCCCGTGTTGTCCCTGTTCTCACGGGCAGAGAGCACTTTGTGCTGGATGCTCTGTACCTGGGTGATGGATGACACAGGTCTGATCAAGTCATGGGCTTCCTCCCGGGTGTGTTCCAGTGCTCTGACAAATGAGAACTGCTGCTGCTGGAAGAGCTTGTAGTTCTGCTCTATCTTTCTTAGGGTCTCCACTACCTCATTCATGTTTGCTTATTTCTGGATCTGCAGCGAAAAGGACAGAAAGGAAGCTGCTTTTTAGAAATTATGCAATTCTACGTCTCGCCCGAGTTGGAATTGTGTTGGTTGGTGGAAAACTTACAAAGAAAAAAGAGCAAAAAGCGGGGAAAATAGGAGATATATTGTGTCGAAGCCCTGCAGTCCCAGAGCCCCAAGCAGTAAGTCAATGAGTTAGTAATGATGCTGCAAAAAGAGGCAGAGAACCCAGAGGGGAGCACTGACAATCAGATGCCATAAACCCTAGTGGGTCTATTGTAAAGATAATGCGGCAATGCATCAACCGCGCGGCTGCGGCGGGGCCGCGGGGAGCCACGGCTTCTCTTAGCGCTATAAAACCATCGCCCCAGCGCCTCCAAAACTCTCCCGTTAACCGCAGCCAGCCGGGCAGCAGCGCTCGCTGGCGGGGCCGGGGCCGCGCTTAACCTGCCCCTCCTCAGGGGGCCGATTCGGGCCCTGGGGGAAGAGCAGACGCTCTCGGGGCAGCCCGGCCCGCAGCGCCCGCCCGAGCCCCCAGCCCGTTCGTGCGGCCGGCCCCGCGGCTCCTACCGGCCGGTGTGCGGGCGGGGCGGTGCGGCAGCTCCCCGGGAGGGGCCGGGCGGGCAGGGGTGGCCGGGCTGGGCGGGATGACCGGGCTGTCAGCGCTGACCGCGGGCCCTCAGCCCCGCCGTTGCCTCGGCAACCGCGCCGCCGTCTCCCTGGCAACCGTCGCCGCTCGATGACGTTTCCCCGCTCCCCGCTGCAGTTAACGAGGCGGTGGCCGCGCCCCCGTGTGGAGCGAGGCCGTTCCGCGCCGCGGGGTGATGACGTATCCTTAGCAACGCGTCGCGTTGCTAGGGGCGGCCATGGCGGGGGCGGACGTGGAGGGCGGGGCCCAGGCGTGGCCGC